>CM021105.1:305286838-305637774 GCA_007115665.2 Sequoiadendron giganteum
GTTGAGATTATAGTGTCGAAAATTCCTTTTTTTGTCCACCAATCTTCAATACATGTTCTTATAAAGCACTTTGAGCCATTTTCTCAACTTGTTTTACTTTTTCCAAAAATATGCCATAACTAAAATCACGGAGCAATACCTCCATCCTATTGAACTTATTAGTGATGTGTTCATAGGGGATTTTATAATATGAGTTCTTGGGAGCAGCTTTGTATTCTACCTAAATAATTTTCATCCAAACCTTTTCCCTATCTAAAACAACATTAAATGTACGCATATTTCTTATCACATCTTCCTTGTGATAATAGGCACAAGGCCCATAACCTAACACACCCCTCTTGATCTTTTCCTTATCAATGAGTCCCTCTAGATCAATTTTTTTGACATGAGTAACTTCCATCCTCAAATTATTCACCATTACACCAAAAACCTCATATGCTTCCTTAGTAGTAACAACAAAATGTTCAAAATAAAAACTTCTTGCAATGATGGGTGCCTTCTTGGATAACCTGAAATTTTTTGCATCACTGTTATCTATCTACCACATTATTTCCATGAATGCCAAACTATCAGAGACAAACCTAGAAAAGTGATGCAAAGCAACAATGGTTCCATAGCATTGTATGATTGTGCACTTATCATAGAAATACCAGTCTCCCCAATTGCACTTGTAGCTAGATTCACTTTCACAATCTTTAGGCCTTATCAACTCTTTGATTGTTGGGGAAATTCTTTCAACTGGCCCCAGTCCAATCTATACTTGAATGGTGTACTTTATGGCATTGTAAAATCCAACATAATTGGAAGTTGGGAAATGCACATCCCAAATATGTGTCCACATTTGGACAGGCAATTCATTTTTTTTTTCATCAAATTATCTCAACTTCAGAACTTGACCAAAAACATGTCTTCCTTCCCATAATAACATGTGCATCAATAATGAATAATGTCTAAAAGTTAGTGGGGTTTTCCTTTACTTTAAACTTACCAAATCATAATGAAATTGCTTAGCCACTCGATGATCATAATCAAACCATTTGTGTTGGCACTTGTGTTGAATGTCCATAATCATAATCAACAAAGATTAAGTTATCCTTCCATCACACTTTATCCCCATTACTTGACATAACATATAATATGTATATTGGAAGTACTCTAAAAACCCTTCACAATCAAATAGCTCAACTTCTTTAATTCCAAACATTGAGCCCCTTTCACGTCCGTGTTTTAGAAATTCACACCTTCTGATTGCAACCCTATGGTCAATGTACTCCTTATGCATTTTTTCCAAATTAATCTTTTCTTTTGTAGTAGGGTTCATCTTGAAAAACTTCTATGACTTTGGTTATTTTTATTTCCAAGATATTTCTACCATTTGTGTCAGTTATAAACCTGTTAACCTCATCATACTTATCTGCAAGATGCATCATCAAATCCACCTCCACAAAAATGACAACTAGTTTTCCCAAATCATAGCCCCACATGTTTTGGCCAGGATGTACAACATCTCTCCTTCTAAAAGTGTATAAAAAAAAGTTCCATCCAGGCTCTCATACATCTATATCACCAATTCCAACTGCAAGATCCTTAAAATTTATGTTCAAAATTCCCTCTCCAGTGGCCTTCTTGCCACTTGCCTTGACCTATGGGGGTTATAAATTCTCCATGAAATGGACATAATTCTTTGGCTACACCTTTTTCTGCTCTATAGTTTCAGACATTTGTGGTGTATCACTGAAAACCATTTGATTCTTCCTTTTGGGCGTGGACTTTGAAACAAATGACTCACCAGGCTGAATCATTTTACTTTTATTTAGGCTAGGGTTTTTTAGGTCAAAGTTTAATTGGGATGGGTAATTGAGATTCTATGCCTAACAACGTAAATTCAAGCACATCTCTACCCCAATTAATATTATCCCAATTAAGTTTGAAATTTGTAATATTCAAGAAAATTCAAAACCCTAGTCTACTCCTTGAAGACAATTCAAACACTTTGATATACTGCACCAATTCTTACAAAGGAAAGAGAAAATGTATAGGATCCAACAATGGCTTACCCTAGAATTCTTCTGTAGTTATTCAATGCTTTGAATCTCATTGTTCCAATGTCTCCTTCAACTGTGAATGTGTTAGAATGAGAGAAAATTCACTAACTTATCCTTTTTATAGTGATCTGGCTGAGTAAAGTCTCCATTAATGGCACAAGAAAGCTCATGCAAGTGAAATCGATTAGTTTGCAAGTTGGTCATTCTTGTTTGAATCTGAGCCCTTGATTTTGAACTGGCGATGTGATACATACCGAGTGATGAACCATGGAATTGACACGTACACCCCTCTACATTCTATGAGAATTAGTCATCGCCTCTTCAGTTTTTTCTTAGGGATCTCATCAAGCGATGGCAAGGAAGCCAATAATGAGATATCAACCGTTGATCTTGATCATGAACAAATATGAGCCTCAAACCTAATGACATTGCTGATCGCATGTTCTCAAGTCACGATGCCCCAATCTCACGTGATGGGGAGGTACTCCACCCATCGACGGTCACAAGTTCCCTTTAGTGAAGCATGAAGCAACCAACAATAACTTTGATTGCCAGTGATGAGTTAAAAACATAACTGCATCGCTCATCGAGGGTAGCCTCTTGATGGTGACGATACAACACACGATGAGCAATGGACACCAAACAGTTAGGAGAATATTATATCACTCATCGCTCCTTGGATATGGGTAATTTAAAGTAGACACACGATGAGCGGTAGACCACTAGTGGTGAGACTTTAGTGATTTTTAACGCACATGGGCATAAGTTGTTTTTAAAAAATGGGAATCCTAGGCATGATAGATCATAAAAAAATTATATCAAAAGGTTCCTTGACCAAGCAAATAAATCATGAACGGACCAAAGATATGTGAGACAAGTAACCTAAGCATTGGGGTTGGTTGAAAAATGGGAATAAATATCATAAGATGTTACAAGCGCAACCAGAAACCAAAAATAACAAGTCAAAAAGAGATTACAAGTGACTTAACACCATACATAATCAAAGGTTGCAAGTGTGGATAATAGATATAAAACCTAAACCCTTGTGGCAACAAGTTATGAGCAATTACATGTATGACCATGGAACCAGTGGAACAAGGAAAAATTTGAGGGTTCCACCACCCCTAATCCCTTAACCCTTAATCCCTACTAGATTAGAACAATTAGGCACTAAATTAGGCGCTAAATAAGTTTCTAAATTAGGCACTAAATTAGGCATTAAACTAGGCACTAATGTAGGTGCTAATTTGGGCACTAATTTGGGTGCTAATTTGCACCTAATTTAGCGTCTACTTGTTCTAATCAGCACAAAAATGCCAAAAATAGTGCCATCTCGGTAAATAGCACCAACTTTTTCAAAAAATTGGAGAACAATACATTAAAATAGTGGGTGGAAGCAAAAAATAGAGCAAAAAAGGGATCTAATTATAGGTATTTGTTGTAGTGCCCAAAGGTTTTACTCTTAGGGTTTAGAACTTTTCCTATTATTTTTCAATTATAATTTGAGGTAGTGAGGGTTTGATGGGTTTGGACAAGGTATAATACTAACTTACAAATTGAAAGGTGAGTCAACCAACCCTTGACCAAACTTGGAATGGATTTTGGAATGAAATGCCATGATTTAACTAGGCTAATGAGGGGGTTGGGGCCCTAGCTCGGTTGGCTAAATATTTCCTGTTGCAGGAGGTTGGTCACGAGGTCTAGTCTCCCCCACCCCCGTGGTACCGGAGGGCGTGTCGCACCAGCGCCACCGGTCACGTTAAATTTTTTACCAGGTGCACTGCAGTTTATAGGGGGTCGTGCTACCCAATTCCTGCAGTCTAATAAAAAAAAAAAACTAGGTTAATGATGCAAATAACTATTCTAATACACAAATAATAGATCTAGAAAATCATAGACAAATTCATACTTGAGAAATAGACTAATTAGAGTCCTATGTACCTGTGATATAGATTTGAAGCTGATTCTTGAGGACCAAGTCACCTTGGGTGACTATGTCCTAGTAGATGATTGCCAGATCAAAGCCTTCTTTTCCTAGGTGTCACAAGTTGTCAGATCTTTGTTGGGTGTGAGATAACCAATTTTTTGTATGTTTTCAAGGTGTAGGGTTTGAATGAAACAATGAATAATTGACCTTTAAGCCTCTCCCAATCTCCTTCAGATCTAAAACCTACACATTTAAAGAGAGAGGAAGGGTTGTGCCATATAAGGGATTGCCTTAGTCAAACCTTGTGTTGGTATTTCCACCTCCATAATGGCAATGTCAATGAAAGAGAGCTTATATTTTGAAGGGTAGAGGCTAAATAATAAGTGAATGATGAATCAACAATGGAATGCAACTCACCACTCAAAAATGGCTTGGACTTAAAGGACTGAATTCATGCACATCTCCTCAAGTCTTGATTGTTGTTTGCTTGATTATTCTTGAAGACCTACAAGGGTTGGATCTCACAAACAAAATTATAACATAAACATGAAAAAACTCACATACACTTTGAAATGATGCTTTGATATTGAAATATTGCAACAAATTTTCTCTTGGCTGCGCTTGACTTGCTTAATTATTGCTTGATCACCAAATTTCCCAATAATTTCCACTTAGTTTTCAAATGGTGAAATGATTAGGTATTTATATTAAATTATTCTATTCTCCCAAAAATTAAATCTTGATAGTCGATATTTGACATTTGAAATTCAAATAATAAAATGCCAACTGTGACATATTAAATTTTGGAGGCAAAATAGGGGGACCAATTCACCTACGATGACTTAGTCCTAGCCCTATTTTGTGGGATGTAAGATGTCAGGGGAAAAATATTAAATGTTTGTCCTAGCCCTTTATTGATAATTTTTCAAATGGGATATAGAATGCATATTTTAGGAAATTAGGTGTACAATTAGGTCCATGCACTTAGAGGGGAATAAAACATAGTGTGAAATTGTCAAGGGCGATTATTTATGACGCTACAAATATTTATTACAAGCTCCTCATGTTTTCATTCTATAATGGTTCTTTTATTGGACTATGTGAAAGTATTTAATTTTTACTCTAATTCTTAAGGTTACTCATAATTATCAATCTTAAAGAGGTTCATGTGAGAAGTAACATCAAATTTTGAGACCCATATCTCAATACATCAATTTCAAGGCAATTTTAAAGGTTAACATCATTTAACTTGTACAAGCATGTGCCTAATGCATTGAATCTCATAAATTTATTGGTAAAATCATGTTTTGAAGTAATAAAATTAATCTCATTATGGGAAATTTAGTCCTTGAGTAAAAGTGTTGTACAAACTCACTGCTACATGTTGCATAGTTTTTATTGAATCCCTAGTTGTGTTCAAAAGATGTGAATTTTTACCAAATAATAGTAATAACCAATTTGTTTACATTGTAACTAACTAAAAAAAGGCTTTTGTTGCCTTGATTTTGGCCCATCATGTTTCAAAATATTGTTCAAGGTTTAGTTCCAATTTTGGGGTGACTTTGATTCTTATCTAAGTTGCAGTGGTTTCTGAAACTTATCTTTCATCCGAAAAATGTTTCTTTTGAAAGAATTTTTTTTAATGAAGGAAGATAATGGGATTTTTCCTTGCTTTAACAACTACTATCGAAAGCTGACGAGGTTTTCACAACCAAGTCAGGCTCTGATGTGGTTCTCATGATTCTAGCAGGACCCAACTTATAACTTAAAGTTGTTTCTCAATAAGCAAAAGATTACAAAATAAGAAAAGGAAATGCTTAAAGCGAGAGCCGACTAAGGTTTTGAAACCTAGCTGAATAAGGTTTTGAAACATTTTTCAAGCTCCAACATAGTTTCAAAATATTTTTAAAACCCGGCTCTCTCTAGTACAGTGTGAATTCTGAAAGTGGTGCCGAGTGGGCTACCCATCGGTGATTTAACGTTGTCAGAACCAAGTAAGGTGAAATAAATGCCTAATTACATGAGGATTAAAGTGATTTAGAGCATAATTATTCTTATATTTATGGAAGGAATTAAGGTTGGTGAAGCACAAGGAAGTAGAGGTATAGATATAGTTTCAAGGAGAATTTGATTAGAATTTCTAGCAGAATAATCCTCAGGGAAGATAAAAATGGGTAAGAAATATTCTTAGACTTTCTCCTGGCTACAAAATTTTATTCAAAGAAAAATTTGATATCCCTAAGGGGAAATGCTAGCAATTTTTTCTTAGAATTTGGTGGTTGAATTTTGAGCAAGATGAAATATAAATATATTGGGTACTAACCTTTATCTGGTTTAGAGGGCATATTACTAGAGATAGGTGACACTAGACTGGGTCATGCTAATTTGCGAGAATTATGGAAAATAATTCACAAACCAAATAAATCCCTTATTACTTAGATGTTGGTGGAGAGTGGTTTGTTGGAAGTGGCCACTTTCCTGGTAGTTGTGCAATGCATGAACCTAGTTCTGGAATGTATAATCCACTATAATCCATAAACAAGAGAAATTAGAACCAATTATAATAATTTGTTGTTAACTCTCAACAGAGCTACCATTAGTGGCTATTTCGTATTACCTAAAAGGGAAGTTTTTGTAGATTTCAATTTTACATTATCATAATGTCAGTTCTCTGAGAAGAAAGGATTTTTTAGGAATTTTATTGCAAAAGAATGGTTTGCAAACCCAAAAAAGGGGAAATCTTAGTTACCCAAGAGGCTGCATAGGTCACACTTCTGAGACAAAATTTCAGACATTATTGTCCTTCTACATAGGCTAAAAGGAAGTGTAAATAACCAATATTTTGAGGAGTGAATGTACTTCCTTATTCAAATTATATGTGTTGGAACACAATATCAAGATTAGGAAACTATAATCAACAACTCATTGTATTCAACGATGATTAATTTTGTTGTCACTAAATATTTCTACATGTCCTCATACCTTTTCTATGCACTGACATGTACTAGACCCTAGTTAAGATTGAACCCAATTGAAGACTATGATAATCAAATCCAAATTTATGATTACTATCTTGACTTGCAACTTGAGAAAATCTATAAGAACTTTCGAAGAGTAAGCAATGTGTTTACTATGAGGCTAGTCGGGGAGCTATAAGGTGACCTAGGTCAAATATTTTCTCCAAAGGCTTTCAACTGGTTAACAGGTATGGTAGTATTTTTATTCAGTTTCATATGTTTACATACCTAAGGGTTGGAGGATATGACAAGCTACCTCATAAGTTACCCAAGTATGTGGAAAAAAAAATCATTTTCACAGAGGTTTGTAAACATATTGTAGAAGTCAACAAGAGATGAATGGAAAGAAAGAAAGTGGGAATCACCTTTCCCATTGGTTTGAGGTTCTACCAATGTAAGTATCAATCTAATACCCTTAATATTAAGAGAGATATTGTAAAATATTATGTCTCCACGTATGAGAGAAGGTTTCCCTTTTATAACAAGAATTTTTTAAAGAATAACCTTCATCTCGATCTGAGTTTTCACCATGTGCCACACTTGGAAGACTATTGGGTTGATTATGTTGATGATTATGAGGTAAGGAAGAGAAATTGGATGAGGATGACCGTAAGGAAAATCATCACTTTCAAAATAGGATAGGATGTAAATGGAATAGAGGATGATGAGATTGATTTGACTAATGCCATCTATGCCAACAATATACAGATGCAACCAATGGTACCTATTGATTGGGGCCTCAAAGAGCCTAAATATTTGGAAACCAAGACTACAATGGTTATAAAAAGGATGTAAAAATGGCTTGCTAAGAAAGGTGAAACTACTAAAGCCCCACCTAAAGGTAGATAATGGACAAGAGAGAAATCCAATACAAATCAAGTGGAAACATCCTCTTTTGTAATCGTGTCACCACCATCACAAGATACGATACTACTGAGTGGTTATGGAGATGGGGAAGAGCCTCTTGAGAGGTGTGGGAGTCCTAAAAGGACATATGGCTATGATACTATAAAGGACATTAATATCAGAGATCAAGTAGAGAAAGAAAAAGGAGGAAGGGAAAATGAACAAGAACAAGAAATTGAGATGACGAGAGTCTATACTCTTGAAGAATAACCAATCGTATCTCAAGATATGGATGAGAGAAGTGCAAAAAATATAAATCCCCAACTTCTTTTTCCTTCAATCTACAAAGTGTGATAAAGACCCCCCCTTTGAAGAGAGCCTTTCATTTTTCTACACTTGAAGCTTCCCAAACCCTCAATGTTGCTACTTCCCCCTCTTGGCTTGAGAGTACTTTGTACCAAAAGAGGATAACAATGCCCATGGATTTACTAGATGATAACATGGTGGGACAACTTATACAAAAGTCTCCTAAGGTCAAGAAGCTAAAAATGCCTTTGAGGTTGATGGAGGATGATATTTTGAGGCACTTGTTTATATAAATCACCCATCCTTCTACACAAAAATATTCTAGTCAGGCTACCATAGCTAACTACAACATAACTAAAGTGGATTTGGGTCCACCTAACATGGATGAAGATGTGCATAACTTTCAAGTGACTACCACAAGATTTGTAGACATGACAAAAAAGGACAAACAAGATAAAGATGAACTAAAGAGAATAGTGGAGTTACTCTTTGATTGCCTTAGGTCACTAACAAATCCTACCCCTCAACCTCTCAATCAAGCAAGCACCTCTTTTGACCCAAAATCCATAGTCGAAAAGGAAATGATGAGTAAAGTGCAGAAAGATAGCCATTATAGGAGAGTGGCTTAGGCATGGGTATTCAATGTCAAAGAGAAGGATCCCCTCTAATCAAGAGATTGAAAGAGGTTTATGATGATTTTATATTGTTGATAAATTCCATTAGAACAAAAATAGCTAATTGTAAACAAAAAGAGTCTCTTTGGTCAAGAGTTGATAAAGACTTTGGTGAAATTTTGGGAATGAGTTTAGAAAAGGCTGCAAAAGAGAAAATTATTCCATCCAAGGATGATCCCAAGATCATAGTGTGGTAAAAGAGTATTGAATGGAAAATCACTTTATTGAAGACAAACCTTCATGAGTAGAATAATTTGATGAAATATTGCACTCGCATCCACAACAAATTTATTAAAATTTTCTCTAATTTCAGTTGTCAATTAATGAAAAATGACAATAATGGTGCAACCACATTTGAAGAGCTAAAGGAGAGATTTTTGAAGGTGGTTGATACGTTATCTGGTGTGCAGGTCTTTGACAAGGAGATTATGAAAAAGATAGCTAGAATTTAATTCACGTTGTCATGGCATGAAAATTTTCCTACCATTGTTATTACCAAGATTGATACCATCCACAATAATAAAGCCTTCTAGAAGTTAAGGATAAAAATATCACAATTCCCTAGCATGTCGATATACTAGTCATCACAGAAGAACTAAAGTATTATAAGGAATATGCGAGCCTACTCATTAGGTGCTAGTAGTAATGGATGCATCCATGGACTCATCCACTCAACCGCCTCAACAATGAGTGTGTTTAATTTTTCTAAGATTAAGTTATTAAAACTTTATGTGTAATGAACTTTATGGTTATGATTCTTTAAAACAATTAGTTTTCAAGAACTCAGTGACAGTTATGTTGTAAAAATTATAAATATATTTTCTAAGGAAATTTGAAGGGTCCAATTTTTTATCCCCATTGTACTTTGATGCAAGATTTATAATCGATCGAAAGAAGGATTAATTTTGTAATTTTACTTGTTTCTTTAAAGAAATTATTTTGTCTTTGTGCATATGGAATTTGATTGTAATGTTGAGTATTTATGAACAAGTCTTTGAGCTTTGATAAGTGCCTAGAATATTAATTCTTTGTGTGGATGTTGTATTCTTTGCATTACATTCATTCTTCTTGGGAAAAGAGTGAAATTATACTTTGTCTAAGCATTTTATTTGTTACTAATAATCCAATTTTTGAGTTGTGATATTGGTGGAACATATCTCTAAGTTAAGTTTTTGTATTTGAAAATTTGATTTTAATCATATTTGCATCATGGCTATTGTAGATTCTAAACTAATGTATTGTAAACTTGGTAGAACCTACACAATTCATAGGTTTATCTGACTGAATAGTCCACTCAACATTGATTAAGACTATTTTAAATTGTCGACCCAAGGTTTGCAAGCTTGTGATGGTGCAAAATTATATTCCTTCAAATACTCAAAACTACTTAAGCTACCCTACTCAAGTTATTCTAGTTGCTTAAAATTCATAGAATTGCAAAACAGTAAAGACAAACCAAAACTAGTTGCTACGAGTATCTATAGCTTAGACTGTAACCAAACTATTACTAATAAAATAGTATTGTGTCAACTCAAAACTGATAAAATTATTGTCTCATCTAACTTGACCTTCGAATTACTATTGGTTAACCATTGTATGCATATTCATAAGCATTCATTAACAATAAGCAAGATATGAGATTCTAGTTAACTTGCATATAGCTCATTAAGTAATGGTAAATGGAAAACAATTATTAAACATAAATGAACAAATGAAAATGAAGTTAGGAACAATACCTTGAGTGGAATACTCAAGTGGTTGTTCTCACTTTAACTGAACCCAAATCAAACTAATAGATTCTACACATCTAATAAGATCAACTCCATTCATTGCATATCATGAAGATTACACAAGATCTTTCCACATGTTGTATTCAATCATTTTGAATTTTCATCATGTATTGAAACTAGAATTAACTGGTAACATAAAAATGAAAAACCAACTAACTTGTATATGGATTCAACCAACATCTATATAGAAGCTCAAGGGAATATTATTCAAATCAACAACTAACTAAAATCATTAACTCCACTCCTAGATATTAGAGTATAGAGTTAAGATTGATTTATTCAACCTATAACTGAAAAGAAAGAAGAATCCTAATAAGACTCAAACTTTTTTTTAAATATAATTGCATATAAACATACAAACATTTGTCAAAATCCTATCAATAAATGAGTCCTCTTCTTCAAATCTTATTAACTGGTTATAATAATGCATTTTCAACCTTCATCAAGTGCCTTTAATTACTAATCATCACATTCAACTTAATATGGAGCTCCTCTATTTTGTTGTCCCAGTCTCCTTTTGTTGTGAGTTCATCTTGCAAATGATGCATGCCACAGTTCCTCATTAGCAAAAAGGTTAATTCCATAAAGTATGTACACAAGACTAACTATCACAATCAAAACATAGAATTCCATCAACGTTTCATACATATAGATTCATATAAACCATATAATACTAGTATATTATAGCCATATTTCCATCTTTATATTTTAGGTTCAAGTCTACATGATAGATATGAAAAGATAGTATAATATAGGAGCATTGTCTGGAAAGTGTATCTAAAAGTGTCTCAAAATATGTATGAAAACAAGAAAAAATGAGGTAATATGTTGACCTATCATCTCCCCCCAACTATCCTTTTGTTTGTCCCCAAGCAAAATACTAGGGATACTGATTGTATTGCAAAGTAATTTGTCTCGGGTCCATAATTGCATTCACCCCCTAAATTTGATTCAAATAGAAACTTTGATATTCTACAAGCTGCCTCATCTTGATAATTCCTACTTTCTCACATTCTTCACCTTTCTCCCTAGTCCAATGTGGAAATAGATAGAGGAGAATAGGTGGATGGAAGGTGAGCGGTACCCAGTAAACTCCCTTGTTAACACCAATTTCTATATAATTGTGTACCCTTTGAAGTATAGAAGTGAAATTATACATAAAATATGGCTCCTTCCTCCACAATTTTGGAGCTAAACTATTCCATCTATTTTGTACATACTTGTAGCACTATTGTACTAAACCCATAGCTAACATTTGCATTCTTTCATAATCTACCTTTCTGAGTTTCATGATTTTCTTGCCCACCCCTTTATGGTTAATGAGTCTCAACCATTCATCAATGATTGCATCAGGGTTTTTAGCCTCTTTTCTTATTAGAAATGCAATTGTTTTTTTCTTTCTCTTCATAATCCTCCATTATCTCACCCCTAAGCTACTCATTCCTATAGTAGGATGCAATTTCTCTCATATGAAGATCTACAAAAAATAGAGGGTTCCGTTTTGTTTCATCCAACAGTACATAGTTTTGTAAATAAAACTCACACAACTGATCATGTTCTTCGGGTGTAGAGATAATTTTTTTTCAAGAAACTCAAAATTTCTACTCATACCAACTGGTTGCTTACTAATCAATCTAATAAACTAAAAACATATATATATTTCTTGTAAAAAAAATATGTATGCCCTTGGTGGTGGTCTACATTTGACAATTTGTGCAACCTTATCAGCTACTTCCTCCAACCTAACCATTGATTTTCTCAACTCCATGTCTCTTTTTCCCAATTCCCTTACATATTCATCCTTTTCTTTCTTTCACTTCTCATTTTCCTATGCAAACTCAACACTTACCTCCCATAATTGGTGGCCAAGTGATAAGGTTGTATGATAGTTAGGAGTTTTTATATGAGGGGGTTTCTCATCTGTCATTGCTATTTCTTTGTCCCATATCTTGGTGATGGCCAGTTGTGCTAGAAAATCTAGCTTAGTGCCATGGCCATACAATTGTAGTTTCTCCTCAATCTCCCACATTTTTGTTTCTCTTTCCTTGTCCTTCTATTCATAATTTTGCACTAGCTCCTCCAAGTGTTTAATCCTATCCATTAACTCTTTGAGTTCTTTCCTTAAATCTATTTCTTCTATGTACACTTCCTATGTATCTACACACTAATGATTAACCTCTCCTTCATAGTCTCCATGAATGGAACTATCCAAGGTTTCTATATGTAATTTCTTTGCAATAAATATATCTTTTGATTCTGAATCAAAAGTTGTTAGTACATATCTTTTCCTTTTTGTTGGAATATTCACATTACCAAGGGTATCCCCCTTTACCTCAAAGTATGTTTCTACAATTAGGACATCTTACTATTTTTTTTTCTTTCTCTTTTCTTCCTTTGGTTCTTCTATTTTTCCTTCATGGCACCTTGTCTCCTTAATCTTCTAGAGCATCTAGGTGTGAGTATTTCTTTCTCAAATTTCTTCTTTTCCTTTTGAACACTCTTCTTCTTCTTCAAAACATCTTCTTTCTTTACTTGAATATCCCTCTTTTTCTTTGGAGTATCCTTCCTTTTTTTGGTTTAGAGGGTGTAGAGGAGGTGGATGCACTACCTCTCCGACTCTTAGATTTTTGTGACCTTGAAAAAGATGGCATTTCCTCAATTATAGGTGGCCTAGATTATGGTTCTTTAGGTTCCTCATGCTCACTTTAGCTATAGGTAAGTGAAGCCACAAGTGATATGTGAGGGTTTTCATCTACAGGTTCATTTTGGGGTTCTACATCGTCAGGTACTATGAGTGCATCCAAAAAAATATTAATATCTGTACATTCCTAAAAGTCCTCCCAGTTCATTTGTGGGTATTGAATCCTTAAACTTCTCTTTATCAATAAAGCAATTAAACAGTGATGAGACAAAGAAGTATCACTTTGTTTTATTTGGTATTCTAATGCCATTTGTTTCAACAAATTGTAAAGAAAGTTTAGTACATTCACTAACCTATTATTCCTAAGATGACTAAGTAATTTGAAATGAATTGTATACAAAAGGTTATGCCTACCATCATAGGTGATGTATCTGAAAATGTAAGAAGCACAAGATCCCATAACCAGGGGAGAGCAATTCTCTTCATACCTTGTGATGATGAGTCTAATTCCTCTCCTCATATACAAAATTCTTCCCTGGCTGCAACTACATCAGCTCGTGCTAGAAATTTTACCCCTGTTCTAGGTAACCCAATAACCTGTGTAATGGTAGTCTCAAATGCATCTACTAAAAGTCCTTTTACCATAGCTTCACCATATTCAAGAGTAGATACAAACCTTCTTATCATATCATCACTAAATTTTATTAACTTCAAAAAGTAGTTGAGCCAGTCAACCCTAGTAAAAATGCGTAAAACCGTTGCATCCTCTAGAATTTGTTGATGAGTTGTTGGCTCCCTTCTTATGACATCACCTTCCATTCTGACTTAATTTATTTTCCCAATGTATTCAATTCAACTTTATAAATTTAGCTCAATCTTCTCTACCACCTTCAAAAACCCTTCACTTTCTTTCAGTTACTTTTGTTTCCTCATATATTTTTACTCGCATACCATACTGCAAGTTTCCCTTTTTAGTACTAGCTTAATTTAAGCTCATAAACGGGTTCTAAGTCTGACACTAGTTTAGACTAAGCTCAAGTTCTCAAGGTTTGAAATTTAGCAATTGGAAATCGTAGCAAAAATGAGATATAATTTGGAGGGTTTTGCACGTCATTTCTATCCATTGATTTTAATTTAGGCGGCAGATTTTGAAAAGACTGACTAAGTTGTACCCTCCCACAACTTAATTGGTGAAGTGACCTCACTTCATGTTTTGATTGGAAGGTGGTTAAAATATGAAATCATGGAAAATGGTGATATTAATGGTTTTCATGTATGAATTAATACGAAAGACATAATGAGACTTTAAAGAAGACTATTGATCATGATAGTGTACCTGAAGTACCGACCAAAGGAGATAACTATGCCCTACACGTGTAAACCAAAAATAATGTATCTATTTGTTGATTTGATTTGGTGGAAATTAACTACAAGGTAATGAATAGTAGGGTGGCGGGTGCAAATGATGGGATGGGTATTACATATATGAGTTAGCAATGTGATAGCTTGAGTATTTGAAATACGAGTGGGTAGCAAAAGAATTATGTCGTAGGTACTTACATGCAAATATTATGAAATGAATGTGCATGAACTTGTAGTGAATATGGCACCAACTAATTTGAATTTTATTTTCTACTGCCAAATGGTGCTATGGGTACCTGCAATGTCAGGACCCATTTTGAACGTTGACAACTATTAAGCTACAGGTCCCTATGGCATCAAGACCCTTTGTGAATGTTGAAAAATAGGTCCCTCTGAAGATATTTTGAACACTATTAAAATGTGCAGTGTGTGCTTGTGAGATAAGATGAATAATTAATCCCGAGTGAGCTTAGGGATTGAGCTATGTAGCTCAAACTCTAGGTCACCAGAAGTGCTTGGTATATCATGTGGTGCTAAAATATCACTCTGTGTGTTAGATTCTATATCTGGTTCACTACGAGCACCATATTATTGAATCAGGGAGAATATGAAATCATCCTTTTGTAATGGCTTCTGATATAACTTTAATCTATGGTCGTTGACAAGAAGTGAAAATCTGACTGCATCAATGGTGTGTAACTAGACTGCTCCATTAGGATAAATTTGACTAATTTCATAGGGGACCAACCATCTAGACTAAAATTTTCCTTTGAAATCTTTCTACCTTGAATCATATAATAGTACCCAGTCCCCTATAGTGAACTCTTTGGTTTTAATGTACTGATCATGCCACTTCATCCTTTATTGTTGTACTGCCTTAGTATGATGGATTTCTTCCATCCTTATCTCATCCAATCTATTTAAGGTATGCAACCTTTCCTTTTGAGCTTATGTCAAGTCCATTTCCAGTTCTACTATTTTACTTAGTGTTTTATGTTTAAACTCAATAGGAAAGACTGTTGTCTTACCATGTACTAAATCATAAGGTGTAAAAGTAGTGGTAGTTTTCCAATTTGTTTTGTATGCCGATATTGCTTCAAGTAACCTTGCAACCCAATCTCTCTTATGTAGTTGTATTGTCTTGGTGATATTTTTTTCAATCTCCCTATTTGTGACTTCTACTTGACCATTAGCTTGAGGGTGATATGGTGTTGAATTCTTGTGTCTAATTTGATATTCATCAACCAGTTTGGTAATTAGATCAAAAGTAATTTGTGGTCCTTGATCAATGACTATTTATCTAGGTACTCCATACCTAGTAAATATATCCTCATATAAGAATTTAGCCAATTTGTTATCTCTAGAAAATTGTAAGGCCTTTACTTCCACCCACTTAGTCAAGTAATCAGTACAAACAAGAATGTATTCCTTGTTGTTGGAAGTAGGTGAGATTGGTCCAATAAAATATAGACCACATTTATCAAAAGGAGCTAATGTCAACTAAGGCTGCAATGGAATTTCATAACTCTTCTTTGGTATTCCCATCCTTTGAAACCTATCACAACTCCTTGTGTATTTAACAAAATCTTTATGCAAAGTTGGCCAATAATAGCTAGTTGTGAGGATCTTAAAGGCTATTATTTTTGCTACAAAATGACCTCCACATGGCTCATCATTGCATGCCTTCATGATGTCAAAGATTTCATCTTCCCTTATACATCTTCTCATGATGTTATCAGGGGCAGTGTAAAATGGATAACCAGATACCCAGGAGTATGGGAAGCATTTGTGTACTAGTTGTCTCTTTTCTCTTGGAGAAAAGTGTGATGGAATCTTCCCTATTATCAGATAATTGGAAATATCAACATACCATGGAATGTGTACATTTAAATCAAATAGATGTTCATATAGAAATGAATCATCCACGACTCCTTCAGTTGATTGTGTTGGTATTCTTGAATTAAAATTTATACTACATTGGCCTTACCAAGTTTGTCTACTATGGTAATATCAAATTCTTGGAGAAGGAGTAGCCATCTTACCAATCTATCCCCAACTATTGGCTTGTTCATCAAATATTTAATTGTTGTGTGGTATGTACAAACCAAGACTAAATAACCAGTAATGTACTGCTTGAATTTATTAATAACATAAATCATTGCAATCATCTCTTTCTCCGTTACAGTATATTCAACTCCGCTCCTTGAATATTTTTGCTTATGTAGTAAATTGTATACTCTTTATTACCTTCCTTCTAACCCAAAACTGCACCAATGGAAAAATATGAAGCATTTGTATGTATATGAAAGGGTAAAGTTCAATTAGGACCTCTCAAAATAGGTGCTTGATTCAAGTCTTTCTTCAGCTCTTCAAAGGAGTGTTGAAACTATGATGTCCATTCAAACTCAATGTCCTTACTCAAAAAACAAATAATGGTGCAACAATCGTACTAAAATCTTTAATAAACTGCCTGTAGTAGCCTAAATGATCAAGGAAGCTTCTAATATCTCTTTGTTTTTGTGGAAAAAGTAATGCAGATATTATAAATCTATCTTGTCTGGATTGAATTGAATTCTTGTACTGGATATTAAGTGTCACAACACAATTCATTGTGTCATCATCATGAATGAAACACTTTTCATTGTTAAGTGGCGGGTTGTGTTCTTTACACTTTTTCTAGATTATTGAGAGGTTCTTCATAAGTTTCACCATAGGTAGTGAAATCATCAATGTATATCTCCATACAGTCATGTGCATAATCAGAAAATATGTTGAGTACTTCTCTTTGAAATGTAGTTGGAGCATTGCATAAACCAAAGGATAAAACAAAATAAGCATAAGTACCCAAGGACATGTGAATGTAGTTTTATCTTGATAGTCTAAAGTAATTTTAATCTTGTTGTAACCACTGAAACCATCAAGAAATGAAAAGTACTTTTTCCTAGCTAGAGAATCAAGTAGTTGATCTATGAAGGGCAAAGGAAAGTGATCCTTCCTAGTTGTTGTATTCAATTTCGTGTAGTCTACAAAAAATCTTCATTTCCCACCTTTCTTGGGTACAATTACCAAATGTGAGACCCATTCATTATCTGATTTAGGATTGATAAAACCTGCATCAAGGAGCTTTTGTAGTTCAACTTTCACTATCTCCCTCAAATCAGGATTCATACGTCTTTGAGGTTGTTGAATGGGTCTATAACCATCATTGATATATTTCATGTGTGTACATAAATCAAGATCTATTCCTTTCATATCATGGTAATACCATGCACATGTTGTTGAGTGTGCATGCATCACTCTTTAGTCAAGGCATTGTTTATGTTTAACATTTTTCCCAGAATAATTTCTAATTGCTTGGATGATTCTTGGACGAATGAGAGGTCAAGACTTGGTATGATGGGTACACATTGTTGAGGTAGTAAGGAATGAAATATTTGAGATATATCTTATGTGGAATTGGTGGGTATAATACTTTGCAAGGGGTCTTGTAGGCATATGAGGTAGTCTTGTGGCTGCGGGCTCTTGCCACAGTCATTTTGGATTATGTGAGCAATGAGATCATCCTCATCTTGGTCATCCAATAAAGGGATGCACTCTATAGTCATCAATGTCTACAAAGAATAGTTATCTTCCTCATCCAAAGTGGGCCAAATAGTGTGCTCAAGGTCAACATAAGGTTGGGATGGAGGATAGAGAGCCAATTTCTTGGTGATTATCCCATTGGATATTATCATTTTTCCATACCTACAACCTATAAATGCATCAGTTGTAGCTAACCAAGGTCTGCGTAGGATGAGTGGCTAACCTACAAGATTAACCTTTGGTTTTAGAACTATAAAATCAGTAGGATATTCCCAAGAATCTAATGTAATAACTAGGTCTTCAATGATTCCTTCAAGATTGACCATTGACCTATTAGCTAGCTGTAAAATAGTTTATGTAGGCCTAAGATTGGCTAACTGAATAAATTTCATTGTTTCTTTGTCATAACATTGATTGTTGCCCCCAAGTCTCTCAACATATTCTTGATGAGGGTGCCATTAATCTTGACGTCCACTAATGGACTACCAAAAATTTTGTACTTAGGGACAATAATGTTCCCTAACATGATATCTACAAGGTTTCCCAAGACATGGACTATCTGAGGATGTTTTCTTTTCCTTCTTGGTTTCTTAAGACATAAATCCCTCACAGTTTTGGTATAGATAGGGGCATGTATTTGATAGCTTGGATAAGTGGTATCTTGATGCTCACATCTTTTAACTGACCTAAAAGATGTCTTTGATAGATTGGATATTAAGTATCTCAAAATAATTCATTGTGTCATTATCATGAAACACTTTTCATTATTGAGTGACATGTTGTGTTCTTTACACCTTCTCAACACTTTTTCTAGATTATTGAGAGCTTCCTCATAAGTTTAACCATAGGCAGTGAAATCATCCATGTATAGCTCCATATAGTCATGTGCATAATCAGAAAATATGTTGAGTACTTCTCTTTGAAAGGTAGTTGGAACATTACATAAACGAAAAGAAAAAACAAAATAAGCATAAGTACCCAGGGACATGTGAATTTAGTTTTGTCCTAATCGTTCAGAGAAATTTTAATCTAGTTGTAACCATTGAAACCATCAAGAAATGATAAGTGCTTTTTACCAGCCAGAGAATCAAGTAGTTGATCTATGAAAGGCAAAGGAAAGTGTTCCTTCCTAGTTGTTGTATTCAATTCCTTGTAGTCTACACAAACTCTCCATTTCCCACCTTTCTTGGGTACAATTATAAAAGGTGAGACCCATTGGTTGTCTTATATAGGATAGATAAAAACTGCATCAAGGAGATTTTGTAGTTCAACTTTCACTATCTCCCTCAAAGAAGGATTCATACATCTTTGAGGTTGTCGAATGGGTCTATAACCATCATTAATATAAATCATGTGCGTACATAAATCATGATCTATGCCTTTCATATCATGGCAATACCATGCACATGTTGTTGAGTGTGCCTACATCACTCTTCAATCAAGGCATTGTTTATGTTTAACATTTTTCTTGGCATAATTTCTAATTCCTTGGATGATTCTTGGACGGATGAGAGGTCAAGACTTGGTATGATGGGTACACACTATTGACGTAGTAAGGAATGAAATATTTGAGATATATATTCTATGGAATTGGTGGGTATAATACTTTGCAAGCGGTCTTGTAGGCATATGAGGTAGTCATGTGGTTGCGGGCTCCTGCCACAGTCATTTTGTATTATGTGAGCAATGAGATCATCTTCATCTTGGTCATCCAATAAAGGGTCACACTCTATAGTCATCAATGCATACAAAGAATAGTTATCTTCCTCATCCAAAGTGGGCCAAATAGTGCGCTCAAGGTCAGTATAAGGTTGGGATGGAGGATAGAGAACCAAGTTCTTGGTGACTATCACATTGGATATTATCCTTTTTCCAGACCTACAACCTATAAATGCATCGGTTGTAGCTAACTAAATTTTGTATAGGATGAGTGGGTAACCTACAACATTATCCTTTGGTTTTAGAATTATTAAATCATTAGGATATTTCCAAGATTCCAATGTAATAACTAGGTATTCAATTATTCCTTCAAGCTTGACCATTGACCTATCAGCTAGCTATAAAATAGTTTGTGTAGGCCTAAGATTGGCTAACTGAATTAATTGCATTGTTTCTTTGTCATAACATTGATTTCCGCCCCCAAGTCTATCACTCTACTGGACTACCAGGATCTATGTACTTAGTAGGGACAATAAAGTTCCCTAACATGATATCTACAAGGTTTCCCAAGACATGGATTATTTAAGGATATTTTATTTTCCTTCTTAGTTTCTTAAGACATAAATCCCTAATGGTTTTGGTATAGATAGGAACATATATTTGATAACTTGGATAAGTGGTATCTTGATGCTCACATCTTTTAACTAACCTAAATTTTTTGTCTTAGCCTGTGTGTGATGCTTTTGAATAGCTAGGCACTTAGGAACAGGTGGCTTTGGACTTTAGGTAGTTTGGTGTACCTGATTTGACTCAAGTTCCAAATATGATTTGTCTAAAGCTTCAATTGTAGGTTCCTAATCCTCCATATTTTTAATTTGGGGGTGCTGAAGGTCTAGCAAGTTGTTTTTTTGATCTGAGGTGGAAATCACTCACCTCTACCCCATAAGTGGGGTATTGAATAGCTTCGTTAGTATAAGCTTGTTCAACATGCTTAGTGTTACGTTTAGGTGCAGGTTGGGAAAGCATTTGTGTTTGATCGGATGGTTGGGATTTAGGATTTATGGAGGCATAAGTAATTGCTACTGTTGTGGAGGTGGAAGCATAGGTTGTTGATAATTCATATTTTACTATTGCCACTACTAAATTTTTTTCCACTGAGGCTACCACTGATTCTGCTGGGTTGGATATTGTGGATTGTAATTGGAACCTTGAAAAAAAAATTGTGACCAAGGGATTGGCTACTATTGGTTCCAATTTTGTTGGGGTTGTGACCATTATTGAGGGTTTTCCACTGATTTTGGTTTGTTGGCTATGGCTGAGAGTTCCAAGCATAAACGTTTTGATTCCTAATAGGAACGGATGAATTAAAGCTAGGGGGGACTTGTGGAATATCTTGTATTTGTTTCCATGGCCTCCTTTATGCTATATAAAAGAGTTTTCCATCATATACTTTAATTGGCTAAAAATCAGGTTTCTCAACTTTATCTTGTTGGATACTAGCCACTCTTTCCAATTTCCAATTTTATTTTTTTGCGTACAACTTGGACAGTATTCAGTGAGCATAGCCTCAACTTCCTCTTGCTTCTTCTTGATGTAGAGAGTATCCAACTGAGTTTCCAAATGGCTAATAATTTCCTCCTTCATGCTAGACAACATGTTGCTTAACTCTATCTTTGAAACCCCTATAAATGATTTACCAATAGTGGATGTCCTATCTCCTCTCGACCTTTTAGTGAAGGTCATAGAATAATTCCTATAGACCTTAAAAATTTCTTGAAATGGTATTTGTGAAATATCTCCTTTCCCATTAAGTTTCAAGGCATCCATATAGTCATCCTTGACTCCCCTCAAAAAGACTAACTTTAGGGACTCTTCTGACAACTTGTTTTGTGGGTTTTCCTTCAATGCAAAATAAAATCTCTCCACTTAATATTGTAATGGTTCATCCTCCTTCTATGAAATTATGAAAATTTCATCTTTCCTTCTATCAGGTCCCCTATAATAGTCCTGATACTCTTCTAAGAATAATGTCTTCATAGTGTCCCAATCAAGAACAACATCCCTACCTAATCCCATGAACCATCTTAGGGTTACATCCTTTAGAGTTGCAGGGAAGAGTTTGAGCCTATGAGCATCAAAATTATAGTCATAAATTCTACATTGGACATCAAATTCAAAGAGAAATGTATTTGGGTCATCAATCATTAACCCATAAAAGACTGGTAAGACTGAAGGAGGGATGTTCTTCAACATTGAAGCTCTTTCCTGGTTAGTGATGGGGAACTCAAAGGTAGCACGTTCAGGATCATTATCCACTGCATCTCCCATTTTTCAATATGTTCCTTTTGTATGTGTGCTAGATTTCGATGATAAGGAAAATTATTCTTCACTGTCACCCCCCGCTTTGAGTACTAGATTCAATAATTTATGATATAACTTCTTGGTGTGTAGAGGGAAGGAATCTAACTAATGGATCTCTTTGCCTTTACATAAAATATGGATTTATAATGTAGCGGTCCTATATAATGTTAGTGTATCTCTAGTGCTAGAAAAAGATTAAGTCTAGTAGTCCTATACTATAAACAAAATTCAAGTATGAAAGTTGTAAAAACAAGTCTATGAAGATAGCACCATCCCAACAATGATGCCAAAAATGTAGAGTCTAAACTAATGTATTGTAAACTTAGTAGAACCTACACAGTTCAGAGGTTTATCTAACTAAACAGTCCACTCAACATTGCTTAAGACTACATTAAATTGTCAACCCAAGGTTTGTGTTGGTGTTTTTTCAAGCTAGACCTAGGAATTCTCTAAAGGGATTCCAATCCTTATGTTCAAGAAAGTCGTAGGTTAGTGGACAACACAATGAGTAAAGATTTTTGAGGTCCTTACTCCTACACTTTAGGCTCTATGGAACCTAGGAAGGTATTTCATTATTTGTGTTCATTTTTATTTATTTAAATGAAGAACACTTCTGCACATATAGGTTCCTTTTGTTGGCAAATGAACAACATCTACCAAGATTTGGCTGGTCTTTAGGAGAACAACTATCCATTCACTAGGAAAACAGGTGTGTATGATACTTACGACTTAACATTAATCAAATTTATATAAGTATTGTTCGTATTCTGAACTTATGGCTAGGCATATCATTAATTCATTTATTTCATGAACTCTTGACAAACAGGCCAATGCCTCGTCAATTGGGTAAATGGATTCAAATATGAAATATTCAGTAATACACAAATTATTTAACTCTGAAATAAATGAAATATCTTTGTAATGCCTTACACTACAAAAACTCATAGTATCTAAAGCATTACTTCTTACCCAAATCCCATGCAAGTTCTTACAAACCTATAACTCTCTTCAAGTATTTAATTGATTCTTTGAGTTAAAACATAGAACAAAGTCAATCATTCAATTAAACCACTAAAGACAAATGAAAAGATGCTTGATAATTTCATTCATAATCTGCACAATTGTACACAAGAGAGTACATACTTTAAATTTTTTAGATTTGTTTTCATATCAATAATTTGTATAGAACTATTTAAGAATATTACATATATGACCTATACCCAAGACAATTTACTAGCAATTTCATCAAGTGCTCTACATTACCCTTTTCTCTACTTGAATTCACCCAGACCTTTCTAAGCTCAAAATTTTTTGACCACTATAATGAGCCTTGATATTCCTTTTATAGAACAAGGGAGCCACAAGCATCGAGCTCATTATAGTTACATTTCAGGATAAAATTTCAATTGCATTTCAAAAATTTCCAGACGGTTAGATGTAATCATTTACCAAACAAGGGAATCAAAATTTGTAACAATCATCAAAACTAGTTGATGTTACCACCACCGTTTAGAAATTGTGTTGAGTCTTTTTTATCCACATTTACCAGTGCACACCCTTTGATAAAAATTGACAAGAACTTTCATTATCATTACTGCAACAAAAAATTGATCCCGAACACCATTTCCATCATCCAAAACTGATACCGACACTAGAACCACGATACACGTGCCCACTTCGCGTCTTCATCACAATAGGAGGAGAAACAATTGCTCCCTCTTCCTCATCCATATTCTTCTTATCAATGGAACTAGTAAGTCCACATGGTGCTTTCATAGAAATTGGGGAAACTACGAGCACCTCCTCATTCACACCAACCAATTCAGTTAAGGCCATAAGATAACATCCATTGCTGAAGGTAGTTTCTGTATCACTATCAAGAGAGTTTTTGAAACGTCGATAGGTGAATTTTTCCTTCCCAGAGTGCCTCGACCATACCTTATCTTCTCTCTTGATATTTGCATGAACTCCATAGGCTTCTTTTCTTTGAAATCCATTGTTTCTTTTGCAGTTGCATCTTGGCCTCTCAGTAGAGAGATACACCTGGCAACAACTAAAATGGTCTCCTCGCTATGGGTGTGATCCTTGCATTCTTTCTTCAAGATAAAAGAACCTTCAAGAGTGCTCAACTCTCTTATTGGAACATCGTCATGAGAATTTTGTGCATTAAACCTTGCGAAAATTCACACAAATGGCAGGGAAGCAGTCGGCCTATCCATCCTATTTAGATATATGTTTTATGAAAATACATTAGAGCGATCGCCTCTTCTTGCATGAGCACAAAAATTTAGACTCCTGATTACAATGGTGAAGATGACGAGGCTTCATCCACATTTATTGAGAAAATTGATGATGTCAATCATCAATTCTCAATAAAAACATGAGTGAGCAAGTGATTATTCATCGGCGTCCACTTCACTACCATTAATTTCCCATGTACATGGAAATTTGTGTATCATTCTTCATAATTGCAAGGAAATAACTCTTCACACGAACAAATATCAAATTGATATCCCCTGAAGAGCATACAACATTAATGCTCGCTCTTTGTAGAGCCAAAACAACCATCACATGCCTGATTCTATTTTTTTTAGTGCGAGCCATCGATTCATTGATGAGGTGGTCTCTTGGATGACTCAAATTGAGTCAGTGATGTTTAAAAACTCCTTGGTGTCGCACACCAATTCCACTGGCTAATGGTTCCCATGCAAGTCAAAATCCATATCCTTCATACGTGGGTCCTACCCAACCTCTTCACACTACCAACATAATCCATGTGTTTCCATCACACAGACCACACAACATGTTACGTAACAATATTTAAAACCCTATGCGACACGACACTATGACCTAGATTGAAACCAGATGGTATGTTAGAGCCGTCAATTCTGAGCCATAGGAGGTCGAGCCCGATAGTGGGGACTGGCTCCCACGTCTAATGGAAGACACGTGGCACAATAGCGCATATTGTAGGACCCTTCAGAAAGGCATATTTTAATCGATGTGCGGTGTGTCGTGTGCGCGTAAAGCTGGGTATTCGATCTTTTCATCTGACGAGCCAGATTTTCTATGCACGCACATAAAGTTAGTCATAAGGAAGGGGCTCAAATAGGTTAATGGGCTATGACCCCTTAATAAAAATGATTAAAGACTTAAGATTTAAGTCTTTAAATGGAAAAATATTTTAGCCCAACATGGAAGATTTAAAATTGTGAAAGACACCTGATGAACGGTGGGCTTAAGTGAAGGGGCTGATATAGATAACAAGCCAAATGACTTAGGTTGTAACTAAGACAATTGACAACCTAGAAAAGAAATTCAATGTGAAAATATAATGAAAGGGTTTAAAACTTTTAAAATTTGGAATAAGGGTATTAGACCTTAAAACCCTAAAACAAAACCATCAAGCACAAGAGCGAAAAGGTGATTAAAAATGCATGGAACCAACTAGAATATACCCAAATTTTAAAATCTCTAATAGTGGCTCTAGCTTGGGGATGCATACGTGGGTATGGCGAGAATTCAGATCTCGAGTATAAGCAAACCAACCCAGAAAGACCAAATCCAGGAGCTTTTTCGAACAAGACAATCAGACACAACAGGAAAGAAAAGAATCCAAACCTATATACAAAATTTACATGACTGTACAAAGTTCCCCCATGTCAGGAAATTTCATCCAATTCCACTAACTTCAATTTTTAAGCTTGGTGGCTCAAGACTTTCAAATTTTTGAAGTTGAATCTTTTCTCTATGAAAGAATTCATCTTCAATCATCTATAATGAATGAATACTCAGACCAGGAAATTCCCAACAATCAACATCATTATGATAGATACGATCAATCCCACATACCTCAAAACTGCCTTGCTTACTAACCTCTGACTTGTCAAGTTGGAGTGGAAAAAGGAAAGATCCATATTCCACTTGATCATATATCCTGTCATCACATTCAATTTGTATATCGAGTCAAAAACCTTTAAAATAAATATGCAACAGACTAGGCCAACAATCTCTTGAAGCATTAGGAAGGAAAGAGATATATTTATGAAGGTCTTCACCATGATTCACATTAATTTCATTCTCATTAAGTGGAAGAAAATCCATAATGATGTCCAAAAGATGAGGAGCATCAACAAAGAACTCAACTACACATTCATGTTGGCTAACAAAATGCCCAACATCATCTGGTTGCCATACACATGAGCCAAAATTCCATTCACCATTTGTGGGCTTCAATTCCAATCCATAATCTATAGGTGCATTAAAATGTATAACCCAATTATTAAATACTAAAGCTCTTGCCTTATTAAGGCACACATCATCCTCTAATTATTTGACATTAGACCCAAAATCTACACACTGAGCAATGACATATCTATTCTCACATTCTTCATCACTCTCGAATTCAACATGCTCTTCCTTATGTAACTGAAATATTTGAAAATAATTCTCATAAAGACAATTATATTTTTGTGAGAAACATTGAGAGACTTTGATCTCCCCTTGATCCTTGTCCACATCTATTAGAGTAGTACAAAATGCAAAAAAAATCATAAGCGTATCCATCAAAAGGCTTGCTAGTGTACTGCTATGCCTAGTCATAACAATACCCTAACCATACATTCAAAGCATCATCAGAATCCTCAAAAAATGGATTATCCCTGCACCAATAAGGGGCCTCATCTATATCAGCTGATATGGCTAATGGTTCATCAAAAAAGGAATCTTTATTACATTCATTTTTATTAGGGAATATTTTGCTCCCTTTATATGAGGATGCAAACTTTGCAACCTACCATCCTAATCAAAATCCTTGTAAGCTATTGAAAAAGGATCCACCTCCATTTGGCAAAGATAATCATATTCAACAAAATAATGATATGAATCAATGTCATCACAACTATAACATCATGAGAATCCATCAATAGTAAGACTGCATTCATACCCCTTATACTGAATGTCATAACTTTTGCTTTCAATACCTTGATCAATAGTAAGTGACAAAGCATCATCATCATTGGAATCACAACTATTTATCACATCTCTTAATGGTACAATCCTTCGTACCTCTTCCAACTCTTCATCCTTCAAGACCTCCGAGGAACTCGAGCGAGACACATCATGCATTCCATCACAATGCATGTCTTCATCTTCATCACTGTTGTAATGATCTGCTCATGTGTCCTTGGTGAAGTAACTATAATAATTATATTATCCTAAACAAGAGGATGGATGTTCCAATTCTGATTCACCTTCTTCACCTCCATGCATTATATCCTGCTCTTCCACAACATGACTATGATCATTATTATTCAGGGGCATTTGATGTTGTGCATGATCACTCCCAATTCCCTCTACCAATCTTATCCAGTCAAGTACTTGGCTTATACTTTCAAGTTTCAATTTCTTTGGTAGAATACTCAATCTTGATTGGTATATTTCACAAAACAAGCCAATGTACATTGACTCCTTAGGCTTGACACTTTCTGGTACCTCCAACAAGATATCGACAAATCTATGGAACAGGTCATGGGGTAACTCACCTTGATGTCTTTTTATTTCATAAAATATTTTTGCATAAGATACATGATCAACTTTAATTTGATATTGTGGAAACTTCACTTGGGGATCAATACGATTTGCACATTGTGGTGATGGAGAGAAAGAAACAAAAAAAGATTTATTCTCTTGGCGTGATTCTCTATTGGTCGATTTATTGATTATATTTGCATAGGATGTGCTAGGATGATCAGTATTAGCATCTAAGCATCCTTTAATCATTGAATATTTCAAATTGTTTTCAATGTTTGTAGCCATTTGATATGCTTGGTGCAGTGTTGTGGGCTCTTTATCTCTTAACAGGTAGCTAATATTTTTCTCAAATGCACCTAAATATACAACCAAACATTCAACATCATTTGGTAATATATTCTCAGGGATTTCCCTTATAATCTTTGAAAATATGAGATTAAAAGAAGGGACCAACTTGTCCTCCTCTCTATGGATTTTCATATAAAAAATTCTCACCATAGTTGGGTTTAATATCTCACCAAATTGCTCCATGAATGCTAGCTTAAAATCATACCAGGAATGTATAGAAGATGCTGGTATAAAAGAGAACCAGTCCCTTGCATCTCCTTTCAGAGATTGAACAAACATCTTCATGACAACATCTTCAAAACTCAACTCATAGTCTCCCTTCATATCAACAAACTCTTGTAGATGTTTGCTTGTTGACTCATCTTTTGCACCATGAAACTTAGGTACCTTTTCTCTGATTTTAGGCGGTACATCATTTGGATAACCATTAATGTTACTAAAATCTATAGCACTATATCTTTTAATACTAAAATTTCCTTGACGTGACAAAGGATATCCATTATTTATTATTGCACTCATATTTATATCAGGGTACACAATTTAATAAGGCAATTTTTTCATGCCTTTCCAAGCCTTGTCAGACGTTGTCAAAGAGTAATTCAAATTCTCTTTGTACCTAAGCTCTCAAGCTTTTATAGTGAAAATTGTGTCTATTTGCTTAGGATTTAAACATACCATGCTTCTCTATTATAATTCATATTACATTCTAGAAACATGCAAAAAATCTACTAGAATTCCCCTCTATCAGTTCTTATTCACTTAATTGGGAACCAATTACATTTCTATTCTTGAAGATTTCTCATAAACTGTTTGCTTAAACATGAAATATATTTACGAGAATACCTAGAAATTTGTAGCAACTACTAATCTCTTTTGTGACTACAAATTTTGCAGATTTGGATCTTCTACATGTTCTTTATTAGGTTCTCAAGCCAGAGTCGCCACCTCCTACACAGAGGATTAAACTTCAAATAAATATGAAGTTCTTTCGAGAGTAAATTATGTTTTGGGCCTTCTCTACCAACTGAGTCACTCACAAATTCTTTAATTTTTGTTGTTACAAAACCTTGTCCAGGTTCAGGAACTGTTCAACATTTGAACAAAATGTTCAAATCCACCAAATGCTTGACTCTATGATATTACAATCTACAACTAGAGATACAAAATTCTTCTCCAAAAGAGTCACCATTTTGTTGGTGTTTTTTCCAGCTAAACCTAGGAATTCTCTAAAGGGATGCCAATCCTTATGTTCAAGAAAGTCATAGGTTAGTGGCCAACACAACGAGTATAGATTTTTGAGGTCCTTACTCCTACACTTCAGGGTCTGTGGAACCTAGGAAGGTATTTCCTTTTTTTTGTTCATTTTGATTTATTTAAATGGAGAACACTTCTGCATAGATAGGTTCCTTTTGCTGGAAAATGAAAAACATCTACCAAGATTTGGCTGGTCTTTAGGAAAATAAATATCCATTCACTAGGAACACAGGTGTGTATGAGACTTACAACTCAACATTAATCAAATTTTGATAAGTATTGTTTCTATTCTAAACTTATGGCTAGGCATATCATTAATTCATTAATTTCACGAACTCTTGACAAACAAGCCAATGCCTCGTCAATTGGGTAAATGGAGTCAAATATGAAATATTCAGTTTTACACAAATTATTTAACTTTGAAATAGATGGACTATCTTTGTAATTCCTTGCACTACAAAACCTCACATTATCTAAAGCATTACTTCTTACCCAAATCCCATGCAAATTCTTACAAACCTATAACTCTCTTCAAGTATTTAGTTAACTCTTTGAGTTAAAACATAGAACATAGTCATACATTCAATTAAACTACTGAAGACAAACATAAAGATGATTGATATTTTAATTTATAATCTGCAACAACTATACACAAGAGAGTACATACTTTAAATTTTCTAGATTTTTTTCGATATCAGTAATTTGTACAGAACTATTTAAGAACATTACATATATGATCTATATCGAAGACAGTTTACTAGAAATTTCATCAAGCGCTTTGCTTTACCCTTTTTTGCACTTGAATTCACCCAGACCTTTATAAGCTCAATTTGTTTTGACCACTATAATGAGCCTTGAAATCTCTTTTGTAGACCAAGGGAGCCACAAGCATCGGGATCATTACAGTTACATTTCAAAAACATTTCATTTCAGGACAAAATTTCAATTGTATTTCAAAAATTCCCAAATGGTTAGATGTAATCATTTACCAAACAAGGGAATCAAAATTTGTAACAATCATCAAAACCAATCAATGTTACCACCACCATTGTGAAATGTCGTTGAGTCTTTATTATCCATATTTACCAGTGCACACCCTTTGATACTAGCTGACAAGAACCTGCATTATCAATACTACAACAAAAAATTAACCCCAAACACCATTTCTATCATCCAGAACTAATACCAGCACGAAAACCACGGTACACGTGCCCACTTCACATCTTCACCACAAGAGGAGGAGAAACAAATGATCCCTCTTCCTCATCCATATTCTTCTTATCAACATAATCAGTAATATCACATGATGCTTTCATAGAAATTCGGGAAACTATGAGCACCTCCTCATTCACACCAACCAATTTAGTTAAGGCCATAAGATAACAACCATAACCAGAGTCAATTTCTATATCACTATCAAGATAGTTGTCTGAAATGTCGAGAGGAATTTTTTTCCTTCCCTAGAGTGCCTAGACCGTACCTTATCTTCGCTCTTGATCTTCGCCTAAAATCCGAAGGCTTCTCTTCTTTGACATCCACCATTTCTCCTACAGTTGCAACCTGACCTCTTAGCATAGAGATGCACTTGGAAACAACTGAAATGGGCTCCTCGCCATGGGTGTGCTCCTTGCATTCTCTCTTTAGGATAAAAGTACCTTAAGGAGTGCTCAACTCGTGTATTGAAACACCGTCATGAGACTTTTGCGCATTAAACCTTGCAGACCTTCACACTGATAGCATGGAAGTGGTCGACCTATCCATCCTATACAAATATACACTTTTATGAACTTAAACAAGAGCAATCACCACTTACGGCACAAGCACACAAAATTTAGACTCTTGATTGCAATGGTGAAAATGACAAGCCTTCATCGACATTTATTGAGAAAATTGATGATGTCAATCATCAGTTCTCAATAAAAACATGAGCAATTGATTATTCATTGACATCCACTTCACTACCGTTAATTTCCCATGTACATGGAAATCTGTGTATCATTCTTCATAATTGCAAGGGAATAGCTCTTCACATGAATGAAGATCAAATTGATATCCCCTGAAGATCATACGCCATTAATGCTCACTCTTTTCAGAGCCAAAAAACCATTGCATGCTTGATTCTATTTTTTTGAATGTGATTCATTGATTAATTGATGAGATGGTCCCTTGGATGACTCGGATTGAGTCAATGATGTTTGAAAACTCCTCATTGTCACATGCCAAGTCCACTAGGAAATGGTGACCATCCGAGTCAAAATCCATATCCTCCACATGAGGGTCCCACCCAACCTCTTCACGCTGCTATCATAATCCATGTGTCACCATCGCGTAGACCAAACAACATGTTAGGTAACAATATTTAAAACCTTGCACGACACGCACACTATGACCCAGATTGAAACCGAATGGTACCTTAGAGCTATGATTCTAAGCCATAGGAGGTTGAGCCTGATAGTGGGGACTGGGTCCCATGTCCGATTGAAGACACATGGCACATACCACAAGACCCTTCAAAAAGGCATATTTTAATCAATGTGCGATGTGCGCCCAAAGCTGGGTATTCAATCTTTTTATCTAACGAGCCAAATTTTTCTCACGTGCACACAAAGTTAGTCATAAGGAAGGGGATCAACTACATTAATGGGCTATGAACCCTTAGGAAAAACTATTAAAGACTTAGGATTTAAGTCTTTAAATGGAAAAATATTTTATCCCAAATTTGGAAGATTTAAAATTGTGAAAGACACCCGATGACCGGCAAGCTTAGGCAAAGGGGTTGATATAGATAACGAGCCAAATAACTTAGGTTGTAATTAAGACAACCAATAGCCTAGAAAATAAATTCAACCCAAAAATATAACGTAAGGGTTTAAGAATTTTGAAATTTGGAATAAGGGTATTAGACCTTAAAACCCTAAAACAAAACCATCAAGCACAAGAGCGAAAGGTGATAAAAAATGCATGGAACCAGCTAAAATATACCCAAATTTTAAAAGCTCTACTAGTTTGTAAGATTGTGATGGTGCAACATTGTATATGCCTTTAGAGACTCAAAACTACTTAAGCTACCCTATTCAAGTTATTCTAGTTGCTGAAAAATTCATAGAATTGCAAAACAGTAAAGACATAAACCAAAACTAGTTGCTATGGGTATCTACAATTTATATTGTAACCAAATTGTTGCTAATAAAATAGTACTGTGTCAACTCAAAGCTAATAAAAACTAATATCTCAACTAACTTGACCTCTGGAGTACTATTGGTTAACCATTGCATGCATTTTCATAAGTATTCATTAACAATAAGCGAGATATGAGATTCTTGTTAACTTGCATATAGTTCATGAAGTAATGATAAATGAAAAATAGCTATTAAACAAAAATGAACAACTAAAAATGAAGTGAGGAACAATACTTTGAGTGGCCTACTCAAGTGGTTTTTCTCAATTTAATTGAATCCAAATCTAGCTAACAAATTATACACATCTAAAAAGATTAACTCCATTCATTGCATATCATGAAGATTACACAAGATCTTTCCATAGATTGTATTCAATTATTCTAAATTTTCATCATGTATTAAAACTGAAAAAAATTGGTAACATAAAACTAAAAAACCAACTAACTTATCTATGGATTCAACCAATAGCTATATACAAGCTTGAGGGAATCTTATTCAAAGCAACAACTAACTGAAATCATTAAATCCACTCTCGAATATTAGAGCATAGAGTTAAGACTGATTTATTCAACCTATAACTGAAAAGAAAGAAGAATCCTAATAGGACTAAAACTCTGATAAAACATAATTGCATGTAAATATACAAACATTTGTTAAAATCCTATAAATAAGGGAGTCCTCTTCTTCAATGCTTTTTAACTAGTTATAATAACACATGTTCAACCTTCATCGAGTGCCTTTAATCACCAATCATCACGTTCAACTTAATCTGGAACTCCTTTGTTTTTCTGTCCCAGTCTCTTTTTGTTGTGGGTTCATCCTGCAACTGTTACGTGCCATAATTCCTCATTAGCTACAAAAAGGATAATTCCACAAAGTATGTACACAATACTAACTATCACAATAAAAAAATTGCATTTCATCAATATTTCATACATATCTTCATATAAACCATACAATACTAGTACTTATAACCATATTTCCATCTTTATATTTTAGGTTCAAGTCTGCATGATAAATATGAAAGGATAGTATAGGAGCATTGTATAGAAAGTGTATCTAAAAGTGTCTCAAAATATGTATGAAAATAATAGAAAATGAGCTAATATGTGGACCTATTAGCTATGAGAAAGTGTTAGTTCACCTTTGCTACTTTTTGGTTAAAAGTATACCTGATTCTTTTTAAATTAATATATATATATATATCTTATGAGGGAGTTGTACCTCAATCAAAATTTAGAAGAATATCACTAATGAAATGGTGATCTCTCCAACTCTTTGACATTGCTTTCATGCCTCGATTTTTCAAGCAAAGGTTGACTTTTGGACCTAGGATTGGATACTAATATTAGGAGTAAAGTAAAACCATGTTGTACTTGTGGAATTTTGGATGTAGCAATATGAATTATTAAATGGATATAATTATTAAAATTAATTTTGGATTCAAAAACCTAAACTAAATAAAACTAAATAACTTGAAACATTGCTTATGTAAAAGGCCCTAAGGGAATCATATAAAATAGCTCTATACATCCTTATGTTTGAAGGGCTTGAGGGAATAAAACAAGAGAATAATTTGAATAAAAAATGTATCAAATTCCCTAAGAGAACCATGCAAATTTAGTACTATGATCTTTCTTATGTCGAAGGCGCTTAGGAAATTATGTAAGATAATACTTATGTCATTACCTATGTTAAAAGGCATTGAGTGTGATGTGCCAACTCATTGCTTTGATTTTAGTGGTTGTTACCGTATCTTATTGTGTGTTATTTTTTGGAGACAATAACCCTTTCAAGGAATTTTAAGTGGCTATATATCACCATTTGGATATTTTTTTATGTCTATACACTAAATTTGGCCGTTTTAGGTTCTTAAGAAGTGTCCATTTTGATCATATTTGGTAGATTCTTCCTAGTATTGAAAAAAAATTCCCTCGAGTCAAAAAAAATAATTATCTAAGATGGGCACATATCACACTATTGTATATAAAAAATTGGTCCATAATTTCCCCAATTGATCATGAGTTAGTTTTTATTTTTCATACTTGCCCTATCTCAACATCTTTGTTTGACAATTATATATTGATAGAAAATTAAGACATTGAATCACTATAAAATTTAATTATCAATAGAAAAATTTAGTGATTGGATTAAAAAATGGTACAAAGATAAAACATTGCATCCAATTGTAAATTAATCTCTAGTATGAAAAAATTCCTAGTATAGTATGCTTCTTTTTAGTGGATTCACTAGGATTATTATAAAATTTTCAGGTAGTCATTTTTTAAAGCACGCCTTGAACCTTTGTATACCATTATTTACTTGTTTGAAATACATATATTCTTGGTAGGTGTGATTCCATGATTTATATAATTCCCTATAATTATATTACATGCGTGTGTATGATTTCTTGATCAGTTATCTCTTAGTTTAGAGGGGTGGGCATGAGGTTCCACATGGCTAGGTGGATTTGTTCTACCATTAGGGATATTTGGTTTTATTGATATATTGGAGGAAATATAGAGTTAGTTATTGTTGTGGTGTGGTAGTTTCTTTATTGTATCATTTATTCTAAAATTAGTAATAAGATCTTTGTTATTCATTAGATTAAGTCTTAGGGCTAGACACGTGACTTTTGAATCACATGAGAAAATTTTTCTATGCATATTTAAACCAAAGGAAAAAATAGGCTAACAATAACATACTTAAGAATCTACCTTCTTGACACAAGATCAACTTGTTCCCTAAAAAAATATAACTTGCATTGTCCCATTCATTCTTGTATCCATAAATTTATAAAAAACTTTGTTCATAGCATCAAATAAATCAATTGGTCTATATTACACAATAGAGGATATATGTTAGTATCTTTTGGAATAAAATATAAAATAGTATATTTAAAACTTTCAATACCCACCCTTAAAAAATAGATTCATTTAGCACATCCATAATATATTTTCCAAATTATCTCATAGATTAAAAAAAAACTAGTTGGTAGATCATCAAGACCTAGCACACTATCTCTCTTTAACTCATAATTGCATCTTGAACTTCATCTATTGAGAATGGGAACATGAAATATTAATTATCTTGATGTATTATTGGATTGGGAATATGAGCAAGACAATTTAGGAGCAAATGATTCTCAACTCTATATTCATGTAACAAATTTGAGAAATATGAAATTACTTTACTAATTTTCTATAAAGAAGTAATTAATGTCCCATACCTCTTTGTGATGTTGAGAATCCTCTTATGCTACTTCCTAGCCTAATTCAAATGAATAAATATTTCATATTGTGATCACCTTCTTTTACCCATTTGTCCCTAAAGAATTGCTTCTAATTTATTTCCTCACATTTGAGGATTTTTTCCTATCTTTGTAGCAATTTGTTTTTCCTCTTCTAATAGTTCAACATTGAGCTCATCATTTAAAATAGAATGTCATACATCTTCAAGCTCCTTTTGTACTTTGATTTTTTTACAAAGAAATTTCAAAATTCTTTCCTATTCTAATCACACTAATTATATTTTATGAGCTCTTGGTCATGATTGATAATCTAAAAATTTTTGAGTTACAATCCTCACCACTCATTCTACCACTTTGGAATTATAGAAAAAAATCTATGTGATCCATCCACATAAATTAATTTATTTTTTTGCCTTACCTTCTTTTTTCTTATACTTGTAGTCAAATTAGAAAGTGTTATGTTCCTAGTGCAACTAGCACCTCAAAAGAAGCATTACAACCCTGTATAATCCATTCTAGTGATAGCAAGAACCTATATATCCTTGCTATAATATCCTTTATCTTGTTGTTCCATGTAATAATATCCTTTCTTTGACTTGAGATCAAGGTGCTTAAATATGGAGCCATTTTGGGCAAAAAATTTGAACCTCCGGTCTTATCTTCTAAAGAGAAATAACATTGAAATCTCCACCCATAACAAATGAACCATTACTTCTAGAGATGTAATTTTCATAAGAATCTCTTCTCATACCCATTTTTTCCTAATATAAGGGTTGGGTCCATATATATCAAAAATAAATCTCACTATATTTTCTTGAGAATCATGAAAATAACAAACTATCCAACACCTTCCATTAACTAGAAAGTTTAATGGGACTATATTAGGATTCTATGAAATTCCCATCCCTCGAGATGCACCCTTGTCTATAATAGTAACACAACATAAGCTACCTAATCTTTCATACTAATTCTACAAAAAAATCCTTCAATTTTTTTTATCTATTGGAGTAAAATGTCATCATCTTTCCTCCTCATAAGAAGATGCTTGAGCATGCACTATTTTTATGGGCGTAATTCCCCTATAATTCCCAAAAAGCACCTTAATCTCTCCAAATAATTGCCTTTTTCCTTCTTTGTGCAACTAAGAGTATCTTCTCTATGAAGGTTTGAGCCCTAGATCTAATTTCTTCTTGGGTTTCTTGTCTTAGCTCATCTACTTCTAATTTTCTACCCTTTTCTTCTTCTCACTGTAGGGGAAAACGCATTACCTGCATAGATGGATTAGAAATTTATTCTTACACTCGTAGTTCCTTAATTCCTACATCCTCCACAATATATATTGTACTAGAACCATTACATTCTTGAATATCCAAATTATCCCTACTCCTTACCTCCTTTGTAGAAATATTCACCTCTTTGGAACTAGATGCAACCTTCTTATACTATTGTTCCTTAAAATAATTCCATATAGGGGGCAATGGGTCTTGTAGGAAAACTAATCATGATGCCTTACTTAAAAAACCCATTCTTTAGATTTGAAGAAGGTTTTTACTTTTAGCACCCAATGATTTAGCTACTCCTCTTTGAAATATATTCCCATTAAAATGACTAGTTATATGTCTTATCCTATGATAGCTATAATACCTAAAAGATAGATTCTCATAATTAATTCTTACATAAAGGAGGAATCTACCATTTTTATGCATATAGATTTTGGTAGGAAAAATATCTATATCTCATTAAATTTAGATTCTCACATATACTAATTTTATTTTCACTATAGTCAACGCATCCATTTTTGTTAACTTTATGCCTTGAAATGTTATCTTAGACAAACATTCTCGACTCCAATATTCAAATAGGAGCCCATATGGTCTTACATAGAATAGTTCATTTCGAGAAAGAGGAGAAGCACTAAAGAACCTTGAGGAGGTGTTAAACCTTATACTTTAGGAGATAATCATCTTTTCAACCTAGATGGTGTCTAAAACTAGTCTGTAAAAGGATAGTTTGGGGTTCTTTAGGAGTCATTATACTCTATTTGAAAGGAAATGTACGTGCACACTAATTCAATCAACTCAATTTAAAGAATTAACTAGGAAATAAAATGCTTATGTTGAATTCAAATGATTAACTATGAAATGTGTTGGCGTAACAATTAGCACCTCTGGAGTGCGAGTTAGTATAGACAACTATGCATAGTACGCGATGAATGCTCTTAAACTTAGGAGGGGAAGCTCCCTCATTGTCTGATATGTGTTCTAAAGTAAAATATCTAAATCTTATCTTTTTGACTCAGCTGGAAGAGGCACAAGATTAAGAAAACCAAGGACATTGCAGCTAAGGATTTTCTTTGGTTTCGTAGGTCTTAACTACAACTAAAAACTAAATGCTTTAAACTATGCAATCTCCTCAAGAAAATAGAGCATGAGGAAAAGGATCAGGAATGTGATTACATGATAAACTTCATATACAGATTAACAACGTGAAGGTAAGGTGGCACAACTATTTGCTCGGCTGGGAAGAAGTTTATTAACACATGCATAAAATGATAAGCTTTAAGTATGGATTTGCAACATGAGGGCAAGGTGGCTAATCAATTTGCTCATCTGAATAGGCTTATTATTAACATAACAAAAGGTAAGCAACTAGGACAGTAAATTGCATAGACGAGAAACACATACAATGAACGATCAAACTAGCAACCCCATTTAACTAAGATTCAAATAAATACCATAGTAATAAAATGAAGACAAGGTGGCACAACTATTCATTAATTTAGTAATCACTCATGAACAAATACATAATAAAAATATTACAGGCAAGGTAGGCTCAACATATATTGCTATCGCGTGCAAAATTTATTTACAAATGAGCTGAAAGCTCTTATTTATAGACATCAAAGGTGTAGGCAACCCTAAAATCACCTTGAGCTAACTACAGTCTTGCAAGCATGCAAGATTTTATTCATCTAAGTCTAAATGAAAGAAACTATATAGTTAACCGGAAAGCTACCATTAGTTAACTGATACAAACAAGACTAATCAGACATGTGCAACACACACGTCCTTATTGAAAGGAAAACTAATTGTTAACTACCATCAGTCAATTGAAACTAACTAAAATTCCATCCTCCTGTGAAGATATCTCCAAGAATGAGATAGGTGTTCCTGATTCAACAAGGAAAACTCAAGAAATGATGTTGAGTTAACTATTGCTTCTGACTCATCCTCATAAATAACTGTAGGATCCAACTGGGTGTCTACTGCAAGCCCTCTCTATTTATTATCTCGTCCAAAAATTTGTCGATCATATCATAATCTAGCACTTTGACGTTGTCCACGATGATGGACTGCCTGTCCAAATCCTTATCTCCATCCTAGATTGTCCTCTCACTATTTCTGAGCTTTGTAGTCACCTTCTTCAAACTAGCAGTCAACATTGAGAACTCCAACTTGGACGCCTCAGGATCCCCACTTAGGCCTCTTACGAACCAGCTTCTAGAACTTAGTCTACGTATCATCAACTAGAAATTCATTGTTTGGTAACTTTGGTGGCTCTGCAATTGGAGTGATGGCCTCTATTTCTTCTACAACTTGATGCTTTTGCGCTTTTCATGATTCTTCTGAACAAAAGAGTGTTGCATGATGAAACCATGAAGTTTGACCTCGAACACTTTGGTTGTGAGAAATGCACACGAACTCACAACACATGCAGAATTCAAATAGTATCAACCCTCTAAACTGGCCTTGGAAGGCAATCAACTATACCAGGTATGAAACTATGTGGACTTTGAGTGACTACGCCTATCCAATTGTCTGAATCAACCCTCCAAATGCGGTTGATGCAAAACGGTGTAAACTTTTCTCATGAAATCATGAATTAAGACCAATTTTGTCTTGAATTCAGTTTGAGTGAACTGCCTTATGAAAAAATCACCTTTTGACTGTAAACATGACCATGTCTCACGGTCAGTTGCCTTCTTGGGGCCTGTAGTGGAGTGGCTCTGCGAGTCCCTACTCTCACCCTCCTCTTCGGTGGGACTCTCACCCTCCTCGACATACCTACTCTCCTCCGCTATGGGCTAGCTGGGGGTGGCCCTCTGGTGGTGCTTCCAGGAGCGATGGTGGTGGTTCTAGGTGGCCCTCTAATGATCCTCCTTACTCTAGTTCTAGGTGGCCAAATACTGGAAAAAAAATTCCACATCTGGCATTTGCAATCTCGCCTCAGTGCGAGGAAGAAGATAAAGAGAAAAAGGATGATGATGATGGTTGGGGTGCTCCTCTCGACGTCACTCCAGACCCCGCTGATGTATGGAGGAAATAGATGGATGACAAAGACCCTCCTGGCTCTGTTGGCAATGCTCTGGCCACTTGATGGCCTTCTTTTTTATTTTGTTTTTTAATCATGGACTTATGGGCTCGCCCCATGTGACTGGTTAATTATTTTGGTTTTTTTGGGTGCTTCCCATGTGACTTTCGAGGTGTGCCTTTTTACCACCCATATTTTTTTGTGAATATGTTACTTTATCTTTACTTTAATATAAATAGTTGCGTATTCATAAAAAAAAAGCCTATTAACGGGCAATTTTCATGAAAAATTTTGAGACGTGGGTTTTGTAAAGAAAATAATTCTAAGCAAACCCACAATGTCAGAAATTAGAAAAAATGTCTTTTGCCTTGGCATGCAAGAGCTTTTCAGTTGAGAGCTTTACTGGCTGTAGGGGGTTCCTGGGAAAAAATTCACGAGAAAAAATGGCATATGGGCATTGTAGGCGCTGATGGGTTGAAAAGACCCAGATCCTCCAGTTTTTGAAAATTTAAATTTTAGGTGCGCATGCAAAAGGTATTCAGTTGAAAACTACAATGGCTATAGGGACTCTGAGGGCAATTTTTCCCGAGAAAATCTAAAACATGGGTTTTGTACGCAATGGAATTCTAAGCCAACCCAGATGATTCGATTTTGAAAAAAAATGAGTCTTAGGCCCACATGCAAAGAGAAAGAAGAGAATAAAAGAATTTAAGACATAAGATTAAAAAAAATTGTTTGTTTTTCTACTCCTATAGAAATCGTTTATGCTTGAATTAGGTTAAAAGTAACCTGCATGCAAACAAAAAATAAATTATGTAACATCCTCCCTCTGAACATTCCAAATCTGTCGCTACGAAGAACACTCAATTTTGACACCTGTAGCACCTTCAGATCATAATTTTCTCAAGAAAGGCATGCTTAATCACTCTCACAATGAAAAATAATGGACGCCATATGCTTAATAAATAGTAAATAACCCTCAAAGGCATCTCAAATTCATGCAAAGTCTTGGAAATTGCGTTTGGACTCTGATTGTACCTCCAAACACATGCTTGGATTATAACTGGCTCTCAAAAATAGTTAACTAAGTGAAAAATACACCCTAATTAGGGTGCCACTTTCAACACCTCAGTCAATTGAAACATGCAAAAAGATCTCACCCAGTTACAAGGTAAAATAAGCCAAGAAGAAGTCAACTTTGAAAAAAGTTGAACTCAAGACCTAAATTCAATTAAGTGTCTCCACCTTTAAAGGGCACACTTCTCTTGAGTTCAAAAATTCATTTAGGTTCACAACCTACTTGTGCTATCTTTTTCTATTCAAATTTAGAGGAATGTTTCAGACCAACAAGCTTCAGATTCAGCCCTACAGTAATGTAGAGGAAAAAAAAATGGCTTTAGTATATGAATGGACCAATGAGATAAGGATGCATGATTCTCGAAGGAACTACAGTCATTTTTTAGACTACTTTTTCGCTCCATTGCATCAAATAATTACAAATAATCCAATGCCTAGATTGCCTATGTCATGTAGAAACTGCATGCAACTAGGAAAAGAAATACAATTGGCTGATTAGTACTTAATGGAAGAATATACTGTGCTAAGATTTTATGGATCGGGAGTACAGCCATACAAACTTCCAATACATGTGACAGAAAGGGTTTTTGCATTGGAATATGTAAGGCAGGTGTAGAGTGCTGATGAACTACACTTTCTCAGTCAACAAAAGAAGACCTTATTTCCTTCTTTACCTTTTTCATGTGGAGGTTTCACATTCGAGAGAAAAGCATTTAGTGTGGCACATAATCTTTTGATTTTTTTTGACTTTGATCCTATTTGTCACTGGCAGTATGATCCATGTGACATCATTAAATCAATGATTATGGCCAATAGGAATGCTGCAAATAGAATTCAACATCAAAGTAAACCCTTGCTTGAAAACTTGAGAAACAAGGATTCTTGGGATGAGGTCAAAATAGCAATGGAGAAAAGTGCTATTGAGAATGGTATTTCTTTTGAACAATTGTCAGCAAAAATTATGGCATTGCACCAAAAGACAATCAGGACATACAAAAATTTTTATGTAAAAAGTGATAAACCATCTAGTAGAGTAAAAATTTCAGGTTCTCTAGAGACGAAACTTATAGATAAAAAATGGTCACGATCAAAAATTACTGCCTTTTGGTCTATGAGGAAGGACCTAGGTGATCCAAGAGCTCTTGAAGAGTATGATAATAATGAAGAAGATGAAGAATTTAGCAAATTATGGAATATAGAGCATGGGAATCCTGATGGACATGATGAATCTGATGATGATATTGATATGGAAGAAGAAGAACAAAGCCATGCCAATTACAAACCTAGTTTAAGTGAGGCCACAAAAGCAGAATATGCTTCAACATATACTTTAGGAGCAGCCATACTTAAAAAAATTGGTGATGAAGGTGGTCGTTTGGGGTCCAAAGGACAAGGCCCTTGGACGGTAACAGATGTTGAGCATAGAAAACCAGTTGATAAATCTGGCCTTGGGCTTGGAGGTGAAAAGCTAGACCAATTTGTTAGAGCTTCTAATCCTCATCCTCATGGTCAAATACAATCACAACTAGGACATGCCCTTGGTGGAGAACTTAGTGCAACTGGGAGTGCCATTGGTGGCGATGGTATGGGTAGTAGTACTAGTAGTGGTCAACATGTGCAACAACGAAAAATTACACACAATACTAAGAGGAAAAAAAAAAAGATACCACAGAAACACCAGGTGATCAAGGCAATCAAAAGAGGGAAAGGATTTTGAGAGGTCAAAGTCACACTATCAGTGGATCCACCAGTACCACAAAGGATTTATTTCCAAAAACTCCCACAAATCAAGTTAGTGTGGGTGCAACATCATTAGCAATTGCAAGTACTCCTATTCCTTCGCCATTCAAGCATTCCATTGTTCTTGCCTCCCCAGGTTATGATTTCATTGAAGAGTTTAAAAAGAAATCAGACTTGAATAAAAAAGAAAAGAAGCAACTGATGGAGAGTGTGTCTGCTGTAACTTCAGAGACTGCAACAACCACGGTATTACCCACATTTGACACAAATAAAGAAATCATGGAGTACACAATTGTTGTTCCCACAATTCAAAACAAACCAAAAAATCAGATGAATCGATCTGAATACCAAGTAACCAATTTTCAATTGAATTTTTCTGGCCTGAAAAATACTGACAAAATTAATGTATCAAAGAAGAACAATGAATTGGTGTACACATCATTGCTAAAGCAAGATAGAGAGAAGAAAAGGTTGCAGACCCAAATAGAAAAGTTACAGGTAGACCTAGCAAGTGAGAAAGCAAAGAGGAAAGCAACAGATAATAAGAGCAATGAATTAGAAAAAAGAATAATAAAATCTACCTCTACATCAGCAAGCAATGAGGATAAATCAAATGAGAGAGAAGTGAATGACCTGAAGCAAAGGCTAGATGAGGGCAATAAGAAATATGATGAGGAAAAATCCACTTCAGAAAACTTAAGACTAAACATTGCGAATGGAAATGCACAGTGGGAACACAAATTGGAGAAACAGAGAAAAACAAATGAAAGATTGGAGACAGAGCTGATGGAAGCAAAAGAAGAAATTAAGTCTTCTCAAAATAGGTTATCTGCATTTTGTAGAGATACAGCAAGGCATATGAAACAAAAGATCTCAGATGAAATAATGCAGAGGTTTGATCATTTGTGTGACATGTTTCAATTGATTGATGCTACAAGACAACATTATAAGAAGCTCAACAAATATTTAGTGGACAACAAAAAGGTGCTGGAATTAGAGAAATCTGCAAATGAAGTTCTACAAACAGTCTACAAAGCTAGTGACAATGATCTGAAATCAAAAGGGATTACTAATTGGATTGAAACCTCAATGAAGTTGTCATCTATCATTGAAAAGTGTTCGACAATGTCTAGAACAAAGGAATATTTGCATTTGGTTTCAAACAAGATGAAGGTGGTGGATGAAAAGGTAAGGAACTTCACAGAGCTTGGTTTTCAAGAGCCTTTTGACACAAATGAGCGATTCATTGGAAAGGATGCTTTTAGAAAGAAGATGGAAGGTGCAAGGAAGATTGATTTGGACCAGTTTCCTCAGAACCAAGATGTGAACTATTTGGATTCCATCAAAACACTGATAACCTTGAATGCAAAATTGACTGAAGAATTCAAGACAGGTTCCATTTCCAATTACAATCAAGAAATGTTAACAAAACTTTAAGTCAAACAACATCAGTTAGAGCAAATGGCAATTCCACCACCTGAAGAGTGGAAGTTGCTAGAAAAGTTGATACAGTGACTTGATCTATTATTTTCAATCTTTGGTAATATGAGTTTCGAAGTTCCAACTCAGCCCTGTGTAGACTTGTCTTTGGGCATTGGCAAGATTTTGCATTGTCAATGCCAATATGTACTCCTTCATGTGAAATTCAATTAAAAAGCTCAAATTCAGACTTCAGTAATGTGATGATGTTCAATTATCATATTTTGTATTATTTATTTTATCATTTGAACTAGTGATGAATTGTTAGCTCATTATATTTACTTCTTGGTAGAGCTTCCATTTCCAAGCTATGGATGTTGAACTGTTAGCTCATTATATTTACTTCTTGGTAGAGCTAAAGCTTATAAGTTATGCATGTTGAACTATTAGCTTCTGCTATATTTTGACTAAAAATCCTAATCAATATCCACCAACTTACACCTCACCCACATCCCACATACTGCAAAAATACACTACATTTGATTTTATGATTAGCACAAATTGCAGGGATTTGTGTGACAAGATCCATTTTGTGGCCCACATTACTACTTGATCAATGATCATGTCCATAAATAAATCTAAAACCCCATGGTCACAACCCCTATTCCTGAAGAATTCAAATTCAATGTACTGACAAATTGAATAACATAAACAATTTGAATAACATAAACAACCACTTTGGAGACAGCCAAATAAGTTAATAACTTATAAGCATATGAATCCACAATAGTTGAACACTCGAAAGCAAATTAGTAAATATGTGTAACCTTCTCCATTGTATTGATCTTCAAAGTTCAAATGATATACATTATAAAAATAGTTTATGATATGAATAATGAGATGGATGGGCGAATTGGTGCAATCTATTATCTATTTGCTTACTATTTTCTACTCTAAAGTCTAATTAAAAATGATGTGATGATCCATTGATCTCCTATTGGGGACTTGATCTCTCTTATATATGAGAGGCAACAACCTACAAACCCCTTGCAAAAAGTCATGACGTTTTGACAACTAAACATAATTCAAATTATAAATAAAACAATGTTGCAGGTGAATGCACCGATCCGTTAAATTCCAAGTAGAAGCCCATGACCACTGACCACCTAAGATCTGTTCAAGGCTTCTACTCCATGATAGGGCACTCAACATGTTGTCGGTTGGCATTCTTCCTCTGAATCTGATGGTTGTCCCATTGGATCTGATTCTGACAAATCTACAGTTTGGCTAATAAACATATTGACTGCAGAGAGGTGATGTATGTACTCCTGTTCAGCATAGGTGTCCACATTAGAGATCGCCTCTTTCATATCATATTCATGAGACATTATTTTTTCGAGTTGCTTATGACTGTTTTGTAAAATCATATCCTCGTCATTTATTTCTTGCAACGTAGCAATCAGAAGCCCATCAAGCTCTTCCTTCCAATCATCATATTCTCGCGGGTTTCTATTGCCAAAATGAAGTGTCGGGAATGGGACTGAATCAAAGTAGTCGAAATCTTCCCTAAGCCTGTTATGATATTTTTTATGTGATTCTACCAACTTGTTATATGTCAGCAATATTTGTCCTTTCATGGCATTCTTATCTGCGAGCTCCTTTTTTTTCTCCATCATTCTAGGCTACAATCATTCATTCTCCACCAATCCAATGCATGTTTGATTGAATACTTCCCAATATTCAATAGCACATTTCATCATTTTATTGAACCTTTCATTTATCATTTCAAATACAGTGTTATATTTGATGGTTTTCACTTCTTTCTCCAATTCTTTGCATTTCCCCTGGGATTTTAGATGGCAATTCTTCCAGTAGGCTGCATCAGCCAATGCATCAAGCACTCTCTTATCTTTTTCAAGCCATGGGGAGTACAACTCTGATGTGGAGGAGGAAGATGTTTTTTCTCGCTGATTTGCTAGCTCCTTCTTCAGTTTGTCATTTTCCTTAATCAGTTTATCGATCTGTGCTTTGGTAAATTTTGCCACATTTATATTCAATTCTGCTGTCTCCATAGGGTTGGTATCCACTACTCGTTGAACCAAGAGATGACCAAACACTTGGTTTGGATTAATAATTATAGCAGGTCTTTTATCACGGGGATACAGTGACAAAATAAGCAAGGTGGCTTCGTCTGGGTTGTACCCAGATCCTGAATACATTTTGTCACTTGCTTCTTTTGTTAAGTTCATTGTCATATCCCCTCTTTTTCTGAAGCTATCAAATACAATTGAAGAGCTAATGTCCCACCCTGGAAGGAGCAACACTCCAGCTTCTTGAAGCAATTCCCTACCTCTTTCAGGAGTGATGGACTCCATTTCCTTTTCCACCTCCCTTTTCAATTCCTCTAGAGCGATTGCCTCATGTTCAGGAGTGATATCCTATATTTGTTGTCTCATTTTTCTACCTTTATATTCATAAACAAATGATTTAAATTCAAAAGATTTAACAAAATCACAATAAAAAATAAACTATTGTCCAGCCATGACCCTCACATCATCAGATAGTTCATTTGATGCCTCAAATCTTATAATATTCTGCTCTTGAGGGGGATCGTACTGTGCAATCACAAGAGCACTGATTTGCTTGACCTGCTCACCCTCTTCATCACTCTGCTCTTCTTCACTTATATCAGTATCTATAGAAAAACATACCTCAGGAGTAGGCTGTGAAGGTATGTAATCCAAGGGCTCTATGTCTTCAGCTTGTACTCCTGAATAGGTTGCATGAGGTGCATCAAAAACAACTGGGGGAACATCCTTTACCAATTTATTGACATGAGCGATGAGTTGCTCAATTCTTGTTAAAGGATCTTGTATCTCACCAAATGCCTTTGAATAAGATGAGACATTTTTCCTCTTCCATTCCTCTGCAAGCATAATCTTGTTATAGGCAGTCATTCTTTCCTTGGTGGAAGCCTCATCATGGTTTCTTATGACATCTTCGATTGAGAACAAATGTTCATAACCTGATAGCCCCTGCAATAATCTCGCCTTGTGCATAAACCCTTCTGCATCAAATTTTTTCCTTACATCACCTAGAGGTAGGTTGTACTGTGCTATTTTACCATCAATTTCTCCATATCCTTCATTGGCAACCACTGTAAAGTCTCCAAAAATAAGGTGTTGGGCATAATTGATTGTTTGCTATGTCCTTTGAGGTGTTTGGAATCAGATTTTTCCAATTGCCTCACAATTTCTAAAAAAGCAATTCGGTCAGGAACTACTCGTGGCATCAAGTGTGGAGCCCCTTCGAACCCATAAACCCTTATCATTGTACAATCAGGGAAAGCATACCAGTCTCCCCAGTTATGTTTCACTTTATTTCTCCGGTCATTTTCCTTTGGTCTTAGAAATCTTTGTACTTCTGGGGATAGGTTATAGTTGCATGGATACCCCAGCAACTTCATCAATGGTTTTACAAAAAATTATTCAAAATATAGGTAATGAGACCTACCAAATCGGTTGTCCCACAATGAAGTCCACATTTGTACAGGTTTAAAATCTCCATTTTCATTTGTATCTTTTATCCTTAATTCTTCACTCCAGACCCCTCTGACTTGTCCCTCATACAATAGCAAATACATAAGCAAAGAATAGTGTTCAAAATTAATATTATCACTATTATTTTTAATCTTTTCGAGCCCTTGATGTAGGGCGTTAGCCAAGTAGCTAGCATAATCAAATAACCTGGCATCCTTGCTCTGTATGTCTACAACTAAGACCATTGGGGCAATCGACATGAGAGGCAGAACCTCTACTCCCAAAACCTGACCAGCTAAATAATAGGTGTATTGGAAATACTCTTTGAACAAATCTTCATGGAAAGGAGGGTTTTCACTACTAGAGAACCTCCTGAGTTGGCCTGCATCATCCTTGGGCCTATGCAAAGGTAATTTCCATCTCTTATAGTTGGTATCCATGTGGCGATACTTTGTCAAGAGATCTTTGAGCGTGAATGATAAATTCAGTGAACACTCTAACTGAAAGACATTAGAAATGAGATCCCTAGAAATAACAAGCATGTCACCCCCACCATGTGACTGAATAGTTCTTTTCTTGGGGTCATATCTGATAGCAAGAGCTTTAATTAGCTCTACGTTCACAAACACATTGGGCACCACAAGTCTTCCCAGGTTCAACCTCCATGGATTGTAGATTGGTTGGAACCTAAATTGTTTTCTATAATGGTACATGAAGAGGTCGTACCCTCGTTGCGGTGTCCAAATATCCCCTAAGCCCTTATGTTTGTCCCATAATCGATCCATGGAAGGATTCATTTGAGCACTCCTCTTGGGTCTCGGCCCCAACCCAGGACATTGATCTATCAAGTCTTCGTTTAGGAGTCTCTTAGGCTTTTCAGTTTTCTATTTTTTAGCTTTAGGTTTGTTTGTACTCTCTTCCATTATTTAAATCTTAAGCTTTTGAGTAAAATAGCTTTTCAACTGGGTCTGAAAGTGAAGTACTTACGTGAGTCTCGTCGAGTCCCCTCCACAGTCCACCAGTCTTTTCTGCGTCAGAACTCCAAGTTTTTGCCTTTCTGCTTCTGCCCTAAGCGAAATCTTCTAGGATTTTGTAACAACTATGCGATCAACTTGTGATATAATTCACTTCAATTTTGGTTCATAAATGCACCGCAACACGATGCCATAGGATGTCACATCAATCTTTCACCGATAGCCACCCTCTCCACCGATGGACACCTATCCTTCGTTCTATCGGTGGGACGCCAAATAATGTTTCCTCGATGCACCATTGTTCCCTTGATATACTTTATGCATTTGATAATTCATGCCCATGGCCATGGGCCATGGTTATAATTCACGGCTACTTTTGTTGACAACTTGAATCTATCGGTATATCGGGAGAGCACCTTAGGAGTCAGCCCGATAGAGTATTGTTACACCGATACTACATTGTGAGCTATTTTTATCGGGCCATCGGTGGGATTGTGATGGGGTTCCGCCAATGAAGCATTGTTAGGCCGATGACGATGGTATTGAATTTTGTTAGGAATGGGGGAAGGACTACGTCACTACGGAATTTCAAATTTTGTTTAATTACGTTGAAAGCGTTATACAGTGAAAGCAACAAAGGAATATTCGTAAACTTTTTGAAGGTTCATTGAAAATGACAGGCAAGTGGAAGTATGTGCTCCTTAAAATTAACAAGCACATAAAAGGTTTTTTTTTTCTATTTTTCAATTTTTTTAAAATTAAAAGCTTTCCAATAAATAGTTGTTAATTTAAATACTTTTGGATTAAAATTACAAACTAAGATATGTATGCTTAAATAGTTTTTTATATATATTATTAATTAATATATATAAAAATAGTAGAAATAGCTTTTTATATATATTATTAGTTTTTCATATATTTTATTAATTAATATTATAATAAACAATGTTAAGTATTGATAACTTTCAACATTCTTTATATATATTATTAATTAATATATGTATACTAGTATTTATGAATGCAATGTGAATGTAGGCTATAATATGGATCTTGTCACACAAATTACTACAATTTGCATTGTTCATAAAATCAAAGTGTGGTATATTTTTGTGATTATTGATAAAATAAGATAATTCATGCCCATGGTCATAAATTATAATTCATGGCTACTTTTGTTGACCACTTGACTCTATCGGTATATCGGGAGAGCACCTTACGAGTTAGCCCGATAGAGTATTGTTACACGGATACTAGGTTGTGAGCTATTTTTATCGGGCCATCGACGGGATTGTGATGGGGGTTCTGCCGATGAGGCATTGTTAGGACGATGCCTGATGGTATTGAATCTTATATAATTTATAAAATATCATCAAATACGTTACTGTAGTTTGACTTTGGCATATGTATTATGATTCATGAAGTGCAATATAATATAAAATATCATGGAGACTTGGACTGCAATATAAAATAAAATATTTTGAACTTGAAGTGCAAAGATACACAATTTATTTGAATACAATATACAAAATCATCAACTACAGTTTGGAATATGATTCAAGCTGACATGCAATGCTTGAGTGCAATATAAAATAAGATATCATGAACATGAAGTGAAATGATTCACAATTTCAATGTTCATTGAATACAATATAAAATATCATCAGACATCAACTACACTTTGGAATTTCGAACAATGGAAACCAATTCATGAAGTGTAGAAAAAATACCTAAAACCTGCTAATTATCTCCCATTTCCCAAACGAAGTCAGGGTCCTCAAAACAATCCTCATCTTCAGATAAAGTAAAAGAGTCATCTTGATTCTGAAATTGCTCTGCAGTTTCTTCGGCCTGTGTCTCAAATTCAACATTCATTGTTTGATTTGTGTTAATTTCAATATCATTGTCATTTGTCCCAAGCCCAGTCCCACTGCCACTACCACCAGTACCGACAGTTGTTGGAATTGGAGAGCCCGTGTTGCACAACCCAGTCCCTCTTCTTTCACATGTGGACCTCCAGATTGTGAGTGCCCTTTCAAAAGGAAATTTTTTGAAATTATACGTAGTTCCTTTCATCCTCAAGCAATTTTCCAAATTCTTGTCCAGTTTGTTTCTTAACTTTGATTTCAAAAACCCCAATGTACTGAAAACTCTCTCATCCTCCACCGACCCCAATATCATTGTTTGACATAAATCAACAAGTTTGAAATATTCTGACATCGAACCACGCAATATTTCACTCTGACCTAAGCTTGTCCAAACCTTTTTTGTTGATCCTGATTCAAAGGCCTTCTCCTTGCCCATGGATTTATACTACTCCCTCAAAGCTGTTGCAAAAATCCGAGATTGCTTTCTAAGCTTTTTTTCATCTAAAATTCCTTCTATTATTTGTTCATTGTATGTTGCCTTTTCTGAAAACTGTTCGATCAAGATTTTTACTTGATCATGAAAATATTTTGGGCTATCTCGGTTTACCCAAAATTGAGGATACACAATACCCATGGCTTCAAGTATTTCATGTCGAGGGAATCTTTCACGAATCTCTGAGGAAAGAGATTTTGCAATTTCCTTCAAATTATCACTAACAGATTTAACAATGCCGTTAAAATCTTCCTCGTTAACAGGTACTTCTTTTCTAGAGCGCCTGCCAATGCCTATCTTACAATGGTACATTGGTATCTCATATCCATGTACACAAATACATAAGTGTCCACTTGCATTAAACTGTAAATAATTATCAGGATTATTCAAATCAATAATTTTTCGCCACATCAAATAATTTGCGCCTTCTTGTGTAAGATCTAGATATAGATGATCAAGGGCCAAGCATGTAAGTTTACGTAGATTGGCATATTCGTAAATATACATAGTTTTGTCTTGGGCTTTCTTCACAAGATTGTTCATCTCGTCCAACATGGGGAGAAAACTAGCTAAAGTCAAGAGTGTCTCTATATCACTTAACCTATGTAAGAGGTCAGGAGCTTTGTCTATTGTGTTGCGATGCTCGTACATCACTCCAATCAAGGATTGATATTCTGAAAGAATTCGTTGCGTTGGTCCATGCAGGGAGATCCATCTAGTATCGACATCCTTGAGAAGCTTGTTTCTAGGTGTTATTCCCTTAGCAAAATGTTGAAATTCAAGGAAACGTTTGGGACTTTGGCAGAAGTATGCGTAGATCTCGTGAACTAGATTTTCAACTTTTGATACTGTAGGAAACTTGCTTATAATTTTGAATGCTAAATTCATTCTGTGGGCCATGCAGTGAATGCCAAACATGTATGGTGCACAAGTAGTTTGTAACTTTGTGCAAAGACCACTCCTTTAACCTTGCATCATTGCAGCTCCATCAGCTCCTACACACACCAACTTTTTGGCAATTGTCAACTCATCCATACCTGCAATTTCATTCAAAGATTTCTTGACTGGTTCAAATAGATTTTGCGATGTTGAACTGTCCTTCATTTTACGAACACAAAGAAGATGAGCTTGGCGAACATGTTGTTCTACAGTATACGAATGCATACAAACCCAAGAAGTATTGTCTACCGCAATAACTTCATCTAAAGATAATGCAATGAAATTTGACTCTTTTAATTTCTCCTTTAAATCTTGTTTTTCCATTGCAACAAGACAGTTCACCCATTCCCATCCAACGTTTACTGACCAATGTGAGAAGGGAAAGTGGGGAACACTCAAATAAGATAATAAATCAAAATATTCTGGGTAGTCTGTCATAGGACGCCCCCTGGACAAAATATGAAAAACAACACTCATCTGAACAGTTTTTGACAGATTTGCTGCTGCCATGGCTTTTCCAAAATGAGCCTCAAGTGTACCTTCACATTTTTTAATCTTCGACATTCTATGGTTGTTCTCTCCATAATCTGTGACATACTTAACATGAAGACATTCTTCCTTTGATTTCCATCGTACGACTGATTGTTCCTTTCCATCTACAATTTGTTTTTCGTAAACTTTGCCGATATGCTTTTCTATAGTGTCAAGCTTTAGCTGCATCGTCTTGTCTCTTCCACTTTTCCAACTACAAATCTTACATCTGACCTCTGTTGCCTTTCAATATCATTTTCATTTGATACCCCCACTGGTTCAAGGAATGGGTACTTCGACAACCAACCAATTTGAAAATTCCTTGTCATTTCCCACTCACGCCCCGATTTTTCTTTGCCTTTTCTTTTCTTGCTACCAACATCATCCTCATCAAGGTCGATTATCTCATTCTGGCTATCCAGGGTATCCCTTGGAACATCTTCTACGATATTGCCATCCTCATTTGATACATTTTGATTTAACACAATGACAATCTCACTTTGACCTTCCTGTGGCGGAAGAGTTGATGATGTATCTCCATCTTCAATAATATTTGGTGGAAGAGTTGATGGTGTAGCTCCACCTTGATCTAATGGATTAGAAGTTTTGCCAATTCCAAAGTAAGACTGTATGGTACCTCCCCGTTTTGGGCGTTTTGATGGCCTCCCAGTCTCTTCATTACCCGCTTGCTCAAGAGTATTACCCTTGCTGCTTGACATATTGATCTCACTTCGAATAAAAGCTGGAAAAAAATGTCTTTTTTTTTAAGGACAGACCGACAAAGAATATAGATCCCATTCCCTACTTAAAATTATGTTCAAGATTGAAGCAAGAATGGAAAACAGATAAAGAAATCTTATTATTATAACTAATAGTCTAATAACTAATAACAGTATGAAGAAATGATCACTCACCTTCGAGTCTACGTTTTCGGATTTCGCTGACTTCTGAATTGAGAAGTAGAACCTGAGAACCGAAAAAAATGTGTAAGAACAAATAACACTTTCAATTGTATTTATATCAATCCATATTTGGTGAATTCCATGGGATTTTGAAATGGTATGTTAAAAATTTGTCGAATCCCATGTGCTTATACAACGATACCTCAAAATTTTCAAGGTGAAATAGGTCCTCATAAGCAACTATTTATAAATTTTAATTGGCGAAATGGGTCTTCACAAGCAACTATTTGTAAATTTTAATTGGCGAAATGGGTCTTCATATAATGTTGTTTTAATAGTATTGGCGAATATGTAGGTGACTTTGACATGCTCCCTAGGATTCCGGGCGAAAATATTGATCGGTGCATTGGAAACGCGTATTTTGTTATGGTGAATTTATTGCCTAAACATGCCTCAAAAAAAAAAATTGTTTGCGAATGGACATGCATTGGACCGATAGTTCGAGAATTTTTGGCGATTTGGACACCTTGCAAATACTATAGATTCACCAAATTCGTATTGCCAGATTCCTTGAATTCGTCAATTCGCGAAGATTCACCACTAAAGTTATCCCTGGTTTGGGAGTCATTCTACCCTATTTGAATTGAAAGGAAATGCACATGCACACTAATTCAATCAACTCAATTTAAATAATTAACTAGGAAATAAAATGCTTATGTTGACTTCAAAAGATTAACTTTGAAATGGAAATGATTATGTTGGATTCAAAAGGCTAACTACTAAAAGAAAATGCTAGAAAATAAACCTCTCTAACAATTCAAATGCTGGTTGAAGATAAAATTACAACTAAGATTTTTAATTTTGGTATTTTCTTAAAGAACACACAACAAATGAACTTTCAATACTCTTCTTAATTTTTTGAGTTTTTCTTATAAGATTTAAAAAACGAGAATTTCACATGCAAAAACAATAATAACTAATATTACATGCAAGCAACACAATATTAAATGACAATGTTTACTTTAACATATTCATGCAATTAACATTAAATACTTATCTATAGTATCAAAACAAATATTCTTCCTCTCCAATCGAGTGAGCAACTCTCTAAAGATTGAAACATGTTTTAAATCATCACATTCAACTCACAACTTTGTAGGAATTAAAAACACAATTATCCCATTCATTATCTCATAAAATCACATATATCACAAGATTCACTTTCCAAACTAAATCGTATTGTCTTGAACTAAACAAAATGATAATACTAATAATGATGATGATTTTTTGCATGATGCTAATGATAAAAGAGGATATAACAACTAACTAATATCTAATTAATTACCACTACTTCTAAATATTTATGATAGATCCCTATAATACAATGATGTGTTGATCATGCATGTGTTCAAATTTTATCAAGAGTCTTAATTGAATGGAAATACATAAGTTTTTTATAAAATTAATACAAAGTCTATTTTGAAGAATAAAATGAGGAAAATGCCTCAAATGTTCATGGAGAGCTAGGAGGCGAGTGCGAGTCAGTGTTGAGGTGGATTCAACATTGTGTTGGGCAGTTCATAGGATGTGGGTGTCAAGTTGGTGCATAAGGTTCATGCGGTATGGACTTGAATGTCGGGAGGGTGGGGTCTTCTCTAGCCCCCCACGATTTCCAAGGGAGATACAACTTGGATGCATCAGCACAAGGATTTTGTGGATGAGGAGCTCAAAGTTGGAGCCCATTTGTGCATGACAGGCTTCTTGTTAATTCGGTTGTGGTGAAATGGTCGTGGTGACTAGTTTAGGGGATGTGGGATCACCTTGGGAGTCATGAAAAAATGTGACATATTAGTGTAGCAGTGGTGGACGGTGTCTTTGTGTAGATGCGGGTTCACACCAAGGCAGTGGGTTGTGCCTTGAGTTGGGTGCAACACCACAATTTTTAGGGGGCTTGTGTTCTCACAACAATGTTGCGGTTGGTGGGACGAAGTCAGGGAGTAGGATCTTGTTTCGTACAATGGATCTGAGGTGAAATCAAGGTGGCGGTAGAGGTTTGAGGTGAAGGATACCAAGAAGGCCAAGTCATGAGGAGGTAAAAGTGGTAGTGTCAGAGTTTGCAGAGGTCTAGTTTGGGGGCCAAGTTGCATGGTGTAGCGCATTATAGATGCATGTAAGACCGAGGTATTAGGTTGGACTTGAGTGGTGAAGGTTTGTAGGACCTGCACAAGGCAGAGTTTAGGGGGTAGGTTCTTGTTTGGGACAAAACTGAGGCGAAATCAATGTGGTGAGTTAGGCCTAGAGTTGTGAATTTGAGTTGGGCCCGAGTCACAAAGGATTAGACAAAGAAAAACAAGGGGTTCATGTGGAGTCAAGTCGACAAAGGGAAAATGGGCTTTGACACAAGAAGAAGGTCTGCTAGAGGATGTTAGAAGTGCTTTGTGGTGTGGTGTTGCGGAAAGGATTGGATGTGGGGCATGCCATGAGGCGGTGCAGCGAGAAGACAAAGTAACCCAATGGATTTTGGTGGGTGGACCGAGTGTGTTTGGAGCAATTCAGAGTGGGTGTCTTTAGGGAAGTGCACCAAGGCAGACTCAAAATGGGTTTGTGAGTACATCAAAATGGTGGAGTGAGCTTAGATGAAGTACTAGGAGAGCACTGGAGACAGGAAGTGTATCGGTGGGCAGATGTTGGACCGGTCTACTGGGTTGAGTTGTTGGGGACAATAGATGGGTGCAGGGCACACCATGTGGTCCGTTAGTAGGCAAACAGTGTGATGCAATGGAGAAGATTCACGAAGCCGAAAGTGGATGGTGCAATATTGGGAAGTCATCAGAGGTATGCTAATCAGTGGAGAGTGGGTCTTCAGGGTGGCTAGGTACAGTGGGCTCGCACAATAGGGTTGGATGCAAGCAGGTCTTTCAGTGGATGTTGGGTTTGGAACTTAAGGCAAAAGATGTTGGAAGACGAAGGGGTGGTATCGGTGAGGATGCCTCCAAAGGTTGAGACTAAGTGGATGTGAGTGGAATGTTCATGTGGTTTCTTAGTGAAACAAGGTGTCAGAACTAGGTTCAGTGCCATGGTTGTGGTAGAGTCGAGAGCTTGGGTGCTAAGTTGAGGGTTTTGTGAAGCAGGGCTTGCACTGAAGTCAGCTTGGGCTGAGGTGAAAGTGGGAAAATGCAATTTTCTAAGACAAAGAACACTAAACTCAAGGTTTCATAGTGAGGAATGACTCAACGTGGGTCAAATGTCTAGGACATTAGTCGAAACCAAGTATGACATGGTCATAAAGGTGTGTGTGGAAGTCACCCCGCATGTTGGACATGTGAGTAAGATATCCCTCAAGGTAGGTCTCTAATTTTGGGACCAGGAAAGGATGCCCCAAGCCTAATGGTTTGGAGTCGAGGGCGTTGCCTATTTTTGAGTGGGGGAGAATGTAAAGGGGTGCATCAAGTTAGTGGGCGAACCAGTCTAAGTGGGGAGTCTAAAGGTGAGTTGAGTTGCATCAGGGATGGAATCAAGGTGTAGTAGGGTTGCATTGGGAGCCGAAACAAGGTATGTGAAGTGAGTTCCAAGGGTTCCAAGTAGAAGTGTGGTTTCAGGCAGTACTGTGGAAGTGAGTCCAAGTGTCGAGATAGTTCTAGGGTGCAAGGATTGTTCTAGGGAGCTAGGTGATCTGTCGAGTTGCAAGGCAACATAGTGCATGGAGGATGGGGTCGTAGTGCAGTGTCCAAGTTAGGTGGTGCACCAACAGGGTGTTCCAGGTGTATCAGGGATGCATCAGAATGGTGTTCGGGTTTGGTACTCGGGTGAGTTAGTCATGTCCAAGACATGCAGGATTGATGATGGGTGCGGTTTGGAGAAGGAGTCAAAAATTGGGGAGTCAGGCCATAAGTAGTGGTGCTTCCTATCAATGTCTAGGAATCATACTTATAACTATTGTAAGAGGGGGTGGTTCATTCAAATTGAGTGAGCCCGGTTGGGTGCCAGGAGTGCACATAGATGTTCAGGGAACATCAACCCTCAAGGAGCAAAGAGGATGTAGCTTTGCCACCATTGCTTTGGGGTCTAGCATGGTGTTCTTCATGGATCCTAGGAGGGAATAAGAGTACCTTCACCTTAGTCTCTAAGAGTGGGGCTAAGGGTGAGCCAAGAGTCCTGCCCAGTGAAATGGAGTAGCTGGGCCAACATGGGTCGGTTCCTGTTGGGGATACGAAGTCTGCCTATTATCATAGATAAGGCATCTAAGATAGCAGTGCCTTAGTGATTTTCATTTTTATCACATCAAAGACACACACAACTATGCCATAAAGCAGAAATAGGCATAGTAAATCCCCCATTGATCCTACTAAGAAAAGTAAATGCACAACTTTAACAGATTCAACACAAGCACAAATTCAATTCTCAAAATCAAACAAAATGAAAGAAAAAACTATGAACACACATATTTATGTGGGGAAAACCCTTTCAGGTAAAAAACCCCACTCTCCAAAACACTCAACTCACGTGTATTATTTAGTAACTAAAACACTTACAATACAAAACCAGACCTATGCTCTTCAAGAGAATACATCTTGTCCATCTGGAGAAGGAAACCAACACAAAACAAAAAACATCACATAGTTACAATGTCTCCAAAGACATACCATGTAGATTCCTTCAGCTCCTCAAAAGACTCTCTCAGCCAGCCTCTCAGCTAGCCCAACCTCAAGGAAAATTAGGTTCGCTTCTCAGCACAACTATGACACCAAGTGTTAATCTGTTACCATGCCTTAGCATACCGCTCTAACACTTCGCCACCTTTCGTTGTGCCTTTATGCCATGTATTTGACTGTTACAAGTCATACATCACATACGTGTATCGACCAACCAATTAGGTGCCATTAATATGCACCTTATCTTTGTCGGACAGATTCGATCGCCTCTGACCAAGTTGCCTTGCAAATATGCATCGAGTCATCTAGGCATTCAATTCTTTTCCACAATCAGATCATGATAATCATTCAAATATGAGCCATGCAATAAATGCATTCATTGCTGAAGACTTCAGCCAATCAATCAATGATAACTTGCCACATGCCGCCACTCCATTTGCCTATTGCTATTGACTGTCAGTCTAGCTTGGTCAACTGATCTCCGAGCTCACCTAAGCTCCTACCGCACTATTGTCGAGCCCATTTGAGCAGGCCGCGGTATGGCAGTGAGCTAATTCAAGCTCTGCCAGATATCCCTGTGCTACCGCACCAAGTTCCATCTCTGTTAGCCCCACACTACCGGGCCCCGACCGCCAGACAACCGTGGTAAGGTAGTGACACCACCAGCCCAGACCGCTAACAATCAACTGTGCTATTGCGAGGGTCGATAGGCCACCCCGCGGTAGGACGGTGATCACTAGGAAAATTGCCAACGATCTTACCGTGGCCACCACAATGCGACATCTCATTGCCTATGATAAGGCAATAATCGCCAACGCTGATCGCCAGCCATCCATCGCAGCCACCGCGGCTTCATCAAGCACCATCTGTGGTAAAGCGATAATCATCACTAGACCACCGCCCTTCAACCGCCAGCTGCTACTGCGCCACCAACGAGCAACTCCTGCAGTAAGGCGGTAAGGCCTTGCTCTGCCAACGTGCCACCAATCACACTACCTCTCCACCTCCGAGAAACCCCTGAGGTATGGCGGAATCGCCACGCCAACTATCGCTGCTCACCGCGCCACCGCCAGTCTAGAAGAAGAATGTCATGGTAAGGCGGTAACACTGCCATACCAAGCAAGGTGGCCTGCGGTAAACTACACAACTGCGCCACCAAGGAAAGCTTGCAGTGGTATGGCAGTAAAGGCCAGAAACAGGGCTCCAAGGCAAAACAGAGGTCCAAGCCAGGAAGATGAGGCATAAATTTCCAACAGTTCCAAGGCATGCTGCTAAGGGAGTTGAGTGTTGGATACTCGTCATGCAATGGGAAAGTAACGTGGACGAAGAGGGGCACATAGGGTTCATGATACAATGGATAAGCTTAGGGCACATAGTTGGGCGTGTGCATCCTAACAAGGAGGAATGCAGTTACTTGGGGAGCTAGCCCAAGGATGCAGAGGTGTGAGTTCTAATGGAGGAAAGGAACCCATTTTCAAAGGGAACTAAGTGACTACCTAGGGATGAGATGGACTTAGAAGTGGGAGCTCGAGGAAGGAGCCAGTTGGGTATAGAACTCGACAAGGAGTCAAGAGGAATTAGTGGTGTGGTGCTAGGACCAAAAGTGCATATGGAGCAGGGGATGTTCTAGGAGCAGAGGCTATTCAGGTGTCCAGGGAAGGGGCAGTGCATGGAAGGGATTCAAGTGGGTTGAGTTGGTACACACTAGGGAGATGAGCAGAGGTGTCCATAAAGTAGGTTGGCAAGTCACATGGGTTTGGGTTCTAGTGCAAGGCATTGGGAGTGTTCCATGGGGGCTTGGGGGAAACTAGTCATGTGAGGTGGACAAGAGTCTAGTTTAGGGAGCTAGCTGTCCCAAGTTGGGGTGTAGGGCCGAATGGTGCATGGGGATGTTGAGTAGGTTCAAGTTGGGATGCCAGTGCTTAGGAGTAGTGTTGGGCATGCCAGGAATGTGCAAGGTGAAAAGAGAGCTCAAGGAGTTCTGTTGACCAGTATTAGGAAGTAGCTAAAGGGGAGCAGGTCAGAGTAAAGGAGTTAGGAGTTGAGTGGGACTCATAGATGCAAGTCAGCCAACATGGGTATGCTAGAGGCTTGAGGTCTCGGTGCAATGGGTGCAGGTGAGCTAGAGGAGTGGAAGGATACCAAGGTAGGGTGCTGAGTTGGATGGGGGCTTGGAGTTCCAGTGGAGAGAAGCATGGCCAAGTGAGTAGCTCGAGTCTTATGGGGGACATAAGGGCGGAAGTTGGAGAACCATGGAAGCTTGTATAGGGTGCAACAACAGTCCCATTCAGGGGACAAGGTGAATGCCAAGGGGCAAGGTAGGAGTGTTGCCGGAGGCATAGAGCGTAGTGCGTCAAGGACGTGGAGCTCAGGAGTAACTCTCAGGATGCCGAGGAAGTTGGATGTCAAAGCTTGGAGCTCCTCCAATGAGTCATCCAGGTTGAGGCCAGAGCATGGGAGTGAAGGAGTGATATGGGATCATAGGAGTTGGAGGGCTCATGTGAAGAGCTACAAGTGTGCCATTCCGTGGTGCACGTGTGAAGTCGGGGTCCTGAAAGAGGGAACCACAAAGTTGGGAGAAGGTGTAGTCTGAGGATTAGAAAGGGCTCAACCACAAGGGATTCACCAATATGGTTTGTCAATGCCGCATGGGGGTTGGAAAGTTGAAGGAAAAAGTTCAGACTCGCAGTACACTATTTGTAGACATTATTTCTACAATTAATAAATTGAAGAATTATTGGGGTTGTTGATCATGTTGCCATGCATGAGAAATCCGATGTGAGGAGATTGAAATTGCTAAGTGTATATTTCCTTTTGGAGTCTAAGAGAACTAGGTAGTGTTACCTTCTCTAGAGCTACAGCCTCTAGAGCTAATAAATCTACTTTCCTCTTTTTTTTTCACATCTTGTAGCCTCTAGAGTTGGTGAAATTATTTTCAACACTCAAACCCTTTGGAGATCATTGAACAATTCTGGGACTAAATATAATACTCCAAGGATCACCATAACATCTTGTTCAACCAAAAATACGCCTTTTTCACAATAGATAGTTACCATTAGATCTTGTTAACCAACAATTATCAAAACAAAATTATGTAGTTTATTTCACTTCAAATAATTAATGAATTCTTATACAAATGTTAAATTCAACATAAAACAGAAGATTGATTAAAAAAATAATATACATTATCTATGAAATCAATGAAACTTAACCTCATCAAACCTTAATTTCCTTTCTTCTACATTAATATCTAAATTATTATAATTCCATACATGTTCCAACACTATGTTTAAGATCCTTTAATGACACAAAAGAATGAAGAAGTCTCCGTGAGCACAACAAATTTAGCTTCAATGCTACATTTCAAAAGAATGAAGAAGTCTTCGAGAACACAACAAATTTAACTTCAATACTACATTTTCACATTTCACTCAATCTAAAACTTCATCTTTTGAGAAGCATTTATATAAGCATATACCAAAAATTGCTCATTTAATAAAGGGGCTCACATTCCTTTGAGTATCTAGCAGACACAACATAACTTATAGGAATATTGCTGCAACCCAACTTGTCTTTTTTGAAAAACGAAAAAAAGAGTTTGCCATATTGACTCTTCAAGTTTCTCCTTTGGATCTCATATTGCCGCTCCTTAGCCTTGCTTGACGATTCCCCTTTTTATTTTAGTGATAGACCTTCAAAGTCATTCAAAAATGGGCCAGTCCATGAGTGCCCTCTGTATTTATTCCTTTTCTACTACTACAATTACAAAGGCTGAGCATGCGATGTCCTCCATGATTTCTCTTCTCCAAACTTCTCATGCTACCATTCAAAATGATTTCTCCCAACATCTTTTACCTTGTCAAGGTTAAGCAATTAAAATATTAAAAAATAAAAAACTTTTGATATTTAGGCAGTACGAATAGGAGATTAATGGCTGCAGTATCCCCATCAAAGCAAAATATCGCTGCCTTGGCAGAGCCTAAAAATAATCACCACCCAAAAAAGCTACTTAACGGCTATAGGCGACTGGCAAAGCGCCAAACTTCCACTTTGACTGACATTGGATCCTAACCAATTAACTTGGAGCCTTGCAACGATTATTAATCGCTTCCACATACTGCCATTACTTCCACAAGTTTTTCCACAAACGCACTTGGTTGAAATAGGCTAAAAGCAAAACATAAAGGTGGAAAGCATTTGAGGAAGAAGAAATCATCCCCCGCTGTAATGAAGATAGTTTCCAGCAAAGTTGGTTTGCTGAGCAACCGCTCCTGCTCCATGCAACCGTTTTCACTTATTAATACCAGAAAAAAAAGAATTCCACTTAATAGTACCAGAAATCAAAGAATTCCAAAGGTGTGTCACTGCAATTACAACCTCGAGAGGGAGGGGAAAATGAAGGAAATGGTCGAGAAGATGAGAAGAGGCGTTTGCACAGGGATTTGCGCTGTGGCGGGTGCAGCAGTGTTGCTAAAATTTTCTGCCTTGGCAGTGGCAGAACCTTTGACTGTTACCTTTCCCGCCTCCAATGCTCGCGAGGTATATTTATCTTTCACTTTTCAACAACCACAGAAACATTGCTAATGTAACAGTTTCAAATTCACAGCAAACGGAAATTTTCCTCAAATTGTATTGTGAATTGGAGGATAAACGGTAAAATTTACTCTTTTGATTCACTTGCTCGGAGGTTAGATTTCTCTATTTTTTTGTGTAAGTGTCATGGGAATTTAAATTTGAAATAAATTCTTTTATTCAGCAAACTTCTTTCATAATTTTAAAATTTTGTATTAGTTTTGGTGGTGGACGGGTATCCCTGTTTCCATGAATATCTTTTGCCTGAGTGGAGGAGGCACATGCTTGAATTCTTAGGCATGCGGTGCGTGTGCTCCCTTTATGCTCAAGTAGGGTCCAACATAAACTTGCACCTGAGATGATCAATTGTTGAATGAATGAATGAAGGAATTTTAGTGACGTCCTGGAGACCAAGAGGTCTAAGGGACTCGGGAACACAATATTAACACATTTTCAAGTTCTTTCGATGTCGGTTTTTCTATTATGAATCTTGATCGAGAGACTTGCCATTTTGTGAAGTCTTGCCTCCTCAAATAACTCATTCAAACTGCCCACCTTCAAATTATTTTCGAACTGAATACATATTCTCGTATGCTGCACATTCAAAGATGAAATGTCACTCAGTTTCAACCACCCCTTTGTTGCAGAAATGCAAGTTCTTTCTTCCTATTCTTCCTTGGGGACCGTCCATCTACCCGTCTCACATCTAAGATGATGAGAGCCGGTCCTCAATTGTGCAACTAATATGTTAGCTTTTCCCTTAACTGCAGCCCTCAAATAAGCTTTTTGAACTCTTTGATATAGTGCACTTTTTTACGATCAATTTGTTTTGTCCACATGACAGTCCTGAACTTTTCTAACACAAATCTTTTTTATCTCTTCGATAGTGTTAGGACATTCATGCAGTTTAATACTGGGGCTCCATCATTAAAACACTAATGCCACAAAATATATAGTAATATTGCATATTTTTGTAACAAAAGTATGAGGAGAATTCACCCGGAACTTGCACTTGGTCTCGTCAATTGGCATGGCTCCATTAATAAAGCCTCGGTATCCTCTAAAAAAAGAAATAAAACTGTGTATTGTTTAAACAGAAATAAAATATTGGTAATGAATGATGTTTTTCTATCTTGGTGTAGTGCAGGCAATATGTAAAATATCCTTGTATCCTATGAAATGATTGTAAGTACGCCCAGGAGATCTAATGGTCTATGTAACCATAAATGTTACAACTGTCTCAACCACCCTAAGGACTGACAATTAACAAGCCGAGTTAAATTGTTGCCACTTCTTGTGTTTAGTGAAATCAGTGATAGTTTCCAACTTTCTAGTATATTATAATTTATAGTTTAATGGCTTATATTACTGCTTACTGATGGAACGGGCATTAGATTGTAACGTATTATTGTCTCTGTTCTATTGGAAGTTAGATTGTACAACATTTATGTGTGTTGTGAACTTGATGTCGATTTGTAAACATCATACTTATATTTATGAAGATAACTGTGCTGTGAGATAACATTGATGGGGTGGAACATAGTTGCAGCATCTTGTTGCCTACTTGTAACGTGAAATTGCAAATCTAGTATATTGTTGTTTCCATTAAACTGGAGATTGTTGTTTTCTTGTATCAGTTAAGTGAAAGTTGAATTCGAGTCTGTTCCCTAAAGTTCAAATACAAAATATGTTTCAATGAATTTTAGTTAGTTCTGAGTGCAGAGTCGGATTTTGGAGCTGTTTTTGGGCCCCCCAATGCTATTTTTACTAGATGTACTTCTTGAATCCCATTGAACTACTTTGGTCACATATGGGTAATAATATAGTTTATCTTTCTCTCTTTGAATTTGCTGCCATTTGCAGTAATTTTTTTGATTAAGGTTAAATTTATGGAAATTAAAAAGAGGCATAAAACCCAAAGTGAGATATGAACATAGACACATCCTTGGATAGTTCTCGATCACCAGGGAATGTAGAAAGTAAAACATATAACCTCAAAGGGCTAGGTCTCAGTCTTTGACCACTTTATTACACTAGAACATGTATCATAAAGATCCCATTCCCAAGAAAAGTGCTTATCGACATATCTGCAAAGTTAACATTATATACCTTCCTACCTATTTCAGTTTGACCATTTGTTTGGGGGTGATACCTAGAGCTCATCTTCAATGTTGTTCTGGTTCAGCAAAATAGTAATGTTTAGAAATGGCTTGTAAATGTTGAGTCATGATTTGAAACAATAGAAGAGGGGATGCCATGGAGACGAGAAAATTTGTTCAAGAAAAGTTTGGGATATGGTTGAAGAGGTGTGGGGGTGGCCCAAGGTACAAAAGTGGGCATGTTCGTGGAGGTGATCCACCACCACCACCAATATGATTGATTTGTCTCTAGATTTTGGAAGACCCTCAATGAGATACATGCAAATATTTTTCCAGAGCTAGGTAGGAATGGGTAGTGGTTGGAGTAAGCCGGAGTTGTCATTGTTTCACCCTTGTGACGTTAGATTGATTTGTCTCCACATTTTGGAAGGCCCTTGATGAGATCCACAAGAATTTTTTTCTAGAGCTAGGTGGGAATTGGCAATGGTTGGAGTAAGCTTGGAGTTGTCATTGTTTCACCCTTGTGACGTTTGCAAGTATCACATTCAACAACAAACTGTTTGATGTCCTCCTTTAGTCCATGCCATAAGAAATTTCAAGAAATCCACTCATTTGTTTTCAAAAACCTTGAATGACTAGTTAAGGGTGATGCATGTGGTTTGAGAATTTTTTAAATAACATAGAGCAAATTGGGGATGTAAAACCAAGTGTCTTTGGTGGATGAGACATTGCATGCTGAGTCCTATTGCCATTCTTGTTGTAGGTTGTGCATCCATTCAGGAAGTGGCATGGGCATCACACATAGGGAAATGTGGTCCTTGACTCCTTAGGTTGGTGGGAGAGAGAATTTGCTACGCCATTCTCTTTTCCCTTCTTGTACGTGATCTCGTAGTACTCATGAGTTTGGTGGCCTATTTTTGTTGAGCTAGAGAGGATACCCTTTGCTCCAAGAAATATCTGAGATTGTGGTGATTAGTTTTGATAAAAAATGTCAATTAACTGAATGTGGCTGTCACTTGTTGACAACATGTAAGATGGCTTGCTAGTGTGCTAAATTGCAGCTTAATAGGGCCTTGCTAGTGAAGGTAATGTCAGCCTTAAGGAGTTCCTATACTAACTTCTCAATTTCTATTTTTTGTATGAAAGGATACCTATATGGTTGAATATTGGGAGGTACATTCCTTGGAAGGCATAGAATACAATGATCTTTAGATTCTTGATGTGGTAATCTTGTTGGCTTGGCAAACATTGTGGCATGCTTATTCAAAATTTGTTGTAATTCCTCAGGGGTGCCAAAATTTGAAGAGGGATTGAACAAAATGGACTATAGTTGAGTGATGATCTCATGGGAGTTTTTCTTGAGAAGCTTCTCCATCCAATGTAATGTCCCCCTTTTTTGGCTCGCCAAACTGACATTAATTTAATTATTTTATATTGCTTGGCAGAAATTTTATGTCAAAGGGTAATATTAAATAATTAAATTAAAGTATTTTTATAAAGTGATGTTGAGGAGAGATTTTATGGTATTTATAATGCCACTTTATTAAATGGTGTTTTGGTGAGAAATTTAAAAAATGGACACCTGAATGGTTATAAAAAGGATGCAAGAGCTCATTTGTGGAATGTGCTGGTTTTTATTATTTTACTTGGTAATTTGGTGGAGCTCTCTAGAGTCCGAAACACTAGGTGGGAATTCCTACGGGTTCCAATTTCGGTGATGAAAGATTCCTCCCTAGCTAGCAATTGGCGGATTCATTCAAGATTCGCATCTGTGCTTCAAAGATTGATTGATCGATTTGTGGAAATTTGTGAGTCTTCTCCGAAGACAAATTTCTAGGGTTGTATCGATTCAAAGATATTTGGTTATTGCTGTATTTTGGTAGTTGTTAGGGTTTGAAGATTTTCTTCCAGAATATTTAGAGTTTGATGATAATATCAAAATATTGCTGAGGAATTTATTATGAATTTTACGGGAGGTGCTTGACTCCTTGGTAATGACCGCCACCCTCCTTCGTGCTATTTGCAACTTTTACTAACATTCTGTAATGTTCCCCAACATTTTTTTTCAAATTTAACACATCAATTTGACCCGTTAATGTTAGGGAAATCATAAACCAACTGCTGGAATGTAACCCTACACCAAGAATGTAAACCAAGATCCCAATGCAGGGCAAGGTGTGAGCATATGGTGCTGAGGATTGTTAGTCTTCAAATCAAGAAAGTACAATGTTGGAAAGTAAATGCATGCAACTCGACCGCGTATTTTAGCGGGAGCAAGATGATGGCTCAACTGATCAACAGTACGATGACTACAATGCAAGTACAATAAGTAAATGGGTGGCTTGCTGACCCCTTCCACTTCTTCAACGGGCAATACAGAAAGAGAAGTGCAGTAAAGAAAGATTGGAGCAAGACCAATCTCTTCCACAATCGTGGGAATTACAATATAAAGCAGAGATACACAAAGTTGATCAGTACTATTGATTCAACATTACAATGTAGCACAAATTTGCAATAATATGAATTTATTTGCTGTCCAAGAAATTGGAAATGATAGAGAATGACTCCCAAACAACCTACAACATTCAATCATGAAGTAACACCCCCAAAACCCAATTTTATCAGGTCTGATAACAAAAACCAGCAAGCTGCAATATTCAGACCAGCAACTAGAAAACTCACTACAACATTCATAACTCCATCAATACACCTCCAAACGACATGAAATGAAATGCAAATAACTCCTAGGAAGATGGCTACCAAGACAAGACCAAGAAACTACATCAAACATTCCTAATGATTTAACACGAATTTCCAAAACTCTTACTAGGCAAAGTACGATTGTCATGTCCCCCGAAATTGTAACACAAACTATGAAATATTAAAAATACAAATAAACCAAGTCAAATGAATATTAAAATATAAATATGATTAATCACAATTATAATTATCATAGATAACATTATGATTATAATACGAATATCATAGTATGAAATAGAGTAATTAATATTAGTGATTATAAATATCATAATAATAAAGATAATATTCACAAGAATACAATTAATATAATTATCATAATGAATAGAACAATTAATCAATTGAAAATATGATAATAATAATAATAATTAAAAAATACTATTATTAATAACTATGCCTTAGTTAATAAATTGAACCATTTAAGGTTATTGATTGTAAACATCATAATAATAAAAATAATATAAAAGAAAACTAATATTATCTGAATATAATTATACCTTAGATAAATAAATAAGTAAACCTAAAAACATTGTTTCATAATAAGAAGACATACTAATCATTAGTAATAGCAGCGATTAGTATTACAATGAAAAATCATGGTCAAAGGAGGGATAAAGGAGCAATTAAGAAGGGATACGATAGTTACAAAAAGGCAGGTCCCTAAAGAAAGAAACGCAGCAATTGGATGGTCATGACTGTTGACAAAACATATTATAAAAAGAAGATAAACCCAAATAGATAGGAGGGATTTGGGGAAGAAAGAAGAATCGATTGGGATATGGATGAATCAAAAAAAGAATATAAAAACATATTCTAATTGATGAAGGAAGATTGGTGGCTAGAGGAGTTAAGTATTTTCTGAGATGTAAATAATTAACTAATAAATGTACTAATGAAATAGGTAACTAATTCCAGAATCTTAAAAACAGCAGTAATATATTTAGAAAATGATAATGGTTAAATATAATAAAGTTAGATGATGGAAAAATACATTAAGAATTTAAATAATAGTTAATAATTATATATATATATTATGATTCAAGACATATCATAGATGAGGGATAAATACAATGTATACATAATATATATATATATATATATATATATATGCAAAGTAATTATTGTAAACTGGACTCAATTAGGGATAATGATTTATATTTATATATATGTATTATTTACATTTATGCAATAATGATGCTTGCAACAATTATTGAGCCTTATAAGTAATTACGATCTTAATGTAAAAATGAATAGAATAATATTTATTTATGATCAATCAAAAGTAAGGTTGGAGGAAGACGATTAAGGAATAGAGAGACATGGGAAAGACACAACAGATCAGGTGATGTACTCACCTAGCAATAATATTTAGCATATTTTGAATATAAGAAATAGATATTGCTAATTTGATTATTGATATAATGCTTTCTTTAATTTTATCATAATGAGAATCATTCTAAGGAAATAATGAACTTAAAGAATCATTGATACATGAAAATATATTTGATTATAGGCATGAAATAGATCTTGGATGAATACAAATATATTTGATTGTGTAAAGATTGTCTTCTCCGTGATTGGTACCCTCTTAGGCAGGTGAAGTAGAGTCCAAGTGGATAGCCTAAAAACCCCCCTCTCATGTTCGTAGGCCAAGGAACAGGTTAGACATAGAGAGGTGGGGGTCCCACTGTAGGAAACTACACTATTATAGGGGTGGTAGGTCGTAGGCCCTTGGATCATAGGACTTCACCTTGTCCTAATAGGGCAAGTGTCTTCGAGGTACTGTCTTGTATGGGGATATGCAGGGACTAAGCCGTTGGGAAAGGAGGATTGTGAGAGGCAACCTCCCGTGCCCAACACAAAGGCTTCAGGGCAAGATCCATACAGGGCACTCCTCTTGCTTGTTAAAATTGCATTTGTGATTATGCTTATATTTTGGATATCTAGATATTAATGCTAACAGATATATGTGTATGTGGAAATGTTGTTAATATGATGAATGCAGATTTCAAACCAAGATTACTTCATTAAAAAGAAGATTCATTTGGAAGGAAGAAACCCTAACCCTAATCAACAAATGAATTCTAGACCAAACCGGGTAAGGGACATTACAACAACCTGGAAGAAGGGCGACCTCAAGATAAAGATAATGACTTCACAATAAAATCTAGAAATGTGCAAGATGGGACGTCTAGAGCATAGGAATTGAATGAGAAAGTACCCAAAATGCATAAAAATTCATACAAAGATCTACAAACAAAAATATGCTTCAGCCTTAGCCAAAACCAAAAACCTGTAGACAACAAAATCTTTTAAAACTGAGACAATAATTCTCAATATGCACTATTGAATGTAGCACACTCCCATCAGACCATCTAGGGAGCCATAGTTTCAGGCCCGAAGAGTGGTGTAAATGTTAAGCTCCCCCTTAGCTAGGTTTTGAAACCAATCCAACAACATTTCGATAAGGTAGACAATAGAGAACTGCAAATGAAGCCCAAGTCTCATATTTATAGTTTTTTGTCACCAAATTCAAATCTCCTTTTCCCTCCAATTAGGGTGCCTATCTCAAATTCACATTCATCTAAAATAATTTGCAATTTGCATTTCATTTAGGCCCTTCTCCAAGTCGTCCCTTTTTATCAAGGTAATAAACTAAAAAAAAATGCAAATAATCCTCTAAATTAGGTGTCCAAAGTATTAAAGTGAAATACTTTATAAAAATTGCCTTTTGAATGAAATTAACTTATCTCTCCAAGAAGGCGTCCTCCAAGCCTTAACAAAATTATTTCACTTAAAAAATAATATTTCTCCAGAATCACTTATCTCTCCAAAAGTGGTGTGTCCCATTTAGCCTTAGTAAAATATTTAACTTATAACATTATAATTTCCAACTAAGGCGTCTAAAATTGAAAATCACTTAAGCCACCAACTTGCCAAATCAGGCTCCAAGATTGTTCGTGACCCAACTGCCAAAACTGACCTGCTAGAAATAGCCATTGAACTGAATTGCTAAAAATAGCACTGCTAAAAAGTAAAAATAGAACTTATTAAAAATAGCATACTGCTAAAAAAAGTAAGTTGTTGCAAACTCATTTTAACCACAATCCGAGCAGTCGTCGTACTTACTAAAAATAGTAAGTCTGGAAATGTCCTCCGTTGCAGTTGCATGTCACACCACTGCGAAGCTCTCTGAAAATCCAAAACCCAAACTGCAAAACTCCAACATGCAGTCGTTGTAACTTACTAAAAATGGTAAGTTCGAAAAAGTTGCCTGATGCAGTTGCATGTCTTACCACTGCGAAGCATTCTGAAAACCCAAAATGAATCCCGAATCCAAACTGCCAAACTTCAACATACAAACTTCAGAATGTTCAAAAGAACACCACCAAGCAGTCGGAAACCCTAATTTTGCCTCTGACTAGCCTACGGGCATCTGGGGATAGGCTATCAATCACTAGAGAGTGTAGTGCTAAAAATGGGGACATTACAGTTCGCCCTTCCCAAAATTGCTTGTCCTCAAGCAATACCACCACAACTCCAAAAAAATTAAAGCTGATCCATACCAACCCAAGTATGATCCCAGGGCCCCATGTTTGTCTCAAGAGGGAACCACCATGTCGATGCTGCACCACTCTGAATACATAAGTGAAACCATCGTGCCAAAACACTAACCTCCCTTGTAACTCCAAAAAGTTACCATCTATGATAATCAGAAAGAATAAATTGGAAGGACTGAAGTCAATACCTTGCAGTGACATACGCCCAAAAGACTCTAAGTCATCAATACCAACAATGCCACTGTCAATCACAATCCTAGGTAATAGGAAAGATAGTCTATTCGACTCAAAATCAAACTCCTCAGCAGATCTCCATAAAGCCACGACTGCAAAAGTAACTTCCCCAAATCTTCCTGCAAAGAGGAAAGAAATTCTTTGCAAGATCCCAATAAACTCATACTCATGACTCCACATGGAGCTACTATGCCTCAACTGAATTATTTTGATACAACCATGAAGACTTTTGAAAAATCCTACAATTCCAACTCCGAGAGTCTCAAAATGATTAACCAAGACATGTGGAAGTTCGCTGTCTTGAACCGATATTGTGGAGAAACTATCAAACTTTGCTTCACAAACCTTCATGAGTTGAACTCTAAGAATAGGATAGGTTTGAAGACACAAACAATCACTGTTGTTCAATGCTGGAATCAGCGAAGTACAATTTGATTTTAGCGCTCTACACAAAGAAACATAGTAACACCAATGAAATTCTCAAGTGTGAGCACGTGAGATGAGCATTGTGTTGCAAGATACCACCTCCAAGGTGGATGGAAAACATACAAGAGCAATTTCCAACTGAAAACTACCACCTCTTAGACAAGAAGTGATGAATCAACTCTGCTGAATGTGAGTAACTCCCCATGAAAGGTGTCTGGTCAGCCTCCAACCAACAAACTCATGTCTAAAAACCTGCCTTTGTCTTAGCCAAGGATCACTCCCAAGAGCAACCATCCATCCCTCTTTCCATCCCATACTCAATATTTCTCTCCAATCCATTTGTTGATGAACAAATGGGACCATCAAGTGACTGGTAAAGAAGGGGACAACACCAAAAGTCCTTCTTCCCATATGAAATAAGTTCCATCAAGCCAAGTTGAGGATCCCAAGTATGGATACCCAACTAAAAACGATTTTTAATACACCGAAAAAAAAACTCAACACATCCCCAAGTGCCAGTAAGAACCAAGTGCATACTCAAGAAATTGGTGTCTCTTCTAGTGAACCCTTGAAGAAAATCCATGAAAGCTTCAACAAAATTGGAGCATGAAACATTAGATGACCACAGATCCAACTCCCAAAATAGACTAGCATAAGCTAAAACATCTCTCAACCAAAGGGATGGATTGACAAGCGTGTAATCACCATGTTCTGGTCCATTTTCCTTCCCTACTTCATGGGTAACAAATTTGAAATCTTCACTCCTTGCTGCTGTAATGAATTTACCAGCAACTACCAAGACTTGTCTCATTAACACCTTGATGTCAAAGATGTTGAAATTATCTTGCTTCAACACTTCCTATGTGGGGACTTCACTCTCGAACCCACTTATACATTCATTATCAAATTGCCTTGGAAGATTACCAATCACAAAACATGGCATATCCTCATGGAGTGATATCAAGCCATCCAGGGACTGGAAACCATACTTAGTCTCATGCATAGTTTTATCATCCATCACAAAGAGAGGATTATCATAAGTTTTTTCTGCACCCACTTCAAAGAGAGGATTGTCAAAAAACTTGGAAGTCATTCCTTTCATCTTGCTGCTCCAAATCTACACATACAACTTCTAATTTTCTTGAGATGCTTTCAAGATCAAACTCCTCCTAAAGACTATCAAGCTCCCCAATCACTTGCTTTATTTCTTCAGTTCGTTGTGCACCCTCTTGCTCCTTGAAAAGTTTGAAGTCAACAAACTGGTCTTCAACCTCCGTTAGAGCCAACTAAGTTTCTTTCAACATGTCCTTTGTTGATTTGAGCTCCAAAGTGAGCCCATCAACCTTTCTTTCACTCCCTTGGAAAGCACAAATGGTCTTATTTGCAATTTTGAAGGCATAATCTCAATCTTCAATCAAGTGTATGTAAGCTGATTTCAATGTCTCCATGGAACCTTTGATAAGTTGCAAATTAGGAAGAACAACTTCATCCTTAACTCCACTTTGTCTCTTTTCAAACTGAACCTTCCAATAAAGATCTTCAACCAAATTGTGTGTGATCAAATAGGGATAGAGCTTGCACTTCCTTTTCAACTACACTTCGAATTGACTTTTACATTCATAAGAATGCAAAGATGGTGAACTGCTGATAGGTTGCAATTGAAAATCAGAATTTTGTTTCTTGCCTTTGCTGCCCTCATAGCTGCTCGAAGACTCCTTTTCTTCACCACCCACTAGCTGAAAATGCTCAATACTATGAAGAGGATCATACTTGACAATTTCTTCAACCCTATGCTTGCAATCATCTTCTTGAATGGGTAAATCAGATTTGTGCTTGAGAACCTCTTTAAATCTTTCATCCTCAAGAGCCATATGGTCTTCTAGCTCTTCTTCCACCTCAATGTCACTTTCATCAAACTTGAAGGCAGCCCCAAACTCAAGTGTATTGTCACTATTGTTTGTTGTTATAGAGTCTTCATCAAGTTCCATTTCATCATTCAGATCAAAGAGAAATTCATCCCACACAGGCTCCTAGTCATCGCTAAGTTTCTTCACTCCTGGATCCCAAATGGTAAGAGGTTGATTGTTTTTCTCAAAAGGAAAGAGCTCTTCGTGCTTCTCTTGGAGTGCTGACTTTTTGAATAGCTCACCACCCAACTCACTTAAACTGATATCTTCATAGACACCTCTCTCCAAGGGTTTAGTTTGATGCTGAAACCCAAGACCACCCTTGACACCATCACTGTAATGAAGTAAAGAATCTTTAGTGCTAGCTGTTTGGAAAACTCTATCATTCTTATCTTCAGTGAACCCATCATCTATAGGTATATTTTTGATCTCTTCATGAATAGTCATATGCATATCGAAAAGGTCTTCTTGATCACATGTCATAAATTCATTGTGTGAAAACTCTTGAGGAGTTTGGACAACAACAAGAGGGAAATTATCCATCACCAAATCTTCAACAAGAGGAGGTACAAACACATTGGAATCATCACCAACATCATTACTTTGGTAATGGTCATAAGCTGATTCAAACACACCACTAGTATTTCATTCGACTTGCTCTTCTTTAGTGAACTCATCCCACACAATGTAGAAAACCCTATTCTCACTGTTTCTGAAATTGCTTGTTTTTGAGTGTTTTGAATTTTTTTGTGTTTTTTTGCATACAGAGATAAAATGCGATTTTTGAAAGAAATGATATAAAATTCTCAGATAAATACAATAAGGGAAAAAAACTAACATAAATAGACTCTGGAAACGATTGCTATTGATTGTATTATTCTTCCTCAGCAATTACAATATTAAAAACCTAACATGCAGACCAAATCACAAGCTGATTTGTATTATTCAAAAACCTGGTTTGCTGATTGCAGCCGCCTGGAATGATGATGAAGTGGCACGACTATCAATAAAAACAACTTCTCCCTTTGCTAGATGATTGTTAATGATCTCAGAGGTATAGGCGCCCCATTTAATGAAGTCAAGCAGCTCAAAGGAAAAGCGCACCACTGTAGCTAAAATGTACGGCCCTGTACTTGCTGGTACGGCTCTGGCTGCAGCAATAAGAAATCCGTATTGTTTGGAAATAGATGCCAGACAACTCCTAAACCAGTCGCTAATGATTAATATCTTTCCCTGATGACACTGGATTAATCTCCGGACAAAAGAATCTTCTGAACAAGCTCTGTAATAACTTCTGGATGAAGTTATTTCTCTGACAGGCAATAAATCAGCTGATATTTCATAGCCTCTGAACTGCAACATTGAAGATGGCTCGTTCTCCAATGCAAAACAGATAATTGAAACCCTTGGCTCCGTTCTCTAAAGGAATAAATGATCAAAGTTGATTTTCATACCATAATGATCTCTTTCACAATGGAAAACCCTTATATCCTCAAGAAGGTCGACTTTTCTCACAAAGGCATCATTTAAATAAAAGTTGAATTCATCTTTTAATATTTCCATAGTTTGCACGCACCTTTAATTATAAAATATAATTGAAAAGTGGCCCCTTCTTCATGTTGGTCGACCCCTTCCTTTAAGTCACTTAAGTTATAATATTTAATTATATTATAACTTTATAATATAACTTTTAATTAATTAATATTTATTTTAGCAAACAAATATTAATATCTCTCTCAAAACAGGTCCAAATGATGAACCGTCTGAAGCCAGATGATAAGTGACTGAATCCACACACGACCACAACATACTGCTAAAAATAGCAGGGGTGCTCTGCTGAGTGTCTCCACTTACTAAAAATAGTAAGTCAAGCAAAATGGTGTTTGAACAACCCCGAACGAAAGCCAATTGAAAGATTCTGCCAACAGAAGCCAAGCCAAGCCTCAACTAGACCCTCTATCCACCCTATCAGCCTACGAGGGTCACATAACAGGCTAATCTCAAGCACTGAGAGATGTCAATTGGAAGGGGACATTACACACAACAGTCTTTCCATCATCTTCTGTGAAGTCATTAGTCTCAAGACCTTTATTGGATGAATCCTCATTAGAACTCAAGACTACTGTTATGTTCTTTTCACCGAACTGATCTTCATCACTTCCTATCACATGCAAGTCTAGGGGAGTTGTTGATGTGTGTTTTATGACAACACCAACACAGAATAAAATGTCCAACGGTCACTCTATTCTCTCTTGATCAAACTATTCCGCATGCTAAGATTGCGTGAAAGTTCATGCATTCAACTCCAAGCTTCCTTTCATTGCGAATAGACTCAGTTGGTTGATGTGAATATGCTGGGTATTCCAAGGGGACTTACGTAATTGCTTGATTTCTTTGTCAAGCAAATAAAGGGTTTTAACTATAAGGCTCTTGATACTTGAACTGACCGGGAAAATACTGAATTTTAAAGGGAAAAGGGATAGGAATTCTACAATCTATCTCTAAAGATGGAATGCGAGGACAGATTTTGACAATCTTCAAACCAAACTTTGTTTCGTCTCCCCTTCGGACAACTCTAACAAAGTTGGTGCAATCTTCAAAGGACGGGTAAGATGTTCAAATTGTGATTCAACGCGCACACCTCTTTGCAACGAAGCAAGTGGACACACAAATCACAACCGAAGTTAGGTGCTGAAATTCCAGTTGACCACGTAGGGGTAGACTTATCGTTAGTAAGCCTGCTAGTGGTATGGATACAGGAAGATTTGCTCGAACCAACGCCACATTCCACAATTAACACTACTTGCATAAAAACGAAGTCTACTTTACTTTACTCTACTTGAATTGGAAAGACGAAAAGATCTCGTCAACTACCCACAATTCAAGATAGAATCACCAATCAATGAAAATCCTTATATTATGAGAGTCTTACACAACAATTTTTTACAAAAACTTTCAAAGGGAAAGTCTTTCTTTCCTTTCCAAACTAAGCTAACTCCTAGCTCTACTTTAACTTCTATCTAGCTCAACTCTATCTCTAATTTTCATCTAACTATGATTCTGATTTTAATATATATTACAAATGAGGGGGGATGCCCTTTTGATAACAAGCCCATCTCAGTGGACGGTTCAGATTCTATTACAATGAAGGGCTCAGATCGAGCCACATATGCCCTGATTAGGGTTCTTGCCCTAAAAACCGCCACTGAGAGGAGTGGGGTAATGAATGCGTTGAAGATTCTCCACTCCTCATCAATGAACCACTATCCGCCATCAATGCACATCATCCCCTTCCAGAAGATCATCGTCCAGAAGGGCGTTTCCTTTCTCCTTCTCGCTGGCTGCGAATTTGATGAACCTGGCCAATACTGCCTTAACTTCCTGATCGGAAATGGGAGGAATCTGATCCAACTGAAATTCTAAAACAGTGACTGTTTGCCCATGCCGGGCACAAGATTTCTTCTAGGTAACAAGGGCGTCTTGGGTGTTTTGAATAATACTGGAGAACGTAGAGGTGTTTTCGAAGTCATCCTGTGTGAAGGTTTTCACCTCAAAAAAGAATGGTGTTAACCTGTCCTTCAAACCATCTGCAGTCACCTCTTCAGAAGTCAGCCTCCTGGCAAATATTGCCTCCAATGTGTTGAGAACTCCATCCGAGATATTCGTCATGGCCTTTCTGACCCTGACAGAATCCGCCTGTGATGCATCGTAGAATTCTCGGCCTGTGACCACTGAAGAGTACCACCTGACGAAGTCATATCTATCCCCTTGTTGAATCACACCTCCCTCAACCAAAACCTGTAGAGGTATGCCCATCAAAGCCCTTAAACGGAGAACAACTCTCGTCTAATAGATAAGAGCCTCACCCCAAGCAAGGTTAACTGCATCCATCCTCGCCATAATATCGGAGGCTTGCCGATAGGCATGTGCAAGATCCTCCATAAACTTTCCTGTTTCAGCACGGATGCCAGTAACCCACTTGTTTGCTTGTTGTTCCATCCTTTTCAAATCCTCTAACCCACTGATTGACTCCCTGGAAAACTCAGCTGAAAGCTCAATTGCCGGATTCTCTTGCCCACAAGGACGAGACAAGTGCTGCATGTAGCCAATCAGTGTTTGTGCTCTACCTTCAATTTCTTGTATTTGCCCTCAACATAGGACAGTCTATCCTTGAGTGCTCGATAGGAATTATCGCACTCCTCCACCACTTGTGCTCCAGTAGGGCGGCCAAGTTCCATAGTTGTAATCACATAATTCTCCGGAACGGCTTCATCCCGATCACACTCTACCCGAGGCACTACCATATGCAAAGTTCGAGATCCATCCTCATCTGTTGAGATCTTGGAGAACTTCCTAGCCTTCTTCTTCGTGGGAGGTGCATTGATCCTCTGTAACAACTCTTCCATTTTGGCTGTAGGATCAGTCTCATCTATAGGGTCATGTCTCATCCTATCCCTTAGCCATTCTAGCACCTCCTGCCGCATGTCTGATATAACAAAAGGCTGCTCAACCTCGGCCTCTACCTCATGAACTTCTCCCCGACCTTTGTTCCGACGAGGCTCATCATCATCAATAGGCTCAGTGTCTCTTGAGCTCTGGGCATCCTGTTCTGAAGTAGCATCATCCTCAAAAGCTGCCTCGATCTTCTACTGAAATTGAGTATCAGTGGCCGTCCCCTCATCTGTCTCTTGTTGATTTTCTTGCTGATTATCTTGTCGGGGCATGTTGATGCTTTGGCCCACTGATTCTCTACGAGGTGGCTGACCTGCCACTAGCACTGTCTGTTCTGCCTGCAATCTCTCCCTCTGATCAGCAAACAATGATACCTCCTGTAAACTTGGAGAGTTTGCCCGAGATGGTGTATGCAAGGACTCCTCAACTACCAAAGGCTCAGGCTGAACTGGCTCTTTTCCTCTTGGCTCTGGAGTTTGGTCCACCTGCCTTCTCTGTCTAGCTGCTGGCGATCTATGATCTCCCATCAAATTATATGTAAGGGGAATTGATCTTCCCTTAAGTTGGCTGACATGCCTCTCTACCCAACTCCGCGTGAATGTCAAGACTGGGATACAGAGAGTATCCAAATCGGTAATCTCTGGCTCTGACCAATCTGGGAGTGGTAGAAGCGTATCTCTCACTGTCTCGTAGTTAGCCTGTACAACGTTTATGTCCTCTTCAATTTGATCTGGCACTGGGACAATCTCACTTTCTCTGATCATTACCAACGGTATTCGAGAGAACATTCTCTTCCTGACCTCGATCTCATCCACTGCACTTGCCCAAAAGTCCTCGATCTGTGCCTTGTGCCTGAACTCTTCTGATAATATCCATCTGATGTTCCTGTGGGGATCGTAGTGGTGTCTGCTGGTGTGGTAAGAAAGGTGGAAGAATTGAGGCTTGTTTTCTGCCTCCCTAGCTGCTTGCAACGATGGGCAAATTTCATCTGAATTCCCCATGGTAATTGGGAATCCAAGTCCACCTTTCTTCTTCTTCTTTTGAATCTTATCATAGGCAATGAGTTGCCTAGATACTTCCAGCATCACTGTTCTATTGGTGGGATACCGGGGCAATCTATAAGGATACGAAGAGAATCTTTGTAGCCTTATGTAGGTGAATTTCGGAAATAAGATAAACCAACATCCAAACTTTCTCAATCAGCTCTTGTGCTTCCCTAGATATTCTGTGATGGGTCCTTGCTGCAAGGTCCTCGTTATATGCATAGTGAAGGCGTCATTGACCCTCTTGTAATTGGTGGTGCTGGTCAGATGCAACTGTGGACAAGCCTCATGTATCCTAAATTGATGGGAACCGCACCCGATTGGCTCCTTATAGGAGATTCCCCTATACTTTGTCATGCGAGCCAGCATATAGACAATATAAGAGCCCATATAAAACATTTTTGTTCTCCTCACACCAGGGAGTTGTTCATGTATATTGTCACTGATCAACAGTGCCCAATCCATGTGATCTTTGCCCTCTAGTACCAAGTTGATATAATAAAACATCCAAGGTTCAAAGATGAATGCTTGGGGGCATCCTCCAACTCTGCTCAACATCATTATCAGATCACCAAACTCCTGCCTCAAATCTTCCGAGATTATCTGTTTGGGTAATTTCGTACGAGTTGGTTTGGGCTTGATCATCCACCTGGTATTTATCAAATCAGCACACCGGTCCGTTGTGGATGAATACATTCTTTCGGCCCTTTCCTTTGTTTTATAGATCATCTTCTCATGAATTGGAATCCCGAATGCCTCTCCCATTGCTTCAGGTGTAAGGTTGGCCAAAATCTTGCCGTCTGGTGAAGTGATCATCCTCTGCTCTGTGTTGTAGTGGCTGGTGCATTCCATGATGAGTTCTGGACACCGGATAGTTGGTGGAAAATTGGCAATTGCATAGAGCCCACTCCTCACGATGTTGTGCGACGTCACTGATGGGTGATGGCCTCTAGTCCCCATTATCTTTCTTTTGAATGCCTCCAGGTTGAACGAGCCCAAGTTCGTGTCAGCTAGCCTGCCCAACTTTGAAGAAAATTTTGATTCCGACAAGGACTTGCTCAACTTTTTGATCACTATCTGTCTCGATGTGTTTGCTTTTGTGGATTCGGTGTGGTTGTTTCTGCCTGCAACCTTTCTGCTTGATTCAACCATTCTGCAAAAAGGCAAGAGAGTTAGAAAACGAGATAATAAAATAATAAAATAATCACCATTGAGGGTGCCAGCAGATTTTTAAGTAAAAAGGCTGCAACACTTTGTCACTTTCAGCCGCAAACCTCAACACTCTTGTTTACTTCAACGTTTTTCTAGAAGTCTCTCTACTTGCTGCAACACAACGTCTGATGCTTGGAAATGTATGCCTGCAGCAATTCGCCCTTAGCAGATTTGCAACTTCTTTCTTCAAGTTCATACTTTCCTCCTAACTTTGCACTTTCGGCAAATTATTTGCTCCTCTCAAATTCGTACTTCACAGCAGTTCAAGCTTCTGCTTAGATTAGGATTTCTTTAGCAACTTGTGACTGGGAATTTGAGAATTCTTCAAAAAATTCGTACTTCAGTAGCTTCAGCAACTCCAAACTTGCTTAGCCACGCCCCAGTCAGCTCAACCTCTTGTCAAATCACACTTCTTAGCAACCTCCAGCTCTCTTCACAATTTTGAATTTTTCAGCAACTTGAGGGTCTTCTATCTTTGCAAACTCGTACTTCAGCTTCAGAAAGGGCTTTGCATTCAACAACTTGTGAAAAATATGGAGAGGACTCATAATATTATAGTCAGGTCAAAATCGAGCAGAGGCTATACTTAGCACATTTTTGAATTCATTTTCCCTCTCTTTTCCAGTCCCAACACTTGTCATCTGAAGCATCAGAATCTCAAGCTTCTAGAATTATGAATTTCATCATCTTTGCACAGGCCCGCCTCATCGCATTGTTTCCTTTAAAATATTAAATCACTTACTTCCTGAACAATTTCAAATTTACTTGGCTAAGTCATTTTATCTCATCCTTGCCTTGGCAAAATTATCTAGTTCAATCTTCCAGCGAAACATCTCTTCATTTTATTTGTTTGTCTTAGAGAAATTCTTTAAATTTGCCTTAGGAATTTTATCAAAATAGATGCCGGGCAAAAATATCCACCAAAATGATGTGAGCAAGGCGTAGAACAAGTTCAAACCATTTCGCAATCAACAACGTTCAATACCCAAAAGAAAATTCTTTTCAGAACTCATTGTTGTTATGTGTATCCGGATGAAAGGGTACTTTTAATTTTTATTATTTTAAAATAATAAAATGGCTAAGGTTTATTTCTCTTCACTCCAGACGTCTTCCACACCTGCAATCTCCAGTTTCTCTGCCCTGGCACTTTTCTTGATTTTCTCTTGAAGAATTTTCCTTCTGTCTGGCATGTATCATCTTGCCTCTGAAAATTTTTAGCATCACCTCCTAGGCGTATTTCTTACCTTTGAAGATGCCTTAGAAAATTATTTTAAATTTAAATTTTATTAACTCACCCTTGAAGGGCGCATTTCACCCATCATGCTCCCATTCCATTCCTTAGGCAATTCCACACCTAGACTTTCTTCATCATACACTTAGCAATTTTCCTCTTCAAGTCCTAACTCCCTTGGGCGCATTTGGCATGGTGAGAAGGAACTTGTTCAACCTTAGGCACATTTCACCTAGTGGGGAGGACTTTCATTATACTTAAAATTTTCGAAATCACGCCCCCCTTGCCTTGTCTTCTTAGGCGCATATAGCATGTGGAGGAAAACACCTTGGGCGCAAATCACATATGACACTTCCACTCTAGGGCGCATTTGGCCTAGTCAACCTCCAGTCTTGGGCGCAAATAGGGGTGTGAAGAGGAATTTCCCTAACCATAGCGCATTTCCTCAACAACTTCAACGTTTTTACCTTGTGGCCACCTTGGGTGCATTTGCTATGGGGAGGAGGAACTTGAAGGCGCATATGAGGGGTAGTGAAGGAATTCCCACACCCATGGTGACTCTTCACCTTCCTTGGGCACAAATCACATGGTGAGCTTCCACCCTTGGGCGCATATCATGTGTGGTGGAGGAAAGCGCCAAAACTTAGTGACCTTCCACCTCCCTTGGGCGCATTTAGCCTAGTGTGCTTCCATTTTAAACCCTTGAGGGCGCATTTGAGGGTGTGTGAGGGATTTTACTTGCCTTAGAGAATTTTGCTATGCCTTATCATCATGTGGGCGTATTTCACCCATGCTCAAGGAATTTGAGGGCGCAAATAGCATAGATTGCTTCCATTTCAACCTTTGAGGGCGCATTTAGCCCAGTGTGAAGGAAACTCCACACTTAGAGATTTTCACACCTTTCCATTCCTTCTGGGTGTACTTCATGTGTCTCCACGCCAGTTACCTCTTATAAATTTCCAATGCCCTAGCCATGCCTTGGCTTTCTATTTTTAACAAATTCAGAGAAATTAGGGTTCCCTTGCATTTCATCCCGTTCTGAGCTAGAGCAGGCGTGGTTGTGCTTCCACTGACTTTGCCACCTTGTTTATATCCTCCGTCCACGCTAGTATGCTATTTTTAGCAAACCCTAAAATTGATCAACTTTTGTATCTCCGTTTGCTCTGAAATTCGTTCCACTTGTTCTTGATGCCGTCAGTGACCTGTTCACACTTGCCTCTGGCACAGTACGTGCTATTTATAGCCATGAGATGACTTACTAAAAATAGTAAGTATTCAGATCGTGCTCAAATTTTGCCTGTGGGCAACCTGAAAGATGCTGATCTCGGTGGTGTGCTTCGCTTTGACATCTCTGCATTTTGTTCCATCTATTTTTAGACATAGCAGGGGAAACCCTAATCTGACTTGCATGCGTTCTGGACTGCTCCCGATTCCCTCGATTTCTGCTGTTTGTCATTCTGCTTGCTGGATTGGAGCGTTGGGCAATTGCTGGGATGAAACTGCTATTTATAGTAAGTGTCCGAAAAGTGGTTAATCTGATGTCGGATGAGTTTGCATGTCGCAATGCCCGTGGGATCTCAAAAAACCCAGAAAAACCCAAAAAATTGGTCGATGTGTTGGCACTGGCTAAAAATAGTAAGTCCTTGAAGACTGACTCATTCCGCTCGAATGTCATATCACTGCGAAGCTCTCGCAAAACCCACATGGAATATCCGGACATGCATTGAAAATCACCGCATGCAAACCCTAAAAATAGCCTTTGAAGGCTGTACTGTTAAAAGTGCTTGTCTTGGTTTGCATGTTATACCATCGCGAAGGTCTTGACAAACCCAGATCCATTCTCTAGGCATGCATTGGAGAATCGTACGTTTATACCCTGAAAATAGCCTCTGAAGGCTGAACTGCTAAAAATAGCCAGTTGTCTGAATCTATTCAAATTTCGTGTGTAGGCATTCTGAAGCTGCCTAAATGTGCTAGAGTAGTTAGAATCCCGAAATCCTGAGGAAAAGACCTCGAATTAGGTACTTACTAAAAATAGTAAGTTGTCAGATTTCAGTAAGATTTCAGTGGGATCTTGTATTGGGCCTTCTTACTGTACTGTTGCACTTGGATTTTATCTTGATAACTTAATTTGACCTCAAACAAGCCTGAAGGATAGAAACCCTAATTTCGTAGACTTGGCAATCATTTCAACCTAGGTCAAAAGACGGGACATCCCCGGAAGGACAAAGACTAGAGACAGAGAGAACCAAAGCCAAAAGACCAGAATGGAGCAAAAATTAGGGGGTCCCCATCTTGGATGGGGTGATGTGTGAAAAGGTCACAACAGGAGTGTTATGGGGCTCTTCCACACACTCCTCTATTGTCAAGGTTTCTTCATCAAACTCATGATCATTTTGAGGTGACATATGCACCTTGCTTGTGCTATCTTCAATACTAGATGACTGATTATTCTCTTCAACTTGCTTACTTGTGGGTTGCAACCCACAAACAGGCACTTCCGCTTCTACATTCCTTGATCCTTCAACCAAGGCATGTTCTACTTCTCTTTTAATCTTTTTCTTGATGTAGTTTACCACATTCAATTTTCCATGTTTCATAATCAACACACAATTCAAGTAGCAGTCAAAAGAAACATCGTTCTTAAACTCATCTGTCATATTCTGATATTCGTCATGGAGTATGGAAGCCTCATATTCACATTGCTTCTTGAACTGTTCAGCATATCTAATGAAATCCATTGTGGCAACACTAATTTTTCTGTTCTCCCAACAAGATGGCAGGAACTTTAGCTCTGATACCACTATAATGTTCTCCAACAACTTTTTTCAAATCTAACACATCAATTTCACCCATTAATGTTAGGGAAATTATAAACCAATTGTTGGAATGTAACCCTACATCAAGAATGTACACCAGGATCCCAATGCAGGGCAAGGTGTGAGCATATGGCGCCTGAGATTGTTAGTCTTCAAATTAAGAAAGTACAATGCTGGAATGTAAATGCATGCAACTTGACAACGTATTTCAGCGGGAGCAAGATGATGGCTCAGCCGATCAACAATATGATGACTACAATGTAAGTACAATAAGTAGATGGGTGGCTTGCCGACCCCTTCCACTTCTTCAACGAGCAATACAAAAAGAGAAGTGCAGTAAAGAAAGACTGGAGCAAGACTAGTCTCTTCCACAATCATGGGAATTACAATATAAAACAAAGATACACAAAGTTGATCAGTACTACTAATTCAACATTACAATGTAGCACAAATCTGCAATAATATGAATTTATTTGCTGTCCAAGAAACTGCAAATGATAGAGAATGACTCCCAAACAACCTACAACATTCAATCATGAAGTAACAACCCCAAACCCCAATTTTATCAGGTCTGATAACAAAAACCAGCAAGCTGCAATACTCAGACCAGCAACTAGAAAACTCACTACAACGTTCATAACTCCATCAATACACCTCCAAATGACATGAAACGAAATGCAAATAACTCCTAGGAAGATGGCTACCAAGTCAAGACCAAGAAACTGCATCAAACATTTCCTAATGATTTAACACAAATTTCCAAAACTCTTACCAGGCAAAGTACGGCTTGGAAGAAGGGCGACCTCAAAATAAAAATAATGACTTCACAATAAAATCTGGAAATGTGCAAGATAAGATGCCTAGAGCATTGGAATTGAATGAGAAAGTACCCAGAATGCACAAAAAATCATACAAAGATCTACAAACGAAAATATGCTTCAACCATAGCCAAAACCAGCAACCTGTAGACAACAAAATCTTTTAAAACTGAAACAATATTGCTCAATATGCACTACTGAATGTAGCACACTCCCATTAGACCATCTAGGGAGCCATAGTTTCAGGCCCGAAGAGTGGTGTAAATGCTAAGCTCCCCCTTAGCCAGGTTTTGAAACCAATCTGACAACATTTCGATAAGGTAGACAATAGATAACTGCAAATGAAGCCCAAGTCTCATATTTATAGCTTTTCTGTCACCAAATTCAAATCTTCTTTTCCCTCCAATTAGGGCGCCTATCTCAAATTCACATTCACCTAAAATAATTTGCAATTTGCATTTCAGTTAGGCCCTTCTCCAATTCGTCCCTTTTTATGAAGCTAATAAATTCATAAAAAATGTAAATAATCCTCTAAATTAGGCATCCAAAGTATTAAAGTGAAATACTTTATAGAAATTGCCTTCTGAACGAAATTAACTTCTCTCCAAGAAGGTGTCCTCCAAGCGTTAGCAAAATTATTTCACTTAAAAAATAATATTTCTCTAGAATCACTTATCTCTCCAGAAGTGGCATCCCATTTAGCCTTAGTAAAATATTTAACTTATAACATTATAATTTCCAACTAAGGCGTCTAAAATTGAAAATCACTTAAGCCACCAAACTTGCCAAATCAGGCTCCAAGATTATTGGAGACCCAACTGCCAAAACTGACTTGCTAGAAATAGCCACCGAATTGAACTGCAGAAGCCCTACTAAAAATAACACTGCTAAAAATAAAACTTACTAAAAATAGCATATTGCTAAAAATAGTAAGTTGTTGCAAACTCATTTTAACCACAATCTGAGCAGCCGTCGTACTTACTAAAAATAGTAAGTCTGGAAATGTCCTTCGTTGCAGTTGAATGTCACACCATTGCGAAGCTCTCTGAAAATGCAGAAGGAATCTAGAATCCAAACTGCAAAACTCCAACATTCAGCCGTCTTAACTTACTAATAATGATAAGTCCAAAAAAGTTGCCTGATGTAGTTGCATGTCATAACACTGCAAAGCATTCTGAAAATCCAGAAGGAATCCCAAATCCAAACTGCCAAACTTCAACATGCAAACCCCAAAATAAAAGAAAAAAACCACCAAGCAGTTGAAAACCCTAATTTTGCCTCTGACTAGCCTACGACCATATGAGGATAGGCTATCAATCACTAGAGAGTGTAGTGCTAAAAATGGGGACATTACACATTCAATATCCGTCATTGTTAGCGCCGTACCTTCCAAAGAACAAAAATATTATGCTTGGTTATTTCTAGCAGTAGAAATAAGGAGGGCGATTTGAAATGAGCCGAATATCCTTATAATAATAGTGCAACCTTTATACAATCCTTTTGGTAAGGCTTTGATGCATATTTTATTGGAGTCACATAAATAAATGGATGCCGTGGAGTCCATTTGAAGGTCAAGCTAGTCAAAAGGAGGCCGCCAACTACTTGTCACAAGCTGGGCGAATATTAGAAGTTGCTGCAATTGTTTTTAAAGACATTACAACTTGAATGTGAAGTTATCTTTGGTTCTGGGGTTTGCATTAAGGGAGTCGTGGCATTTTTTTGAGCATTTTGTTTTATGCTAAGGATTGATAAAATTGCCATTGCCACCCACATAACAGTTTGAAATCATTGGCCTATATCTGCTCGTGGACATTAGACTTATACATTGGCGTTGATTTCTTGATATTATCGGCCATTAGAGGATTTCATAATGTTGGCGCCATGTTGGAAATCAAGTCTCGGTAATTAGCATTGCCATTTGAAATAATGTGGCAATCCTTCTATCTATAGTCGACCAGTGTACACTAGTTTGGAAGGTTATCGTGTCTCTTCAAGGAGACAAACACTGTCTCCCTTTATTGATAAAGTGTAGTTTTGTAGAGCAACTTTTTGGAATTGCAAATACCTGGGCAGCTGACAAATGGTATTTTTATGTTTTATATAAATTTTGAAATATATTTATATTCAATCAGATCTTTGTACCGATGATGCTTTTGGAAAAAGGAGTTAATGTCAATTCTGGAATGGAGTTTGATTATGTCTGTAAATGCTAAAATAATTTGCTATCTCAGTTTGTATGAAATTGGAATCTTATGCATATGATGTATCAGTTTTCTTACTGTCATGAATAGAATATAAATTCCCATTATTTATGTGCAAATCATATTGATATATTATCTTGAGAGGGAAGTCTGAAATCTTCCAGCACAAAGGCATAACAATCGTTTGACAAATGTTTACACTGTCAAACTAATTGGAAAAAAATGCTAAACTCCAAGTGGGGATTTTACAGTGGTATCAGAGTTGTGCATCCTGCCAGCCCGAGGGTTATTAGTAAAAGGTTAATTTTAGTTGCTTCATTGAGTCCAACACTTGTCTATATTAGTCTCAACTTATGGTAGAACTCTTGCAAGTCTTCCAGGAATACCAAAAGAATCTAACATCATTGTTGGAGCATCCTGAAATGCCAAAACCTTACTTATTCGTCGGGAAGAAAGAAGGAAGAAATGAGTATGTGAGTTGCCACGACTATGTTGTATCAAAGGTTGATGAGCCCACAAACTTTTTAGGTAATGAGGATGAAGCTAATTTCACATGTGCATTTGCAAGCGAAAAGGAGAACACGAATCTTCTTGACAATGCGAAGATTGAAGGGTATGCTGATTTGGAGATTGCTAAATCAGCAACTATTGAAATGTCATATGAAGGAAATAAATTAACCACCTTACAGACAAGCACATCAAATGTAGTGGAGTTCCTGAATGATCCAAATGGAAGGTCTACAAATGATAGAACTATTGAGATCGCTAGTGCTTTTTCAAAATTAGAGCAGGATGAAGTTGAGTATGTTGAAGTTTTTAAATCAGCATATAGTGAAGAATCTTTACATCACTCTAGTGAGGATAGTTTAGATGTTGGCAAAGAATTTCCAATGTCAAATGTAAATCAAATTGATTTCCAAACAACAACCTTTAATACTCTATTAGAGCTATCCTATGAGGTTCATAACACCAGTTCATATGATGGGCATGTTGATAGCACAATCGACAATGTTTTCCAATCAGCGAATGATGATAATTCAACACCTTATCTTAGTGACGATGCTCATGATGGTTCGGGTGTGTGAGCACCTATTCGTGATGAAGATTTGGTGTTGGATAAATTTTCTGTTGATGATGATTTAACTCTTTGTGAGTTATGTATGAAGGATGACAAAGAGGAGGCTGAATTTGGAAAGCAGGTTGCTGATAATAAATCAGAAAATTTGTGTGGAGATGATATGTCTCAAGGGTCCCATCACTTGGCAGGTCAATTGAAGGTAAATGAAGATATGATTATTGCATCCATAAAACATTTTGATGATACTCAAAAGTGGATGGCAAATTGTTGTTGGAGGGCTCTGGGAACACATAAGATCCATGATGGAGAACTTTCCCTTGCAGATTTTTAGGGACTCAGAGAAGCATTGGTGGTAATGAAATCTAACTACCTACACCTACTTGCAGGTAGAGATCATCTTCTCATGCTTGATGAGATTTATTATGATGCACTAAAAGGGAAAGAAGAGGAAGTTGATAAGCTCACCCATGAACATAAGGTTACCATGGATTCCTTGAAGAGCACTCAAATGGCCCTTTAAGAATTAGAGATTCAGGTTGATGAGCTTAGCTTGGAGTTAAGCTTGGCTCAATCTTCTTCATCAAGAGCTGAAATTCAATCATTTATGACAGCCATACCTCATGAAGATGATGTCATAGAGGTACTTGATTTTGAGAGGCATATGCTCAAGTTTCAAAGAGTATGGTCTATGGTATGGAGATAAGCATGAGGGCAGAAATATTCCAGCCCTAACCTATTGGTTTCTACCTCATACATTGTTGGTAGATGGCTGACCTACTTTGTTGGTAAAGGAGTTTTTAGGGTATATGTAATGTCCCCATTTTTAGCACTACACTTTCCAGTGACTGTTAGCCTATTCTTGGGTGCTCGTAGGCTAGTCAGAGGCAAAATTAGGGTTTCCAGCTACTTGGAGGTTTCTTTTGAGGATTCAGGGGTTCGCATGTTGGAGTTTTGCAGATTGGTTGTGGGATTCTTTCTGGGTTTTCAGAGAGCTTCGCAGTGGTATGACATGCAACTGAATCAGAGAACTTTTTCAGACTTACCATTTTTAGTAAGTTACAACGGTTACATGTTAGATCTTTACAGATCGGATTCTAGATTCCTTGTGGGTCTTTAGAGAGCTTCGCGACAGTGTGACATGCAACTGAGTCAGAGAACTTTTCCGGACTTACTATTTTTAGTAAGTACGACGACTGCTCAGATTGTGGTTAAAATGAGTTTGGAACAACTTACTATTTTTAGCAGTATGCTATTTTTAGTAAGTTCTATTTTTAGCAGGGTTTCTGCAGTTCACTTCAGTGGTTATATCTGGCAGGTCAATTTGAGCAGTTTGGTCTCCAACACCCTTGGTGCTATTTTTGGCAGTGTTCCAACAACCTGGTATTATGGCTATTTCGGGCAGGGCAGTATATTCAGCCAGTCTCCAGCATTTGAGGTGATTATTTTGGCAAGTTCGATATTTGACTAAAATATTATTTTAAATGATTTTTTTTTTTACTAAGGCTTGGTGGACGCCCAAATGGAGAGATAAGTTGGTTTATTAAAAAGAGCAAATTTTATAAGGTTTCTCACTTAAGTATTTTGGACGCCATACTTGGAGAAATATTTGAAAAGCATTTCACTTTATTATTGGGGCGCCTAACTTTCCTTTTTTTGGCATTTTAAATAAAATTTTATCCTCTTATGTTTGGACGCCAAGTTATGGAGAATGAAGTTTGAAATGAAAGACAAATGTCAAAGTGAATTTGAATGTGAATCTCATGGGTGCGACCTAATTGGAGGGAAAAGGAATTCGAATTCAAGGTTGGAGAAAGTTATAAATAAGAGGCTTTGCTCTCTTTTTCAGCATCTTGAGTTTATTGCAAAGTTATGCTACCGGAATGGTGACTGAGTGCTTCGGGGAAGGCATACCCCCTAGCTTGGCTTGACTTCTTTCTTGAAAGATAGCAACTAGTTAAGATAGGATTATCTTTGGTCTTTGAGTTGAGTTTGATGCATGTAGGAGTCGAGTTATTTGCATTTTAGCAGATTTGCAGAGTTGCTAAAGTTGTTCAACTGATTGTAGTTTTTATTCATATCTTGCGGAATAAAAATAGCATCATTCTGGGTATTGTTTCTATCTATTTCCTTGCAAGGGGCGACCCTTCATGTTAATTCTCAGATTTTATTGGCAAGTATTGAATTTTTAAAGGTAAAATCGCCTTTTCTAGAGGGGCACACTTAGTTGGAAGTCTCTTGGGTTCCGTGCAAATAAATGAAGGTTGTTTGAGTGGGTTTTGATGTCTAGTCTTGGTCGCCATTAATATTAGAGTATTATGCATTTTACCTCATGTCATTTGGTTGGGTTTTGAGCAAGTTATGAGCAATTTAGTGAGGTTACATGTTGCTAGTCTGCACAATTTCAGTCATTGTCACAGTCATATCAGGCTTTGAGAAGTCATCTCTTGAGTGGGCTTGAGTCTAGGGAGTCAAGATTGATTATGGGGGAGTGCCTTTATGTTATTGCAGCATTATATGACTTCTAATCATGTGTATTGATAGGTTCTCTATTACATTGTAAGCTGAACAGTAGTACTATCAACAATTCTCATATTTTATCTAGCTCTTGCAATTCCCATGATCGTGGAAGAGACTGGCCTCATTTCAGTCTATAGCTTTAAGTTTCCATTTCTTGTATCACCCGTTGAACAAGTGGAAGAGGCTGGCTTGCCATCTATTTACTTACTGTATTGCATTATTCATCATATTGCTGATCGGCTGGGTCGTCAACATACTCCCGTTGAACAAGTGGTTGAGTTGCATCTTTAAATTCAGTAATGTACTTTCCATTTTAGTCCTCCCGCTGAATAAGTGGTTGAGTGATTGTATTTCTTCAGTTACTACTTCAGCAGTTTAAGTTGTACTAATGATCCCCTTTCAAGTATGCTGTCACCTTGCCCACAATGGGATCTGGGTTGATCAGAGGAAAGGGTTCCCTTCAGTTGATTGAGTTTTCCATTAACGCTAACGGGTGAATTGAGTTGTGACGAAAAGGTGGAGAAATATTTGAAAAGCATTTCACTTTATTATTGGGGTGCCTAACTTTCCTTTTTTTGGCATTTTAAATAAAGTTTTATCCTCTAATGTTTGTACGCCAAGTTATGGAGAATGAAGTTTGAAATGAAAGGCAAATGTCAAAGCGAATTTTGTAACAACCCCCAAACCGGGTAAACAAAAATTTTCTACTTTCACTAATAAGATACAAGGAAATACATTTATAATGACAAAGTAAATAACTTTTCTTTTCATTCTAATTGAACATTTCATCAAAAAGAAATAAATGACACAATACATCATTGTTCTATTTTCCAAGTAAATAACAGAGTACGCTTTCATGATTACTTTTCTTTCAAATAAAAAAGCAAGGTAAGAGTCTTACAAGTTTCAAACATAGCTCGGAAGCTTTTGAGCAAATAGGAATAAGACTGTCCAGGATCTTCCCTTTCAAACCTTGGTTCATCAGAAGTCTACCGTGGAGGAGAAACATCACTCAGGTGCTTTTCCACCAACCACGGACTTATATTGCGGTCCCCCGCACGTTTACTGTTAAGTAGACGGCCCTCCCTTCTTCAAAGAGATTGGTTGGGTAACCGATTCTGTATGACCAACTGAGCATAGTGTGTAATCCTACATAACTAAATCCTTGTGCCCTCACAATCTCAATCTAGCATGTAACCTGGATTACTATGAACTGACAGTGTAATTCGTCTCATAGTCTAAGTGGACGTTAGGTATACTACACTACTTTGGCCAAAGCATTTTGGCAGTACTTAAACTGACGGTCATCTATCACTTGCACTAAGTCAAGTTCAGTTTGACTTAAGGCTGCCTTATCCTACATGTAGGTTGAGTCCTTTCCGTGGGTAGTCAATCACCCTAGACTTCCTACTTCAACTACTTAAACAGGAAATGGAGTACAGTCAACAAGGGGTCCCTCTGGTACTTCCTAACATGGAAATCTTTATCCATGGAGTACATAGCTTTCTCTAGTTAACCTATTTAACTCTAAAGCTTTAGACTACCTTGGTATTGAATCCACCCTGGTCCTAGTATTTAATAACTAGTTCCTTTTCCTTTATTTAAGGAGTTCAAGCAGTATTCAAGTAATACAAGACATAAAGTACTTTTATTAAGAAGTAATCAAACATTTCCCTTTTATGCTATTCCTTTCAAACTCTCCTATGAAATCAAACTATTTCATTTCAACAAGCTTTTAAGCTATTTCCAATTCAACAAGCTCTTAAGCTATTTCTTAATTCAATAAGCCTTTTCTAATGAAATTAAGCTATTCCCAATTCAATACAATTCCTTAGAAAAATAGAGGCTTTCTAATATTTTTCCTTTCATACTACATCATAATGCAAAGCATAATCAAGCAAACAAATAACTCATTTTTAAATCAATGACAAAAATTCTACAAAGACATTTCTCATGCCTGATTTCCTTGCTACGAAATGAGTTTGATCGGTAGTTTCAGCTCTTCCTCCACCGTTCTTCACAGCCTTTACCAGCTACTTCTCACAGCATAAACAAATACAACTCTCAAGTAAATGCAGCTTGGTAATGAGGGAATGTTGCTCTCAGCAATACAGTCACAGCAAAATGATATATGGCTCTCAGCAAAATTGTAGATGGCTTTCACAAAATTGTATATGGCTCTCACAATCTAAATAGCAATGATGGTTTGCATCTCACAGGAAATGCAACAGCAGTGATGGTGAAATAAGGCTCTCACAAAACTCAACAGCAAAGAGGGATTGCAATACACAGAAAATGCAACAGTAATGAAATTCGTAATTCCAAATGCAAAGGAAAGTGGTAAGTTTAACAATGAGAGCAACCTCTTTATATAGGTTTCGAATTCTCATGTTTACTGCATTGTAGGCATGAGAATTCGACACCTCTGCTATTGACATTGTCAAAATGTGCAGTGGCAAACAAATAACCAGACACTCAGCAAATTTAAGTGATGATTCAACCTTTTTTTCGAAGAATGCTTCAACTCTCACATGGCGAATTTGTGAAGCATCCACGTACAGGCGTAGTCACTGAAAATGCCTTCAAAAATGGCGGACTGTATGAACAAATGGCATTTTAAGTTCGCTGTTGAAAACGTCAAGGGTTACACACAGACGTTTTTGGCTTCCTTCTGCCCACGTGTCCCAGAATGGTGGCGTTTTAGCAGTTGCGACCAAGTCTAAGATGTGCGAGCTAGGCGCGGGTTCATTCTTCATTATTTCCATTGTTTTCTGGTTCTCACAGTCGCGCGATTTCTTCCCGTGAAGAAATCTGCGATTTTTAGCTTATTCAAACATTTACTTTAAATCTTTTAAAAGTCTATAGTTTCAAACATTCATATTTCCTTTAATATTTTCCAATATATTTCCAATGGCTTTAAATTTCGAAATTCCTTTATTCCATATGGTAAATGCAATTAACTACCAAATGACTATAAAAGTCCATTTCAAATATTTCCAAGGCAAAGTCATTTTAATATAAATTTTAAAATGTTATAAATACATTTAACACTATATTTAGTATAAACCATTATAGTTTTTATCTTACCTTTATTAAAATATATGAATATATCTATATAATATCCAAATATTAATATAAATATACCAATATATTTCATTATCGATTAAACTATAATAATGTCTATATTAAATATATTTATAAATATATCCACATTTACATTTTAACATATCTATACATGTTTATTTCCGATTATCCAATTACGTGTATTATAGGCCAGTTAGAGCACCTTTAATATACGTAATTGCACAAACATGTATATATACATTTAACTGTAAATTCCAGGCATCAGTATAGCTTATCAGTTCACATTTCACATTCAAGGTTCACAAAACAGAAGTCAATCTTTCAAGTAACACCACTCATAAAGCGTAAAGAAGTAATCATAAACTCCTAAGCCTAAGGATGACTTATCATGACAACTCAATCTGACTCAGTTCCCAAAACCCTTAGTGAAGTGTGTGTATGCTCATATGATCAACTTTACCGGTTAGCCGACCAAGTTCCTCTCCCGAGTGATGTTTCCCCTCCACCTGGAGGAATAGTTCCTGTTCGTGCATCCATGGCACAAAACCACAGCAGTCAATTGCTCACAATATTTGCAGTATATATAAATCAAATATATAAAACAAGACTAATTACTTTCCTCTATTCATTGCTTATCCAAGAATAACATCAATCAAGAATACAGAATGAGCCAATCATAACTTGTAAACAGATTCTCAAATTGATAACAAGGATCAATCACATTTTATTCATTCAAAACCTCCCTTACAATCAGAATGCTCTAAGCATTACTAGAATAGTAACTATACAAATTCCGGGGTGTAACAAATTTGAATGTGAATCTCATGGGGGTGACCTAATTGGAGAGAAAAGGAATTTGAATTCAAGGTTGGAGAAAGTTATAAATAAGAGGTTTTGCTCTCTTTTTCAACATCTTGAGTTTATTGCAAAGTTATGTTGCCGGAATGGTGACTGAGTGCTTCGGGGAAGGCATACCCCCTAGCTTGGCTTGACTTCTTTTTTGAAAGATAGCAACTAGTTAAGATAGGATTGTCTTTGGTCTTTGAGTTGATTTTGATGCATGTAAGAGTCGAGTTATTTGCATTTTAGCAGATTTGCAGAGTTGCTAAAGTTGTTCAGCTGATTGTAGTTTTTATTCATATCTTGCGAAATGAAAATAGCATCATTCTGGGTATTGTTTCTATCTATTTCCTTGCAAGGGGCGACCCTTCATGTTAATTCTCAGATTTTATTGGCAAGTATTGAATTTTTAAAGGTAAAATCGCCCTTTCTAGAGGGGCACACTTAGCTGGAAGTGTCTTGGGTTCCGTGCAAATAAATGAAGGTTGTTTGAGTGGGTTTTGATGTCTAGTCTTGGTCGCCATTAATATTAGAGTATTATGCATTTTGCCTCATGTCATTTGGTTGGGTTTTGAGCAAGTTATGAGCAATTTAGTGAGGTTACATGTTGCTGGTCTGCACAATTTCAGTCATTGTCACAATCATATCAGGCTCTGAGAAGTCATCTCTTGAGTGGGCTTGAGTCTAGGGAGTCAAGATTGATTATGGGTGAGTGCCTTTATGTTATTGCAGCATTATATGACTTCTAATCATGTGTATTGACAGGTTCTCTATTACATTGTAAGCTGAACAATAGTACTGTTAGCAATTCTCATCTTTTATCTAGCTCTTGCAATTCCCACGATCGTGGAAGAGACTGGCCTCATTGCAGTCTATAGCTTTAAGTTTCCATTTCTTGTATCACTCGTTGAACAAGTGGAAGAGGCTGGCTTGCCGCATATTTACTTACTGTATTGCATTATTCATTATATTGTTGATTTGCTGGGTTGTCAACATACTCCCGCTGAACAAGTGGTCGAGTTGCATCTTTAAATTCAGTAATGTACTTTCCATTTTAGTCCTCCCGCTGAATAAGTGGTTGAGTGATTGTATTTCTTCAGTTACTACTTCAGCAGTTTCAGTTGTACTAATGATCCCCTTTCAAGTATGCTGTCACCTTGCCCACAATGGGATCTGGGTTGATCAGAGGAAAGGGTTCCCTTCAGTTGATTGAGTTCTCCATTAACGTTAACGGGTGAATTGAGTTGTGACGAAAAAGTAAAAAAATTGGCTTGGTATATTTTAGTATACCTTGAGGACAACAGCTATTTGGATGAATTGGAGTGGTTGGGATCACTACTTTGACATTGGAGATACCTTTTGCTCCATCATAGATATGATTTTCAATTTGCATGGTGCTGGTGTGATTTATACACAGCAACTTAGTAGGGGTTGGTACGTGTTTCCATGCACATGTGATGGGCATCTTTGACATCCATAGGATATCATTTAGAGCGGGATGGATAGTTGAAGACATGGACACATCAATTTGGGTTACAGGTTCAGATGTCACTAGTGGAATGAGTGCACAGGATGAGTTTAAATAGAAACAAAATGATATAATAGGCATCCATGAAAAAAAACCATCTAGTGCCTCCAAAATTGAAATGGGCACAAGTCTCTATATTGGTGATGTAGAGATTGTTATTAGTAAGCCTTGTGAGGAGGTGGATTCTGTTGAGATTTGTATGCTAGACCATAACACTGTTCCATATTCTTTACAAGAGGATTGCAAGGCATCATCTAGTGGGGAAAATGGTATTCATGATGATATGTTTCCTTCTCATGAAAGAAAATTAAAAAATTCATTTTATGTAGCTGATTGTGATCATTGGCTTAAGGAGTCATGTGAATGGAAGGATCAACTGAAGGTTACTAAAGATAAGGTTGTTCAAACCATAACTCTCTTTGATAGCATGCACAAGTTTGTCGAATACCTCCTTTGGTTAGCTCAATTTGAAGAAAGGCAGAAAGGGGTAATGGTTGGAGCTTCTATCCCAAGTCTGCAGGCTATCAAGCATGCGTTAGAGTTAATAAAATCAGATTACCTCCATTTGCTTTTAGACAGAGACCTTTCTATTAGGTTTGCAAAGAAGGCTTATAAAGTTGTTGTAAGGTCTAGTCATCATGATCTAAGTTGTGAGGTGCCTTATGGTGGTGGTGGTGAAGTATGGAATCCATGTGACTATTCTGGTATTCCATTGGTGCAAGTAGGTGAGTTTCACCTTGATTGCATGGTGCGGTGTGTTCATTAGATTTCTTTCAGCCCACATGCGCATGATTCAACCATGTTTTTGATGACACATAAAGGTGGGTTGGATATTGGGTTGCCTAATTCACTTTGGTATGATGTGCTTAATCTTCAAAAGATGAATCCAAATTTTGGAAGTCTCCTACTTTGCTTCCTCCAGATGGTTGCTCACAAAAACACGAATTGGAGACTTGACTCATTTGGATTCCAATGGTTATCAGAGTGGCATAGCGGAAGCCAACAGGTGTTAGTAATGATGGACTCCCAATTTGGCTATGGAATCCGAGAATTTTTATGACTGGTAGACTACTTCATTTTACAACAGGGATTGACAGAGTTGCTGGGTATTTTGGTATCAGGTTGACGCATCAGAGTTTTGGCGAAGCATTCTATAGGTTCATCTCGAATCTTGGTATTTGGCCTTGGTGTACAGATGTGGATTGCTTGGGGACAAGCAATCTCCGGGAAGGGAGGATTGTAATGTCCCCATTTTCTGGGTTGCCAAACTGACATTAATTTAATTATTTTATATTGCCTAGCAGAAAGTTTATGTAAAAGGGTAATATTAAATAATTAAATTAAAGTATTTTTATAAAGTGATGTTGAGATATTTTAAGGTATTTTATAATGCCACTTTATTAAATGGTGTTTTGGCGGGAAATTTAAAAAGGGACTCCCGGATGGTTATAAAAAGGATGCAAGAGCTCATTTGTGGAATATGCTAGTTTTTATTACTTTACTTGGTAAGTTGGTGAAGCTCTCTGGAGTCCAAAACCCTAGGTGAGAATTCCTACAGGTTCTAGTTTCAGTGGTGAAAGATTCTTCCCTAATTGGCTATTGGCAGATTCATTCAAGATTCTCATTTGTGCTTCAAAGATTGATTGATCGATTTGTGGAAATTTGTGAGTCTTCTCCAAAGACAAATTTCTAGGGTTGTATCGATTCAAAGATATTTGGTTATTGCCGTATTTTGGTAGTTGTTAGAGTTTGAAGACTTTCTTCTAGAATATTTAGAGTTTGATGATAATATCAAAATATTGTTGAGGAATTTATTATTTTTTGAATTTTATGGGAGGTGCTTGACTGCCTAGTAATGATCACCACCCTCTTCTGTGCTATTTGCAGTTGTTACTAGCATTCAATATCCTTTATTGTTAGCTTTGTACATTCCAAAGAACAAAAATATTATGCATGGTTATATCCAGAGATGGAAATAAGAAGGGCAGTTTGAAATGAGCCGAATGACCTCATAATAATAGCGCAACTTTCCTACAATCCTTTTGGGAAGGGTTCGATGCATATTTTATTGGAGTTGCAGAAATTTATGGATGATGTGGAGTCTATTTGAAGGTCAAGCTAGTTAAAAGGTGGCTGCCAACTACTTGTTTGTAATGTCCCCTTTTTAGCCCTAAGCGTTTTAGTGATTGTTAGCCTATTTTTGGAGTCTCGTAGGCTATTCAGAGGCATTTCAAGGGATTCCAAGATTCTGGGAGGTTTCTTACCAGCACTTTTAAGGGGCAATTGTAGATGATTGCCAAAAGTTTTATGGGTTTTTCTAGGTTTTTTGAGATCTTTGGTGGGTAGTAACTGCTATTTTTAGTAAGTCACAACTGCATCTCATATTAGGTTTATTTTGAGTTTGAAGTTTGGACACATTTACTATTTTTAGTAGTATGCTATTTTTAGTGAGTGCTATTTCTGGCAGTGGTCCTAGTAGCGGTTTAGTACTGGGTTTCCAGTTTCGGCAAGGGTGGCATTTTCAGTCGATGAGTTCTGTCAGTTTTGGCAGTTCAGTGCTTCCACCATCCTTGGAGTTCGAACAAGGCAAGTTTGGCATTTTTGCTTCCACCATAAAGTTCTAAAAAGGCCCCATGGACCCCCATGCCTAGACATGGTAACTTTAAGTAGTTTTTAAAAGATGTTTTTTTACCTTGGCTAAAGTGGATGCCCAAGATGAAGGTTAAAAGTGAAATTTAAATTAAATATTATTTTCCCAAGGAGGGTGTCTCTTTTGGAGGGAAAAGGAGTTTGAACTTCTGGGTCTCAAGTCTTATTTATACCTCCCTTTGCTCTCATTTTCATTATGCAATTTGGAGATAAAGCTATGCTATCGGATTGGAACCAGAGTGTTCTTTCTTGAATCTTTAGAGGATGAAAACCCTCTTTAGGTTGCGGTTTCAGATTTGAAAGATAATCCCTAGTTGGTGGAGTGTGATTGCATTTAGTAAGCACCATTGAAGCTTATTGGTGATAATTTGTTTGCGGTTTTGGTTACTTATGATGATTTCTAGCTATGTTTTGGTATGTTAACTATTTGTGCAATGACTTGGAGGCATTTTGAAGAGATTTCTAGAGTAATTCAGTTTGCTGGTTCATATTGCCTACCCTAGCCATACCACCTCTTTGCTCACACACTTCGGAGGGTTGGAGAACTTTTTGTGGGTGTTTGATCATTGGCTTTCTTCACCTTGGGTGACCCTTTGCTCAAATTTGTGGTTTTTTTTTGTGGAGAACCTGATTTTATCTTGCTGGTCACCCTTGTTGCTAGGCCGTACAACTTGGCTTGTGGGAGTTTGGAAGGTTGTTGTTGCTGTCCTGATATTTTGGGGTTGTTATCTTGGCTGCACCTTGGTGCCTAGCCTAGCTTTGGGCTTTGCAAGTGTTTATGAGTGATTCTATGGCATTATGGTGAAGTTATCCTCGATGCATGGTGGTTGATTGGTGTTTCCAGCCTGCTGTCCGCTTTGTATCAGACCTGAAAGTGCATCAGATCTGTGGCAGCGAAGTTCATGATCAATCCCCATCACTTTGGGGTTTCATATCGAGGTATATTTGTGGTATTTGGTGGGGGAGTTCTCATTTTATCATTGTAGCATCTTTGGGGGGGGAGTTATGCTTCATATTTCTATCATTTTCCTAATATATCAGCAACATATGATGTATTGAAGCATTTACATGATGAGCTTATTGTAACACCATTGGTGATTGCTCTTGTGTTTACATTTCTACTTATTGGGAAAAGCAAATCATTTTATCATTTTCAATTTTCAAAAACCCCTGTGAAGAGCTTTGGTTTAGCATCTATCCTGGAAGATGAAAACCCTCTTGGATTACTGAGAATTGGAAGACGAAAATCTCATGATTCATTGTTGGCTTCAATCGGGGGTCAAATTGTGCTCACAGGAGATCACAAGTTATTGTAGATTCAACAAATTAGAAAATCCAAACAAAAAAGCTCTGGAGTTTCCAAGAAATATTTATTTATTATTGTGGGTGTGAAATGATTATGAATTATCAGAAAATAGTTATAAAAATAAGTGTGAATCTCATTTTTTCAAAGTGCCGTACCAAAACCTAGAGGAAAAGGCAGTGTTTATATTTTTAAGCCTAGGGAGGCTTTGTAAGGTGCTGTGTGGGAAAAGTTAGGAAGGTATTGATTTTGTTTGGGAATCTTTTTTTTTAAATTCAAATCTATAGGTTCATCTTTCAGGAAATCGCAAGGAATAATGGAATCTTTGTTGCATTGTTTGGGAATTAAATTCCACTCCCCTTTGCTGATTGTAGCCATTGGAAAGGCTTTGTGAGGTATTGTACATATTACAGGAGCAGCAATTATTTTTGAAGTTGTCATAAAATAATTTTGGTTTTTATCAGATTATATTTGTTGCAGGGCTTCAATCAGCCGAATAAAGTCAGACTCAAAAATTAAGGATTATTAAATCAGAATTATTTCTGATCTTTGTGTTACATCAGCATCACAGTGATTTAAAATCTACTTTGAAAACCATCTCTTAGCTTGTTTTGTCACTTGGATGTTAAAGATGCTAGGTGAAATAAGAGTATAAAATGTCGAAAAAAAAACAACTAAAATAACAAATCATGGGTTTGTTTTTAAATTTCACAGCAAGCAAGTTCATGCCTAAAAATTGCTAGTCTTCCCTCAAAACTCAGCCGAGTCTTCATCTAAAACTTGTGAGTCCCCAATGAGTACTCAGTTTGGACTTGGCACGTGAGTTACCTGGATTTGGTGTGTATTGCAAAAAGACTCGTAAGTCAAGCCAAGTTTGTCTAGTTGTTGATGAGTTCTCAGACTATGGGCGAATGGGATTGTTAATGAAAGGCACTAGCTTAAATCATAAATAACTTTGCACTTTATTGCTGGCAATGCTAGTTAGCAACTCCAAAAATATGGCAATAACACCTCAAAAATGCGATAGTGGCTAAGTGAATGCAAATCTGCAATCAGTAAATGTAGGCTTTATGACATGAAGTAGGGCTGTCACCACTCCAAAATGGTATCATAAAATCAGACCTAAAGGCAAGGAGGAGATATTGAGTGAACTCATTTTCATATTGTTTAGACTCGCATAGTAACGAGACTCGGACTCGGCTCGGACTCGGCTAGGGTGACTCGACTCGAGACTCGGGACTCGGACTCGGCGCAGACTCGACAAACGAAAAAAAAGTTGAAAAACCCTAGAAATTTAGAGATTTTTAAGGATTTAAAACTTGTTTCAAGCACCCTTTATTGAATACAACACAAATAAAAGCAAATTTGATCACATACACATGTATACAATGATCACATAAGTATAAAGTACACAAATTGTAGCTGCGCTGCTGAAGGAAATAGCATACTTAGATTTATAAAATTAGTCAAATGTATACAAAACTCATGGAATATGAAATCCATAACATCAAATGTTCCATACAAATATGAAATATCAAAACAATAGCTATAAGTCAATGACTCTATGGCATAGTGGAGCCAACATCCTTCCTACGAAGGCGTCTAAGGGTCCTGGATGATGTTGCAGTTGCAGCCATAGTCTCTGCTTGTGTCTGATTGTCCATGCCACTCTCACCTACAACAACTATGTCTCCCCGTGCTCTAGCCTCCTCCTCAGTCATGGCTACAACCTCAGCCTCTCTTTCTGCCTGGTCCACCCAATCAAGGTCCTCGTCACTAAAGATTGCATCTGTAGCTTTAGTGATCCACTTAGACTGTGGATCAACCTCCTCTAGATTGATCGGGGTGTTGTTGTGGCCTGTATCTGAGCCAAAGGTTGTAACAAACATATACCAAGTCATTCATCCTCTCCACTATCAATCTATTGCACTTCTTGGAGTGTATGTGCTCAAACATACTCCAATTGTGCTCACAACAAGATGACCTGCATGGCTGGCTCAATATACGAATGGCAATATTTTGTAGGTTCGGTGTATCAAAACCAAACATCTCCCACCATCTATTTGACTTGAGAAAAAGAAACAAAATCAATCTCATTTCAAGTTTCAAGTTCAAGTACAACATTTAATAATAAATTATAATATAAAAAGATGAAAATTATGCCCTTAAATATATTTTTACTTGGTAGTAATGTTGTTCTACTGTCTTTGCACATTTGACGTGCAAACAAGTCTCCTTCTGCCTTAGTGAAGGCATCTATCTTGTGCACTATCTGCGTAGTAACAACGGGCAACATCCGCTCTATCGTCGAGTAGAGCCTACTAAGAATTTCTCTATCTGCACGGTTGTCACAGCGGAATTGGAAGGCCAGATTTAGGAGACATGCGGCTGCATGGATGGGCCTATGAAGTTGGTTTTGCCATCTCCTATCAATGATATCCCAAATGGGATGATACTTCTCCTCAACTCCACCATAGATTGATCTAATGGCCTCTTTGGTCCTATCTATGCCCTCATATATGTAGCCCATTGCGGGCTTCTCCCCATCTGCAACTCGTAGGAGAACTAGCAAGGGCTCAATAAACTGCAAAGTGCAAACATGGTTCACAAATAAGTGTGAATGAATATAAACAAATAAAAGTAAGATATGATTAAAAATTAAAACATAATAAAAAATTAAATTTTACCTTCACAATCTCCTCCGCTGGTGTCCAAAACCCTTGCTCATAAAAAATTCAATCAGTCACAACAATCCCTATAGTACTTGTAGAAAAGGATGAGGAAGACCACTCCTCACCAACAAACATGCGCCTTAAAGCTGCCTTTGACCAAATCAAGGATTGCAACGTGATAAAATTTGTTGCAAACCTAGTGATGCCAGGACAAGACAACTCCCTCAACCTCGTGTATTGCCTCATAAGGTTAAGCACCCATGTGTGATTGTATACAAATTTGCAAATGTTTTTTGCTGCATCCACACATGTTTTGATCCATGGGAGCTTGCCAAGATCCTCCACCATGAGGTCAATGCAATGGGTGGCACATGGAGTCCAAAATATAGTAGGGTGCCTCTCCATCAATAATCTACCTGCAACAACATAATTTTCTACATTATCTGTCACCACTTGCACTACATTCTCTTCCCCCACATCAGCTATCACCTCCTCTATAGCCTTACACAGGTATGTGGCATTTTTGAACTGGATAGAAGCATCAATGGACTTCATAAGATGATGTCACCTGAAAAAATAAGCAAAACCAATTATTCAATAAATTAAAAAACATAAATCAGCCATATTAAATTATTAATCACTAAATCAAATTCAAATTTCAATGCATTGAGGGAAGTACAATTACCTCCTGAGGAAACTAGAAAATTAAGCAGCGTCCTATTTCTCCTATCGGTCCAACCATCAGTCATGATGGTGGAACCAATCCTCCTCCACTGCATGCGCTGCTCCTCTAATATTGTGCTTTCACATCTGCCACCTTTTGAGTCAAAAGTGGGCCCTTTAATTCATCTTCAGTAGGGGCTTTTAACCCCGCCACACATATGGTTATGGAATCAACCATGTTTTGCCAAAAAGGTGACCTAAAACATGTCATAAATAAATTAATAAGTTACATAAGTATTGTAAAATGAAAAGTTTTAAGTTTTTTACTTTAAATTTGAATTCAAATTCGATACATCTAGATTCTAAAATAATAAAATATAAATATAAATTTTAAAACAATTAAACGAAAAAGAACTAGCTACATGGAAAGGAATGGTGCAGTAGTACCAAAAGTCTGCAATTGTTTTTTTTGCTACATCATATGCGACCTTGTTCCAACCTATGCTCTCAAGCAATGGTTGGGAACGGGGAGTAGTGTGTGGTACAAAATATGAATCCGCCCTAGATTTACAAACTCTAGGGCCAATGCTAATATTGCCACTACCACTAGCAGTAGTAGCGCCAGTAGCACTAGGAGTACACATAGGCATAGCTGGTGTAGAAGGAAAAGCACTAGCACAAGCACTAGCACTAGGACGGTATGGAGGCATGGAAGAAGCATCTCCAACAACACCAAGTCCCTGTCCAACTCCAACACTCACCAACTCCTGCCTTTGTCTCTTTTTCATTTCAAAAGTTTTTAATTGCACCTGCACTTCACGAACAATCTCAGGAGGTGCTATAGTGCAGCCCATTGCATCATGGATGGGTATGCGTGCAATATGGTATTTTAATCTATTTATGCCTCCATGGTATATTGCTTTGCAGTATTTACATTTTGCTTCTCCTTTTTCATTCCGGGAAAGATTTCAGCATGTTTCCAAGCAGGGTCTTTTCTGCCTAGGGTTTGAGACATTGTGAAAATAATAATATGGGTTGATTTGCAAATGAATGTGGCTGCAATAACAAGTAGGGTTTCTAAAATTATTTAAGTTGCAAGTAGGGTTTGTAAAAAAAAAAATGCAAACTCAAAAAAACAATGATTTTACAAATTACAATGAATTATTTGTTAAAAAAACACAAAAAAACCCAATTAAAATCAAACTTACCTCTTAGATTTGGCTTGGAATGCAATACAAACTCCTCCCAATCACTGGTAATGAGCTTTCAATGCACCTCCTTGTTGGTATGAAGCTTCCCAAATGATATATGACCCTAGATTTGTCTTCAACAGCTTGCTGGTTGCCCTCTCTTCTCCTCCTATTTTTCTTGACAACTCTCTCTTTTCCTCCTATTTTGCTAAATGAATGAAATGAGGTTGCTTTTAGGGTTGGGGAGATAATATAAGACAAAAAAAAAAAACTTAAACTTTAATTTTATGTTTTTTTATTGGCTTTTTCACTTGTTGTCGCCGGCTACGTCCAGGGCTTGGGACTCTCCTGGACGTGGCGCGTCCAAGGCTTGGGGCTTTCCTAGACGCTGTGCGTCTAGCGAGTCTGGCTTGGACACGTCTGGACTCGACCGCTTCTGAGTCCGAGCTCCCAGGACTCGGCCAGGGGTGCTCGGCTCGGGACTTGCTGAGTCTTGGCGAGTCCGGGCTCCCAGGACTCCACCAGGGATGCTCAGCTCGGGACTCGCCGAGTCCCGTTATAATGGTTTAGAGTCTTAGACTGGTCTAAAATAGTGATAAACAAGGCATTTGGTTAATTAAATTGTGCTTGGAAAAATTGTGCCATGTTTTAAGTGAATATACAGTTGAAAGTTGTGCTTTTCTAGTGGTTACATCAATAGTAATTTGTAAGAGAGAGGTGGCAATTTAGTGAAAGATCCATGCCAAAATAGATTGTAATATAAGTGAATTGCGGAAGTGATATTTTTCCATTTTAAAGAGGCTCAACCAACAAAAACCTACAAAAAATACGACAAATATATCCAAAATGCAACCTAGGGTTTAGGTGCACTTATGACATGGCGGTGCCATCAAAAATCTGCACCAAGCTTGGCGTAAACCAGTGTTACAAGACTCGGACTCGCCTCGAACTCGGCAAGCCAATTTTTGACTCGGACTCGGATTCGGAGCCCAGACTCGCCCAAGACTCGACAAATAGAAAAACACAAGAAATTCAGAGATTTTTAAGGATTTAAAACTTGTTTCATGCACCCTTTAATAAATAAACGTTAAAGACACAATAACATCATCAAATAGAAATTACTATGATCCCATACACAAACATACATTGATCACATAAGTATAAATGCAAGTTTTAGCTGAAGGAAATAACACATTTAGATATATAAATATTGTCAAATGTATACAAAACTCATGGAATATGAAATCCATGGCATCAAAACAAATACCAAAACTAAAAATATAAGTCTATGGCTCAGAAGAGCTTGGATTACTCATCCCAACGTCACGACAAGTCATGCGCTAGTGTCTAAGATAGGTCCTAGATGATGATGTAGCCATGATATTTGCTTGCGTCTCAATGATTGGTATGTATGTTCAAGTGAGGAATTTATTATTAAATTTTTATTGTAGCCTTCAAGAATGCATGTTTTGTTGTCTAATGTATGGAACAAGATAATCCTTGATTATGGCTTTGACTGTGAAAGATGCAAAGATTTGCAACAGGGGATATGTATTTTGTAGGTTTTATGATCATGATTCGTTATTGGCCTATAACATGCTTAGACCTATAGTTTTATGAGGGTTTGGGGGAAACACCCCAACGGGGTCGAGGGGTAGTGCCCCTTGCGGGGGTCTGGGGGCGTTGCCCCCAGTGGGGTCAAGGGGCAACGCCCCTTGCGGGGATTTGGGGGCAGCGCCCCTCACAGGGTCCCGGGGTAACGCGCTCCCTGTCGCGATACAGGGCGGGGTTGAGACCTTCAAAACCACACAAACCTTCATGGCGCACACCATTTAATTAAAAAATTTGTAAATGAAAGATTTGCAAATTTAAAACAAAAAATTAATTAAAGTGCCCGAGTCTAAGGCCCAAGATTCGCCGAGTCTGCCGAGTCTGCCGAATCCGGCGAGTCTCGACGAGTACTCGGCAGTCGAGTCTTTGGGACTTGCCCAGCCTCACCCGCCTCGGGACTTGCAAGTACTCGCCGAGTTTGGGCGAGTCTTGTAACACTGGCGTAAACACATAAATTTTGCCATTCAAAAGGAAAATTTCCCAAGTCAAAACCTAGTGCTAATTAAGGGCATTAATGCAAAAAGCAATCAATCTCATCCACTCATTATAGGTGACCTATTTGAAGAAAGAAAGTAGATGAAAACTTATTTTTTGGTCATCTTTGCCTCTTTTCAGAGGATATGGCTAAGTTTGCTTTAAAGCAATTATTTTATTATTATTTGAGCCCTAAAGGTTGTAGGTTAAAGAGCTTGGATATATGTGTTAAAAACACATTGTATAGGAGGATGGTTGAGAGTAGACTTATGCTATAGAGATTGTTAGTAAAGTTATTGTATTTTTGTAAAAGTTAATGAATGTTGGTGGAAGACACATTTATGTTTTTGAAGCCATTATCTACGATCATTCACTTTCAGTATGTACTTCCATCAAGTAAATTGAATTGAGTTTGTTAAATTTCATGTTGATCTTTGTTGTTCAACTTATCTTTCAGAATTGTGAGGTTCATCTATTCAATTATTTCCTATGTTGATTGTATTGTCCCCTTTTTGAACGAGCATCAGAGTTTGGTGGTTTAGCCTTTCATTGGGTCCTCGTAGGCTAATCAGGGTGATTAGAGGGCCCAGTGTTGGTGTTTGCTAGTTCTCCAGTTGACGATTGGCTGTGTTTTCATCTCCAGATCCTTAGCTTGTTCAGAGGTGATGTAATTCAGGGTCTTTTGGCTCCATATGTGTATGATTACTATTTTTATTAAGTTAGTTGGATGTTGGGGGCCAACCTTACTATTTTTAGTAAGGCATTCTGATGGACAAAGGAAGCAGTGGGTAACCTCATGGTGTTGACAAAATTAGTTAAATGTTGATATTTAGGGAGTTATGATTTATTGATTATTATTAAAGTGTTAACTTTAATAATAATTAAATTTGAAGTGAATATCATTAATGATGTTAATGACTTATATTATATGATTTTATTATATCATGAGGTCAATTAAATAAGTCATAAAAGGGGACGTTATATTTAAAAGGATATAAATGATTTTAAGTGCACTTTATAATATAAAGTTAAGTGCCAATTCAAAAGGGAGACATAAGGACTTTATTAAAAGGGAATTTAAATGATTTAAAATAAACTTTTATAAAGTATTGTGCCCAATTAAATGAAATATTAAAAAGAGTTATAGGGAGGGAAAAGTAAATGAAATGAAATGACAATCAAATGCAAATTGAGCATGAATGAAAGCTCATTTTGCTCATTCATTTTTGAAGAAGAAGAATTTGGCTAAGGGTTTTTCTATAATTTCAATCTTGGAGAACGTAGCCTCTCTTCGATTGTGCTTCCTACAGGTGAAGAAGATCACCCAGGGGTTGCAGTTAATTGGTGGCTTCACACGAAGGTCACATTTGAGCTTCATGGGAGAAGAATTTCAGAAGTTTTCAAGGGTTTGAATGAAATATCAAAATAATGCAAATATATTGATCATTATTTTAAGAGCAAAGAGAACTACAGGAGAACTACAATAAATAGGTGGTTGCCAGGCAAGGGTTTTGGCAATTTAATTGTATGCAGCTTTGCACTAGGCGTGGGAATTGGTGATAGTGATCGTTGCTGGAGTTTATTATCATTGTTACTGCTGTTATACTACTGCAAACTTTATACTTCATTCTAACATCCATTTTCAGAGGGTTCAAGGCATATCTTACTTGTGAGTTCATGATTTGTAACCGCTAGATTTTTTGGGTATGGTTGTTTTAGATAATAGGGGATATTTTATGAACTATGTTTTCAATATTTTGTGAAAATATTGAGTATCTAAGCTTGATATAAAAATATGGAATTTTCAGTTGTGTATTCCCTATCTAAATGTTCAGTTTTGAGTTGAAAATTATTATTGAAATATCTTCTATTTTGCTGCATTATATTGTCGTATCAAACATTGCAAATATAATAAAAAACCATAAAACAAATAAAAACAGACAAGCAAGATTCAGAAAGTAAATATCCTATTAGGGGTGGGATGTTACAGTGGTATCAAAGCGGTTTCTTGCCATCCTATTGGGGGTTTAAGTTATATATTCAATGAGCTCACATTTGTCAACATTTGAGTGACCAACACTCATTGATTTTCAGTTCATAGTTTTCCAATTTTATATTTGAGTTAATGGGTTACTATAGGCTTGAAGAACAAACCAGGGAAGGTTATGAACGACTAGCCATTAAAATTAGGGATAGTTATGAACAAGAAGCCAACCAACTCTTTGAGGGTTACCAAAACATGGCAGATGATTTTAAATCCTAGTACTTTTTTAATAAATACCTGAACTTTGTTGTTACCTTGAGTCCTAAAAAGATTTGTTTGGTTAACCACATTAGGAGGATGTTTAAGAAAAAAAACTTTATTTAGAGGTGTAAAATTCAGTCATGGGAAAGATGTTGCAACATGCAACAAGATGAGTTTTTAGGATGATTCTCCCCAAGGTTCAAAGCCTACTGATGGGTACAGTGTGAGCAGGTATGATGGAACCTCTAAATCAGACAATGATGATGGTTTTACATTTAAACTCAATGATCAGGTTACAGGAACTCCCATAATGAGCAAGAACCAAATGAGAAGACAAGGTCTATGCTTCTCTTGCAAAGGTTTTTGAGAGCCTAACCACCAATGCACAGATAATGAGGTAAAGAAGCTTGAGGAAGACCTCGTTTTGACACAAGGATGCATTGTAGAAGAAGCCATGAAGGAAACAGATTTGAAGATGCATGTTTTGTACGAAGATGTTGGGGCTCATGAATCACATCATCTAGAAGGACAAAGGGGATTCCATAAGGAGGTCATAAAGGTTAAGGAGATTTCTACACATACAGATTTACATTGCAGCTATGGGACAGAAATTACGGCACATGATACACTTAATTTTCTTTTGAAGACACCTCTTGAACCAACACTTGGCAATGGACAGTTAGCGAAGGATGAAGTTTTGGTTGAGTTCCTTGAGGATGCTGTAGATAAGTATGATGTAGCTTATGATTTTCTGTTATATGACAGTAGTTATAATGTTGATCCTACTCATGAGATAGAAGCCATTTCATTTGAGGATGATGGATTTGTGGAGTTCCCTAACGTTGACACTCAAGATTTGGGTGTTAAAAATGAATTATGTGATGCGGATTCAATCCACAACAAGTCTGATTTTGCAAATCAGAGCTTAGAAGATGTCAAAAAATTAGAAAATTTATTTGTTGGTGTTGGGTATCGGGATAGCTCTTTGAATGAACATGCATCTACTTTGGAGGAAGAAGTGTGCAATGATTATGTCCAATTAGTAGATTCTATTATGCCATTGGAGCCATCCCGTGAGGTACATAACATCAGTACCTTTGTTGAGGAAGTGTGCAGAGCTGATGGCACACATGATGATGCTTATCAAATAGTGAGTGATGATGATTCAGCCTCTTACCATAGTGCATATTACAAATCAGAAAATTTGTGTGGAGACGATTTGTCACAGGGGTCTCATCATTTGGCAGGGCAATTGAAGGTGAACGAAGGCATGATTGCTTCAACCTTAGAACACTTTGATGTTGTTCAGCAGTTGGTGGCACACTGTTGTTGGATTCTAGGTATATATGAGCACCCTGATGGTGGACTTTCCCTTGTAGAGTTTCAGGCACTTAGAGATGCAATTGGGGTAATGAAGAATAATTACCTACAACTATTATCAGATAGAGATCATCTTCTCATGCTCGATGGTATCTATTATGATGCTCTAAAGGGAAAGGAAGAGGAGGTTGATGAGCTCACCTATGAGCTCGAGGTCACCACAGACTCTTTGAAGAGCGCTCAAACAACCCTTCAAGAGTCAAAGTCACAGATTGATGAGCTTACCGTGGAGTTAGGATTGGCCTAGTCTTCACCATCTAGAGATACAGTTCAAATTTCTATGGTAGTAGTTGGTGATGAGCATACATCCACAGATTGTGGTAATGCGTATGTGGAGGATGTGGCAACATCCATTTCACTTACTGGTGTAGGTGACAAATGAGATTAGTGCATTGGTTGAGTTCAACAGGGAACAGTGTGATACACCTAGTGTTCCTAAGGATAGTCTCGTTACAGGTGATGCTGAGTAGGTTATTGATAGCTCTTGTGGTGGAGTAGTGGATTCTCCAGAGAGCTGTGTGACAAATCACTACACTGCTCCGTCTTCTTCCCAAGAGGTATGCAGGGTATCATCTAGTGGGGACATTGGTTTTCATGTTGATTTGTTTCCCTCCCCTGGAAGCAAATCAGAGAGTTCATCACATGTAGCTGATTTTGGTCAAGCATCGATTCAGCCATAGAGATGGAGGGATCAACTGAAGGTTACAGGGGAGAAGGTTGGTTCAACCTTATATCGTTTTGATTGCACTCATAAGTATGTTGAGTACCTTCTTTGGACAATAGAGTTTGAGGAGAGACGGTATGGGGTCCCAGTTGGTACTCACATTCGTGATTTGCGGTTTATCAGGAGTGCTTTGGAGGAGATAAAATCATAATATGATGAGGGTATAACCCGAGACATAGAAAATCACACAGAAAAACTAACAAATCTTATTATTTTCAAAGTATGAAATTCTTACATGCAGAAGATCTCCAATCCTTGAGTTCTGCAATACATGCAAATTACAGAAAAAAAATTACAAAAATTCCCCTATTCGCAACATGCGATCTTCTTTCCCAAAAACTACCCACAAAAATCAGAAACTACCCCATAAATAGCCCCATTTCCTCCGTTTGGAGCCAAAAACAACATTTTAATTATGCACAAACTTTTGGAAGCCCTAACTCAAGATCTAACCGTCGGATCTTCAATGATAATACCTTTTCAGAAAGGTCTTGCGAAAATGAAGTGCCAAAAAGTGGATTTCAAACGCTAACGACTTTCGTTTTCCGCCAATTTTCGGGCCCATCCGGAGCCTTTAAGTCCCTCAAAATTAGCTTCGAAGATTTTGTAGGGCAAAAAGCAGAAACTGAAACTTGAATAACTTTTGAACTGGGAATGATCTTCGCCTGATTCTTTCACCAAAGTGTTTATTATTCTGTCCTTTAGCTTCCCTTAAATTTTTGTCTCCTCACGCCTTCAAAATCATACCTGCTAAAAATAGTAGTTGAGCAGAAAAAACAGAAAAACAGTTTTGAAAGTTGGGAATTCTTCTTCGACGAAAAGGGTATCCATAAATGCAAAAACATATACAAAACTCTAAATGAAAGTAAACATATTTTGGGTGATGTAGGATTGCCCTTACACCACTGGATGCTCCTGCATCATAATATCTCCAATTGTTTCATGATAGAGTATGCTATTGGGTACACAAAGAGGGTTGGTAGAGCATTTACCCAATCAGCCATTCAGGATTAGAGACATGAGACATCTTCTGATTTGAGTGATGAGGAGAGTATTCCCCATGACTATGACGGTCAACTATTGACATGGGTAGGTGCATTTTATCTTGACTGGAGAGTTAGGAGTGCTCACCATTTCTCTTTTAGTCCGCACACTGAGGATTTGATGATGCGTAGGTGTGGGTTGGCTTGGGAGTTTTATCATCCATGGTGGGATGAAGAGTTACCATTTACAGAAGATGGAACTAGAGATTGCCGGTTTCTGGCTTAGTTATATTCAGAGGATTACTTGCAGGGTCAGAGATAGATTACCATCATGTTGATGTGCACTAGACAAAGTTTGCAACTTCTTTGTCTCAAAAATTTCCATTGGAGACATGGCTTTAGAGAAGTTGCAATGTTAGTAGGCATGATGGCTTGATTAGTCTTTACCATGGTGATGGAGGAGAGTTATATTGTTTCCTCAACTTTAGAGGAGCTACTCCATATCTTCCAGCACCTATGCGGGATAGTCAACACATCCATAGGATTTTTGCAAAGGATGAAGGTGGATGTTGTGGTGTAGACATGTTTGGATATTCTTGCCTCCTCATGACTAATGGATGTGAGTTTCAGATGTATTGGGATCCAGGTGGTGACAAGGTTGGTATTGCAGTTTGGGTGGATCCCGATGGGTTGCTTCATCATTTTCTCGGTTGCTTCATCATTTTCAGTGTGATGAAGTTGATGTCAGGACAACACAACGGAAGTTAGAGGATGTTATGCATGGCAGAGTTTCATTTTGGGTTTGGGATCCAGGAATATGTTGCATTGTTGTTACGATTGGTAGATTGTCTGCCATTGGGGTAGTTACTTTTAGTGATGTTGAGCATAGTTTAATTTCTACCTAGTGGATATAGAGGATATATTATCGGGCATTCTATTGGTTGCATCTTCTTGGTGAGCATATTTTTGTGACACATGGTATAGGGGTTGACCTTGGTCTATGTGTTTTTCATTTGTTTTTGGTGCGACGAGGGTTATTTGCAGTCATGTGGGTCATTCTACAGTTCTTCCCTTGGGTCTCTTGTGGTGGTGTCATCTATTCAGTTGCGATTGCTTAAGGACAAGCAATTTTAGGGAGGGCGGACTGTAATGTGCTCTTTTTGAGCGAGCATAAGAGTTTGGTGGTTTATCCTTTCAATGGGTACTCGTAGGCTAATCAGGGTGATTAGAGGGCTTAGTGTTGGTGTTTTCTAGTTCTCCAATTGGCAGTTGGCTGTGCTTTCATCTCCAGATCCCTAGCTTGTTCAGAGGCGATGTAATTCGGGATATTTTGGCTCCATTTGTGTATGCTTACTATTTTTAGTAACTCAGTTGGATGTTGGGGGCCAACCTTACTATTTTTATAAAGGCATTCTGATCAGCAGAGGAAGCAGTGGGTAACCTCATGGTGTTGATAGAATCGGTTAAATGTTGATATATAGGGAGTTATGCTTTATTGATTATTCTTTTTTGTCGGTAATAGGATTTGCATTTCTCAAATTAAAGCCGGATTACATCATCTTCATCTTCACTTCATCCACCATCCAAAATTCTCCTACAACTATCTCAGTTTTCCAAATAGCACATTAACATGCAAAAAACTGAAACTACAACCCTACCCATCTAACAACAAATCGATTTTTATCTGTTACAGTCTTTCATGCATCCATAAAATTCAAAAATTTTACCCACACACATTAAAAGTTTTTGCATAACCATAAACAGGGTTCAACCCCAAAAACCAAAACCAAATTTAACAGTCCAAATTTTGTTCGTAAAACTTAAAGAAACATAATCTAGCCTAAGCTACCCGATTCAAACCCCAATTTCTTTTTTGCTTTCATCCTTTGCTTCCTCGCTTTCTGTTCACTAGCTTCCATCTGCCTTACTTCCGCTTTCGCCTGCTCAATGATTACCTCCACCTTCATTAGCTCGATGAAGAGCTTCAAGGCTTGCCATCCTAACCTTGCCTCTTTCCTGCAATGGTTCTTGATTGCATCCTTTAGCCAACGTACAAACATAACACATCCTTTGGTCCCTTCCAGTTTTACATTCTCCAAGCCTTCCCGGATGTTTAAGCCTTCACTTGGTACTGCCCATTCTAAAATTGACTCCAGCTCTTCCAAGAAATCTTTATGAACAATCTTCTTCATTATTTCTGTCACTGTGCTTATTGATTCACCCAGGTCCAGGCCCCATGCCACTATCAACGAGTAGACATCCATGTTTGTCCTGTAACGATGCTTCAAATTACCAAAAGACTTCCCTAGAATCATTTTCACACTTTGCACCAACCGCCCATCGGTTAAAAGAAACATTCCCATTAGCCTTTGGTCTGAGGCTTCACCATAGAAAGGGTTCAATTGCCTTTTAGATTTTAGAGTAAAATTGGCTTCCATTGAAGACTCCTGCAACACCGCCATCACCACCACCACAAACTCTTAATGCCTTCTTCTCCATACTTATTTTGATAATTATCTTCAGTTACCAAGGGCCAAGATTTAATGTCTTCCTTAACACCACACACCTCGGCCTTAAATTTCCTTTGTACTGGGTTTGCCACTACCAACATCCGCATCGTTTCACCAGTCTTATCAGCTTGCACCGATCTGCCTGCTATCTCCCTTCATTAATGCTGCATCCTTGCCACCTTTTGTAGCTTAATCTACTAAGTCTACATTTCTAAAGTCCTCCAATCTTATTTCACCAACCTCACTAAAATTTGTAGCCCATTTCGACAATATGTCGGGCTCTGTATTCCCAACCCTTCTTATGTGACTTACCACAAAATCATCACATGAGTTTAATTCTTCTCTTAGTTTTGCTATCGTGTTCTGAATTCGCCATGCACCAATTTTTGCTTTCATTATTGCTTGTACAATTATAAGTGAATTACCTTCCAATTGAATTCTTGAAGGTCCCATTTTCTTACCTAGTCTGACTGCCAACAATGCTGCAGAGGCTTCTGCTATGTTATTCATTCCCTCCCTCAACTTCTTTGCTCCAAAAGCAACTACATTCCCGTCCCAATCTCGGATGATAAATCCTGCACCTGATGGTCCAGGTTCCCTTTAGATGCTCCATCAAAGTTAACTTTCCACCAACCCTCCTTTGGCTTTTCCCATGCAACCTCCTTAGACATTTTTGCAGTTGGTTTAACCCAACTAGGCCCCATAGTGGGGATATGCTTTATTGATTATTATTAAAGTATTAACTTTAATAATAGTTAAATTTTAAGTGAATATCATTAATGATGTTAATGACTTATATTATATGATTTTATTATATCATGAGGTCAATTAAATAAGTCATAAAAGGGGACTTTATATTTAAAAGGATATAAATGATTTTAAGTGCACTTTATAATAAAAAGTTAAGTGCCAATTTAAAAGGGAGACATAAAAACTTTATTAAAAGGGGATTTAAATGATTTAAAAAAATACTTTATTTTATAAAGTATTGTGCCCAATTAAATGAAATATTAAAAGGAGTTATAAGGCGGCAAAAGTAAATGAAATGAAATGACAATCAAATGCAAATTGAGCATGGAAATTATAAAAGGGCAATGCAAGCTCATTTTGTAGATTCATTATTATTCATTCATTGTTGAAGAAGAAGAATTTGGCTAAGGGTTTTGCTGTAATTTTAATCTTGCAGAACGTAGCCTCTCTTTGATTGTGCTTCCTACAGGTGAGGAAGATTACCCAAGGGTTGCAGTTAATTGGTGGCTTCACACAGAGGTCACATCTGAGCTTCATTGGAGAAGAATTTCAGAAGTTTTCAACGGTTTAAATAAAATATCAGAATAATGCAAATATATTGATCATTATTTTAAGAGCAAAGAGAACTCTAGGAGAACTACAATAAATAGGTGGTTTCTATATTATTGGAAAAATAATCAGCAAGAAAGAACATTACGACTGGGCCTCTTTGATCAGTGACATGCTCCACCAACAATTTACCAGGTTTCTAGAAGAGCACCTGTTGACGTGCTTTTTATGACGACATCAACACAGAATAAAAATGCCCAACGGTCATTCTATTCTCTCTTGATCAAAGTATCCCGCATGCTAAGATTGCGTGAAAGTTCATGCGTTCAACTCCAAGGTTCCTTTAACGCGAATAGACTCAATTGGCTAATGTGAATATGCTGGGTATTCAAGGGGACTTACGTAGTTGTTCGATTTTGTGAAGCAGTTAAGACATGAATGATTTGACAATATTGCTCTGATTCCTAAATTAACCGGGAAATACTGAATGAAAAAGGGATAGGGATAGGAATTCTACAAATCTACTTCTAAAGGGTGGAGGATGAGGATCGACTTAAACAACCTTCAAACCATACTTTGCTTCGTCTCCTTTCGAACAACTCTGACAAAGTTGGTGCAATCTTCAAAGGATGAGAAAGGTGTTCAAATTATGACACAACATGTACATACCATCACCACGATGCATACAGACATATGAGCCACAATTGAAGTTAAGTGCCAGTACTCCAGTTGACCACGCAAGGCGAACTTACCATCAGTAAGCCCGCTAGTGGTATGGATGAAAGAAGATGTGCTCAAATCGCAACGCCACACTCCACAATTAACAACTACTTGCGTAAAACAAAGTCTACTCTACCCTATCCACTTGAATTGGAAAGACGAACAAGCCTTGCTAGCTACTCACAATAGAAGATAGAACCACCAAACAATGATAAATCTTTATATTATGAGAGTGTTCACAACAACTTCTTACAAAGTCCTCAATGGGAAAACTTCCTTTCCTCCTCAATCTGAGCTAACTTCTAAGCTAAATGCTATATGCCTTCTATTCTTTAGCTCAACTCTATCTCTGATTCAATTCTAGTTCTAATTTTTTACAAATGAGGGGGGAATGCCCCTTTTATAGTTAGCCCATTCCAATGGACGGTTCGGATTCAATTACAATAAAGGGCTCAGATCGAGCCACCTATGCCCTGATTAGGGTTTCTGCCCTAAAAATCGCCACTGAGGGGAGTGGGGTAATAAATGAACAAAAGATTTTCCACTCCCCACTACGAGCAATTAATGCCCACTATCTTCTTCTAGAAGATCCCCATCAAGCAGAGCGTTCCCACTGTCCCGTTCTCGAATTGCAAACTCAATCAACCGGGCCAACACCGCCTCAACCTCCTGAATTGAAATTGGTGGAATATGGTTGAGCTGAAATTCCAAGACCGCTACCGTTTGTCCGTGCCGAGTGTAAAACTTCCTCCATGCCGCCAAGGCATCCTGGGTATTCTGGATTATGCTAGAGAAAGTGGAGACATTCTCAAAGTCATCCTGGACAAGCGACCTCACAGATGAGAAGAATGGAGCCAATCTGCCTCTCAAGCTATCAACAGTTATTTCTTCTGGAGCCAGCCTCCTAGGAAATATGGCCTCCAGTGTATTAAGAACTCCCTCCACGATGTTAACCCATTGCCTTCTTGGTTCTGGCCGAATCTGCCCTTGCTACATCGTGAAACCCACGGCCTGTGACCACCGAGGAGTACCGACTGGTGAAATCATACTTGTCACCATCCTGAATCACACCTCCATCCACCAAAGTCTGTAGAGGTATATGCATCAAAGCCCCTAAACGAAGAACAATCTTCGTCCGATAGATGCGGGTATCGCCCCAGGCTTGATCTACCATATCCATGTGCGTCAAAATATTTGAGGCCTGCTGATAAGCATCGGTGAGGTCCTTCATAAATTTCTCTGTATCAGCCCGAACATGGCTGACCCACTTGTCTGCCTCCGTCTCCATCTTCTTTAAGTCCTCCAAGCCAATAACTGACTCCCTCGGAAGCTCAGGTGCGAGTTCTACTGCTGGGTCTGCCTGTTCACCTGGACGCGCTAGACTTTGCACATATCCAATCAAGGTTTTGTGCTCTTTCTTCAATTTCTTATACTTCCCTTTTGTTCTGAGCAACTGATTTTTCAGCGCCTGATAGGAGTTATTGAACTCCTCGACAATTTGGGCTCCCGTAGGACGACCCAACTCTACGGTGGTGATCACATAGTTCTCGGGCCTCTCCTCGGCTCGATCATACTCCTCCCTTGGGACAACAACTTGGAGTGTGCGGGAGCCTGACTTGTCAGTCGAAATCTTCGAGAATTTTCTGGCTCTCTTCTTTTCTGGAGGCGCACTAATTCTTCTGAGGAACTGCTCCATCTCGATAGTTGGATCTGTATCATCCTCGGGCTCTCTTCTCATCCTCTCCGTGAGCCAATCCGACACTGTCTGCTGTGGATTGCAAATGACGAGGGGCTGCTCCTCTGTTGCCTCCACCTCGTGTACTTCTTCTCTTCTTGCACTGTTCTGCTCGGGCTCATCATCTTCCATGAGCTGTTTATCTCCTGACCCTTGGGTCCCCTGTTCTGTGTTTTCCTCTTCCTCCAATGTCATGTCCAACATCTGCTGGAAACGAGTGTCAGCCACTGTTTCCTCTTCTTCCTCTTGTCGGCCAGCCTTGGATGCACTGATGCTTATACTATATGATCCTCGGATGTTGGGTTGATCCACCTCCTCAAGCTCCCGCTCTTCACCCAGTCCTGCCCTCTGATCAGCAAATAATGAAATTACTCTCAAACTCGAAGACTGAGTTTGTGAGTGCATAGGTGATGCCTGTTCCATCCTCAACGGTATCGGCTGGGTTGGTACTTCTACTTGTGCTTCCAGTGTTTGAGCAACCTGTTTTCCCCTTCTTACCGATAGTGGCCTCCGGTCACCCATCAAGTTATAAGTAAGGGCGATTGATCTGCTCTTAAGTCTGCATACATGTCTATCGACCCAAGCTCTTGTGAAAGTCAACACCGGAATAGAGAGCATGTCCAAGTCCATGATTTCTGGTTCGGACCAATCAGGTGGTGGGACCGGAGTATCCCTGACTGAACCATAGTTGGGTTGTATAACGTTGACATCCTCTTCCACCTGGTCGGGAATTGGAATGATCTCACATTCCTTGATCAACTTGAGTGGAAGCCTAGAAAACATCCTTTTCCTTATTTCAACCTCATCAACAACATTTGCCCAAAAGTCCTCAATGTGGGCCTTGTGTCGATACTCAACGTTCTGTATCATTCGGATGTTTCTGTGAGGATCAAAATCTTGTCTGCCTGTGTGATATGATAGATGATAGAATTGCAGCTCATCCTCCGCCTCTCGAGCTGCCTGCAAGGAGGGACACACTTCAGTGGAATTTCCCATGGCAATAGGAAAGTCAAGTCCACCCTTTTTTTTTTTTTGAATCTTATCATAGGCGATCAATTGCCTAGATATTTCCAGCATTATAACGTGATCGGTGGGGCACCTCGGTAGACGGTATGGATACGAAGTGAACCCCTGCAGCCTAATGTAAGTGAATTTCGGAAATTGGATGAGCCAATATCCGTATTCCTCTATCAATGCTTGTGCCTCCTTGGATATTCTTTGCTGCGTTCTCCGCTGAAGGGTCCTCGTGATGTGCATTGTGAATGCATCATTAGCCCGTTTGTAACTAGCAGGGTTGGTTAGATGTAACTGTGTGTAGGCCTCATGGATTTTGAACTGATCAGGTGCACAGCCTATTGGCTCCTTGTATGTAATCCCTCGGTACTTGGTCATTCTTGCCAGCATATATATCACATACGAGCTCATGTAAAAGGTTTTCGTCCCCCTCAGGCTCTTGAACTGTTCATCTATGTTATCACTGATCATTCTTGCCCAGTCAACACACTCCTTTCCCTCCAAGATGATCTCGATGAAGTAGAACATCCAAGGCTCGAAGAAGTAGGCCTGTGCACTCCCATTTACTCGGCTCAGCATCATCATCAAGTCGCAGTATTCCCGTTTCACATCTTCGACAATTATCTGCTTTGGGAGCCTAGTGCGAGGTGGCTTTGGCTTTTGCATCCAGACTCTGTTGATGACCGCAGCAACCCTCTCGAAGGAGGTGGAGTACATTTTATCCGCCCTCTCCTTTGATCTGTACAGCATCTTTTCGGCAGTAGGAATCCCAAATGCCTCTCGATGGCATCTGGCGTGAAGTTGGCAAGCAATTTGCCATCCGGCGAGACAATGGTTCTACGCTCCGGCTTGTAGTAGTTTGCACACTCCATGATTAGCTCTGGGCACTGAATTGTGGTGGAAAACCAGCGGCTGCATAGATACCACTCTTCATGATGTTATGTGCCGTGACTGACGGTTGATGGCCTCCCAGTCCGTACATCCTAGACTTGAGTGCATTTAGATTAAACGACCCGAGGTTGGTGTCACTTAATCCCGCCAACTTTGAAACAATTGCCGATTTTGGAAGAAATGACTGGGCGAGCCTTTTGATCATTGCCTGTCGGGATGAGCTAGCCTTGCCTGTTTCAGTGTTTGCAGCTCTGCCTACGGCTCTGCTTGTTCCTGCAACATCCTTTGCTCTAGCCATCTGCAAGAACAAGATAGAATAATAATAAGTTAGTTTGCAGATTTTTAATAAAATAAAATAGCCTCCGAGACGGCTGCGGATGTGGAGTTAGCTTTTGAAAATAAAATTCTTCAGCATAATTATAACTCCAAACCTCAAACTGTATAAAAAGTCTGAGCTTATAAAGAAGCTTTCAGCAACTGCACTCTGACTGGCGAAGAAAATTACAGCAAACTAACAACTTTCAGCAATGTGGCTATTTTCTCAGCACAAGAATAAATTAAATCTTTTGCCTCAACTTCTGTCAACCTCAGCAACTTGAAGAATGAAGAGATCACTGTTAGTGTGGAAATTCAAACTTCTTCTCAACTCCAACAACAACTAACTTTCAGCAGCTCAAATAAATAAAATCTGCAGCAACTCCAAGAACTCTCGTGCAACTTCGAAAATGATTTCAACAACCTTAACTCTCAGCAGTTTGAAAATAAAATCTCCAACAACTTGAGAACCTCTGCAACTTCAAAAATCCGTAGCAACTTCAACTTTCAGCAATCCGGAAATATCTCTCCAGCAACTGCAGTATATGATTTCGAAATTTGCAGCAACACCCTCTCAGCTCTTCGAGAATTAAAATCTTTAGCAACTTCGCTCTTAGAAGAATAAAATCCAACCTCCCTCTCAGCAACTTCGAAAAAGATTTTGATCTCTCACAAAATTCTTCACTTCAGCAATTCCAAGCTCTTCGAAACGTGTGAAGAAATGAAAGAAATGAAGTTGTTTAAATAACTCTTCGCGAGGAATCCTGCTGAGTAGTGCTGGGGCTATTTTTAGTACCTTCATCAATTCTCCACTCTCTCCGTTTGGCATCTTCCATTTCAGGCGTAGTAGTGGGCTAGTCGTCAGCCAGTCATTATGGTAGTTGCCATCAATGAAGATTCTTTATTCTTCAAATTTCGAATTTCCTTTTCTAGTCTGCCAGTTAACTGCTAGTAATTAAACAACTCGCGAGAAAATCACTCTGATTTGTTTGAGAACTCCATTTAAAATTCTTGTCACGTTTGATTAAATTCAACTTGAAGATTTCATGGGAGATTTAAAAAAAAATATTTCCCTCTCACTTAAAATATCCATCATTTGAATTATCAAATTTGCCTTAGAAAATTTAAATCCCCCCTTTAAAATAATTCAACTTGCTGACAAAAATCGCTCGCTCGCTCCAATCAATTCATCCTCTGAGATTTAATTTCCGTTAGGAAAACGATCTAGTCAAAACAAATTTCCTCTGGAAATATTAAAATTTCCCTTAGGAAATCAATTTTTTAATTTTGTCAACCCATGGGTGCCTTTTGAACGGGTTCATTTAATCTTTATTTGACCCATGGAAAAATATATCAGTTGCTTCCGCCTTGGAAATAAAACTTCGTCACTGTGTCCACTTCATTTAAATGTCTCTGGAAAATAATTCATCAAGTCATCTTTCCATGCCAAGGGCGTGTTTTTCCCTAGTGAAATGTTATTTCACTTAGAAAATATTTAACATTTTCTACTTTTGGCGTATTTGACCCTTGGTATTTTTTTATTCTCATCACTTAGGAAATAACTCTAAGTCATTTCCTACCTTGGGCGCATTTGGGGTGGCAAGCTTTCATTTTAGGCGTATTTTCTTACCACCATTCATCTCTTGACTTGGGCGCGTGTGGGACTCCTTGCTTTTCCTTCCAATGCCTTAGTTTATTTTGCCAACATCTCCACACTTGTTGGGCGCATCTAGCCCCTTCTACTTTCATCCTCAATGCCTTAGGCGTTTAAGCCTTCTCCAATTAGCTTGGGCGCATTTCTATGTGTTCACTTTTATTTTTGCTCATTAGGCGAATTTTCTCAAATAACAATCCTTGCTAGGCGCATTTCACATGGGGCGCATTTCAATGCCTCTGCCTTCCTTTTAACGCCTTAGGAAATTCTCAATGCCTTAGAAGATTTTTCCACCCTCTTGACCCCTTGGGCGCATTTCTATGTGCTCACTTTCGATTTCATCATGGGCGCATATTAGGTGTCAAGGTTTTGTTTCATGCCTTAGAAATTTTCAAGAGGTCTCCATGGTGGGCGCATTTTATATGTGCTACTTTTATTTGTGGGCACATATGAAGGTAGCCACTTTCATCTTATGCCTTAGCAACTTTTCGGCCTCTCACTCACCTTTAGGCGCATTTTGATGGAGGAGCTTTCATGTGAGGGCGCATTTTCACTAGCATGCTTCCACTTTTGCCTTAGAAATATTTCAAGGCTCTCTCATTTTACCTTCCTAAGGTGGGCGCATTTTATGTGTTGTACTTTCAATTTCATACTTAGCCGCATTTTGAAGGTGACCCCTTGAAGTTTCCACGCCCTAGGAATTTCTCAATGTCTTTCTCTTGAAGGTGGGTGCATTTAGACCCTTGTGCTTTTGTTTTACTAGGTGGGCGCATTTGAGAGGGTGTGCTCTCACTTTTGACTTAGACAAATTTTGAAGTGGCCTCAAGGTGATCGGCGCATTTGCAAGGTGGAGCTTTTGGTTTTTCATACTTAGCAAAATTTCTAGTTTCATCCTTGAGGTGGGCGTATTTAGGGGGTCCAGCTTCCATTTCTCCATACTTAGTAAAATTTCCATGCCCTTGCCGAATCTTGATCTCACATTCTATTTTTAGTAAGTCTTTTTTTTTCTGACTTCCATGGCTCCGTTTGGCATGAAAATTTCACCATATGACCCTCTTTGCCTGGTGAACTTGCTTTCGCCAGTCCCACATGTCAGCCTGCTATTTATAACCACCTGTTATTTATAGTAAGCCCTTGATTTCCTTGACTTCCTCAATTCCGTTTTGCCTGAAAATTTCACCATCTGATCTTCTTTGCCTTGTGAACTTGTTTTGCCAGTTCCCTGCCCTGACCTGTTATTTATAGCCACCTGCTATTTATAGTAAGTTCTTGACTTTCTGACTTCAGTAGCTCCGTTTGACTTGAAACTTGCTATGCCTGATCCTGATAACTTGAGTGTCGTGCTCATGCCTACCTCGGGTGCAGACCTGCTATTTATAGCCGTGCCCTGACTTACTAAAAATAGTAAGTTCTCCGATTCCGTTCAACTTTTGCCAGCAGATACCTTGAAGTATGTTGATGTCGGTGAGGTACTTCATTTTGACTATTTCTAGATTTCACCCCCTATAAAAGTGGAAACCCTAATTTGACTTGCATGTACCCTGAATGGTCTCCGTTTGACTTTGTTTCTTTTGCATGTCGCTTTGTATGTTGAACTGAAGTGTTGGGTGGCTGGGGTGAAACTGCTATTTATAGAAACTTCCTAAAAAGTGACTCATCCATTGCTGGATGATTTTGCATGTCATAGCGCCTGTGGGATCTCAAGAAACCCAGAAAAACCCAGAAAACTGGTCTGCATGCATGCATTGGCTAAAAATAGTAAGTCCTCGAAACTTGATCTTCTCCGCTTGCATGTAAAACCCAGAAGGGATATCCGGACATGCGTTAGAGAACTCTGCATGCAAACCCTAAAAATAGCCTCTGAAGGCTGAACTTTGAAAGTGATCATCTCGGTTTGCATGTTATATCGTTGCGAAGGTTTCGAGAAACTCAGAAGTAATCTCCGGATATGCAATGAAGAATCATATGTTTGACCCCTGAAAATGGCTCCTGAAGCCTGAACTGCTAAAAATAGCAAGTTGTCTGATCTGGCCCAAAATTTACGTGCAAGCAGCTTGATGTGTTCTGAATGTGTCAAAGCTGATAGAATTCCAAAATCCTGCTGAAACAGTCCCCGATTGAGTACTTACTATAAATAGTAAGTTGTCAGAATTTGATAAAAATTCAGTGGGACTTTGCTGGAAGCCTTGTGATCGTTGTACTAAGCTCGGATTTCAATTTGATAACTCAGTTTGACCTTAAAAAGCCTGAGGGATAGAAAACCCTAATTGTGCAGACTTAATCAATATTTCAACCTGGGTCAAACGGTGGGACATCCCCGGAAGGACAAAAGACTAGAGAGAGCAAACCAAAGCCAAAAGACCAGAATGGGGCAAAAATTAGGGGGTCCCCATCTTGGATGGGGTGATGTGTGAAAAAGGTCACAACAACACCGTTTCCACATGTGTTCCTACCTGGTCTACTTGATAGCCTTCCAAGGCGATTTCAGAACACTAAACACTGTGGGAACCCTGGGTGTGCAAAAGGTCCAAGAGTACTTTCCTCGCCTTGAGTTCACTTTAGCGGAAAGGCACTTCAAGAAGATAAATGACCTTTTCACTATGCACATCGTGCGCGAGCTAGACCATGAGATTCACGTTCGTATTTTACCAGGAGCTAAGGCAGCAATGGTGGACTGGGCGGATTGGTTCATCCAATTCCCCACTTTCACCTACATATGCGTGTATGGATACAATGGCCACCCCGCCATGATGCCACACTACCCCTCAGATAGGGTAGTGTTCATGGAATTCTTGAGTCAGTTGGCCGAGGTTCACTCTTACCTTCGTGTAAAGAAGAAGTCTGCTGCAAACTTTCCTTTTCAGATGGGATTCTACAGATGCAAGACTGCAATCGATGCTAGGTTGATAAGCCAGGAAATGGTGAGATTTAATCTCAAGTACCTCATTGATAGGAGGTCATCATATGATTCCAGAGGAATCTTCACAGCACATCTTGAACAAAGATCATCACATGAACCTTTCATGGAAGATTTTTGGGTCAACTGCGAGGATGAGTTCGAAGTGAGAAGAAGGAACTACAATAGATTCAAGCTCTCGTAGATTGCAGAATTCATGTCAAAGGACATCGAGGGCTTATTTGATGATGAAGAATAGGTCATTCTTTCTTCCTTCTTCACGGGTCAAGTAGATGCACAATCACTCGGCAAAGTAGATTGGTACGCGAAAGAGAGTATGTCTATTAAGGAAAGAACTCATAGAGTAGTTCGACAAAGTCAACTCTACCTTGATAGTAAAAGGACAAGGAGGGTAGTACTTCCCCGGTCAGAGCCGCCAATGGTTCAGTTTACACTACCTTCCTCATCTAGGAAGAAACCCAGACAGAAGAAGATGAGCATTCTTCCAGAAGGAATGCGGATGTCAGGGGGCACATGAGGAAGAAGAGGAATTGCTAGCACAAGCCAGCAAGTGGTACAGGTGGAGACAACCACCAATTTACCTGAAACATATGAGAACGCTACAGCTACATCAGAGCAAGTGATTGATATAATCATTGCAGAGATGAAATCCATTGTAGAAGAAGTTGCAGCAGAAGTGGTGCCTGTAATAGAAATAGAGCCACCGGCTTCACCACTATCACGGAGGTCGCAAAGTCCCATTGATTTGGAATCGCCACCACAAGGCATTGCCACGACACAGTCTCATTCTTCCAGCATTCAGGGGGCCTATGTTCCTCCTCCCAGCGATGCTAGCGGAGATTCTATCTGGTTAGAAAGATCGCTTGGAAGGAAAAGGGAGAGACCTTCTTATCAGCTTGACTTATCTGAATTCCACCATGTTCCACAAGACATGCCGGTAAAGAAGTTAAAGAAGTAGACACATGTAGAGAGGAATGCTGAGAACGAAGTTGTCATAGAGACTGCTGCCCCGCCTGAAGATAAAGACATACATAATGTGAGGATTGAGGATTTCACGCTTTCAAAGGTGAACCTTGGAAATACCAGTTGATAGGTGGAGGTAGACCTTCTCGGAATCACCTTAGCGAGTGTCAAGGAAAGAATTACCAAGGATGGACAAGACAAAGCAGCCTTGAAGGCTAAAAACCGTCAGCTAAGATTGTACATTTCTAGTTTGATACATGACACTCTCAACTCCTCAGCCTTGCCTCAAGGACTATTGGATCTCCCAACTGAAAGAAACCATCATCAGTTTATCACATACGACAAACACTTGAGACGTCAAGTGGATGAGTTTGTTGTCAAAAGATGGTGTGTATTAGTAGAAGCATATCTGCTGAGAGACAGAGCACATGGTCTTCGATCAGAAATCCAGCAGTCAGATTTGAAGGCAGCTCAAGAGAGGCCAGGAGAGGAAGTGACAGTTGCTGATCTACAACAAGCATACCAATTAGTTACAACCATTGAGAACAAACGCCATCTCTTTGATTGGAAAGAACAATTGGCATACAAGGTGAGAGCCTACGATGCCAATTCAGTGGAGCTGATTGACTATAGACGCTTTGTCGCTAATATTATCAACTTTGCAAGAACGTTGGTAATATCTTTCCTTAAGTTAGAATATCGGCAGGAAGGAGGGGAATATGTTGAGCTTGAAACGGTACAAATGCGGTTTCAAGACGTCATCCGTGCTTCTTTCCTTGAAGACCCCAATGGTTGCAAATTAGCCAAAATTGCAGCCATGTCTATCCAGTTAGATGAAGTAGCTGCCCAATGCATAAACTATCAGCAGTAGCTTGTGACAGGTGAAGAAATGCTTAGACGCCACATAGTCATCTTGAAGAGCATTAATTGCCCAGAAGCCGAAGAGGTCAACGACTGGATAGAGACTTTGTTGACCAGTGGTGAAGAGGTGTAAAGCACCAAGGAAGGACGTCCTACCCTCCAAATAGGATTAAATACGATTGAAGTCAACTTGATGCCCCTTTCCAAGTTGACTCCAGATCTCCACAGATCATGCATGTCGGATCCCACTGATCTAGGATGTCTAATTGACTCCCTCGATTTGTGGATCTTAGATCTCCTTTAAAGGTGGATGTCTATTTGGAGACGCATTGTAATTGTAAGTTCACTTTTAGTTAGGTGTTAGTCAACTGAGGTAGACTCCCAATTTGACTTTTGTTTAGTTTCAGTTAACTGAAGTAGATTTCCAATTAACTGCTTGCTCACCTACTTTTAGACATAGGAATAAATCTTGCTGATTGGCAAGAACTGTTTGTTAATTCAAGGAGATTTTAGAGTTGCCTACTCCTTTGAGTTTCTATAAATAAGAGCTGTGGGCTCATTATCTGTTTAACCTTTATTTGCTAAGCAAAATTGCTGCGCCATTGTTGCTAGAGTTAGCTTGTTTATATTTGTTCACTCTTGGATGAGAGTTCATTGGTTGATTGTAATTGTGCATAATTTCGTGCCTTTGCTGTCCCGACCTTTGTAATTCTTTGGAGAAGCTTGAAGAATTAAATCAGATGGCGCATGCTTGCTTGATCTAAATACTTGAGTCCATTCAAAGTCTTGTTTTCAAAATAGTGCATTGTTTCAATCTCCTCCTTGGATAGGTGTCGTCACCTCCTTGGATATTTTGTTATCGATCATTATCGTATGATGTTGTTTAATGATTTGTCTTGCAGCCTACACTTTGGATAGGTGTTGTCACCTCCTTGGGAATCCTGTTAGACATGCCATCGTTCCTTGTTGTTTCTAGTGAGCTGTTTCCAAGCCTACACGTCAGATAGGGGTTCCTCCTCCTTGGCAAGTCTCAGATCCAGTTTATTGTAAGAGAGTGTTTACTTGTATCGAGCCCTATCTTGGTATATATCCGAGAGTTCAGAGCCTCGACCATATTTGATTGAGACGGAGGATTCAAGTGATCCAACCCATCCATTTCGCTCCTACGCCCTCATGCTTTGTTTATCTTGAAGAGGTAGGATAGTTTAGAAGCTTAGTTAGTCGTAGTTAAGATCTATGGAAACCAGAGAAAAACTTAGCTACGACGCATTGTATTTATGCACCCTTGTGTCCTGCCGCTGAGTAAAAAAGATAGGAACCTTAGTACGTCCCTTTTTTTTACATTAGAAAATCAGCAAAGAGAGATCTTCCTCTCTATAATCCGAAGAGCATGTACTAACACACTTGCAATAGCTGTCCGTTTCCAATAAGCACTCCAGAGGTGCTAATTGAAACACCAATAAATATTATCTTCAAGTTTGTCCAGGTTGAGGTCTGAGATTTTGCTATCCTTCATTGTCTCCAAAAATGTTGATCCATTCCTTGGTCCATGGGGAAAGTGTTGCTTCACAGATGCTCCACTGGCTGCTTTGACTTCCTTTTGGGGAACTTCCAAACTTCATCCTATTACTACTTGGCAAAATTTGATGTTCTCCCTGCCTCACCAGCAATTTTCATTCACAAAGACCCTAGTCAAGCTTTGATCACTATGCAGAAAACCCTAATTTACTACAGAAATTAGACAAGCTTTATTCTATGCATCTACTTGCTCATGATCACCATGCAGAAAACCCTAAAAGAGCTCTGTTCATAATTTTGCTGCCATTTGAAGTATATTATTTTGTATTGCCTGTGTTACTTAAATTTTATTTTCACACAACGTACTACCAATGCAGGTTAATACAGTTCAGAGAACTTTAGTAGAAGCATGGGGAGTAGTTCGGGAAACATTTGTAGATTCCACCTTCAATCATCAAGGTAAGACTAATTCACATATTCCTCTTGTTGAAGTTATGTCCGGGTTTTATTTCACTGGTTGTTCAGTGGCAACATCAACCTCTATGTGGTGATTTACGAGCCATGAGGATATTTCAATCAAACAACATGGATTCTAGCATTATCCACAATCTTGTAATCACGTGCTTTAATTTTGGTGAGGTGAAGAGATTATTGCAGTTCTATCATTGCACCTTTAACTTTCTTTTCTGGGATGACTTCATAGTAGTGCAAAGAATGTTAAAACAATAGCAGCAAGGAAGTATGCATGAAATTGAACTTTCTTTGCAGTTCATTTTAAACAAATCGCAGTGGTGGCTATCTTCCAAGTCATTTCTGAAAAGGCTTTGAGCTAATTAGGCATTTTACTATAAGAGCCCATTTGACTCTCATATTTGGATTCATGAGGTTGTAATGACTGTCCTTATGTCTTGTGTGTTTGAAAATTTGGATCTCTGTTTGCAGATTGGGACTTGAAATTACAACAAACAATGGTTGAAATGTTTCCTTTGAAGTCAGCTGATGCAGCTTATGGTAAGATTAGCAACATGCTTGCAACATTGGGAGACCCTTTTACACGTCTCATTAGTCCAAAGGTATGGTGTCAGTCAGATTTCAAGTTATTGTGATGATTGCCAAGGCAATTAACTTTATGTTGCCTTGAAAAATTTGAAAATTTCTTTGTGCGTTTCTGGACATTGTAGCTGTATAAAGATCTGAATCTAAGTTCATTGTCATACATACACAATATCATGCTTTTATTTCAATTGCCTATTTTAATTGTCAAGAAGCTGACAATCTATATCAGTTTCATTGGAAGAATAAAAGTTAAAATTTTCCATAACTTGCTATTTACTGAATTTTGTATCAAATATGCATTTGTCAAAGATAGCAGAAGGTTAGCATGCCATAGATTGCAAAGATCTTTCTTGTTTCGACAATCAGCAGAAATTTGATTGCAGTGAGGCATTTTTGGAGCTTCACATGCATGCTATATTTGACTTTTATATAATTTGTTAAGCAGGCTGAATTCATTAATTCTCATGCTCTCTATTAAATATTGTATTATTAATTATTTTGTCCAAGAAACATTTCAAATCATGGACCATCTCTCCTCTCAACATAAATGACTTTGCCAGTTGCTTTCTAGACTATTTTTTTGGATGAAAAAAGAGGAAACGGGTAGGTCCTTTGTCTGCTACAAGTTCAAATACCAAGTAACCATTCATTTCCATGAATGCATGGTTACATGAGTACCACACATTTGGCCTTAAAACAGATGCACAGGATACTGAACCAGGAACATAAATAAATTAACCTTGCTGAGGTAAAAAATCAAGAATGTTTAACAAAATTTTGGTGGTGCCAATAATTTGGTTTCCTTAATCATGATTGTTAGCTATTGGAATTGGCATGGGAACTGATGCTGAAATTGGTACAAAAATGTGTTGAACTTGAGGTTGATATCAATGTCAGGACTAATATTAGAATTGTGCTCCAACTCTTGTGAAGACAAAGAAAAATATCGATGTTCCATGGGGACATGTCTCCACTTCTTCCCCTCCGTCCCAAACAAAATGAACCAAGTTTCAGGAATAGGGATGTCTCTGTGACAGGGGGATGAGGACAAAATGTTCCCTGGCCCGCCCTCTCCCCACTCACCCTCACCACCAGCAAATGGGGCCGTCCCTAAAGTGCCTTTGTAGAAGCAGGGGATGTTTTGAAGGTTCCCCCTCTATTGGGGACATTGGGAAATCATCATGTTAGGATTGTGCATAAATTCAATTAATAAAGAATCAGTTTAAAAAAAATTCTAAAGACCTGGCCCTAACTATAAAGTGTTAATGGCCTCACCCACACCCCACACCCTCAGAAATATTATAAATAAACTAGCCCAACCTCATTTGGAATCACCATCAATGCTTTGTCATTGGAAGAGAAAGATTTCACTTGTCATCTTCAATCAATCATTTGAAGCATTTATTAAGCCTGCAAGTTTAAGACTTCACAAATTCACACTTAAATCTTTGTTTGAGTTTTGTTTGATATTCAGTGTTTTTTGAAATTTCTTTTAGTATTACAACATGAATATTAAAATATTTCAATGTTCAGATATTATTAAACAAAATATAAATGTCAAGTAATGAAAATCATGTTGCTGTGTTTTATCAAATTTTAGAGTTCTAAAATCATAAAATGCATTTTTTTTTGTTTTCATATTTAATATTCAATTTTTAGGTTTACAAATTATTAAATTCTTTTTTTAAGTGTTGTATAAATAGTAATTTTATTATTTAAGGTTTTATGATTTTTTTCTAGGGTATTTAAATGCCATTTAAAAAAATATTTATTTGCATAATAATTAACTTAATAGATATAGCTGATTTTCTGATTTTCATTTGACTTTTGTGTATCCTTTACTTTTGCACCTCGTGCAATTTGAAGTGAAAAAAAAAAGTATAATGAAAATAAAAAATTCTTGAAATGTGCTAGCCAATTTTTTTCAATTTTAACACATTAATTTCACCCATTAACATTAGTGAAATCATAAACCAACTGAAGGGAACTCTTTCTCTTTCTGATCAACACAGATCCCAGTATGGGCAAGGTGAGAGCATACTCGAAAGGGGATCGTTAGCAGAAAATATGAACTGCTGGAAAGTACAATGAGAGGAAATAACAATCAATTGAACTACTTGTTCAGTGGGAGGTAGAAATTACATTGCTGAAAGTAACAATCAACTCAACCACTTATTCAACGGGAGGACTGGAAATAGAAATGACAATGCTGAAAGTAAATATGCAACTCAAGAACTTATTCAGCGGGAGTGTGTTGACGGTTCAGCCGATCAACAATATGTAAATGCAATACAATGTAGACTGAGCATGACCAGTCTCTTCCACAAACGTGGGAAAACAATGAAATAAGCATGATAATTAAAATAGCTGACAGTACTATTGCACAACTTTATAATGAGAATTATAAATAACACTGTAGTTAAGTTCTCCAAATGCTGCAAATGTTTGAAAGGCCTCTCCAAACTCCAAAATCACTCTCCACAAGACCACACACTCAAAAGACCAACTTCTACAAATCTGATATGACAAAACAACAACTATGAAATGTAGAACAACAACTATCTAGACCACTAATTTGCTCATAACTCCCCCAAAACTCACCCAAATGAACTGAAATCAAATGCATTGACTAACTATGATGATGCCGACCAAGATTTAACACTGAAAACCCAACCCAACTGCTGACATTATTTCTTTGCTCAACTCCAAAGTGCTAGGCAAATGGTACGACCCTCTAGAAGGGCGATTTCTTCCTCATAAATACACACTTGATATTAAATTCTGAAAATCAGCATAGAGGGGTGCCCAAGGCTGAAAAACTCATTCATCAAATACCCATAACCAAATAAAATTCATTCAAAGACATATGAGCGAAAACGACAATTCAGCTATGCTAAACCAGCAACTCCAAAAATTGATAGAAATGCAAGAAACTCAACTACAATGTGCTCAATCTGTTCTCAAGGATTAAAAACAACAATATCTCAACTAGTTGCTATCTTTCAAGCAAAAAGTCAAGCCAAAGCTAGGAGGTGTGCATTCCTCGAAGCAACTCACTAACCATTTCGACAACATAACATAACTGTAGATATGAGATGATCAAATGAAGAGAAAAGACCTCCATTTATAAGCTCTGAAAAGCATCTCCAGAAGTCTCTAGAAGGTGCACCCAAACCAAGAAGTCAAAACAATTCAAATTCCAAGTTGACTCCCTTCCTTTCAAAGTGGCGTCCCTCTTCAATAATAAAATAATGCTCCCCATCAAGTTGGCGTCCATTTCCTCAAGTCATAACTTTGGCCTTAGAAATATTTTAATTAGCCTCCTAATGAGGCGTCCACCCTCCAAAACCCCCTTTTCAGAACAACTTAAAGTTATGAAGCTAAGCCAAGGGGTTAAAATGAAAATATAACATTATTTTAATTAAAATAACTTATCCCTCCAATAAAATCACCATAATGCCAAAAATCCATATTACCAACTGAATTGTCAAAAGAGGGAAGCCAAATGTACTGATGCCAACAGGACCACTGCTAGGAAAAGAATTTACTAAAAATAGTAAATTCAGGAAGTTGCTCAGATCATCATGCATGCTATATCGTTGTGAAGCTTTCTGAAAACCCATAAAGAAACCGCGATCTTGTAATGTCCCCGTTTTAGCTGACATTGTTTGTTGAGGAGTGAGCCTATTATTTTGACCCTCGTAGGCTGACAGTTGTGGATAGAGGGTCCCTTTTGGTAGTTACCCAGTGGTTCGACACATTACTCCATCAGTTGTTTCAGGTTTGGGCCTTGGCAGACTCTCTCAGAGTGTTTTTCTGATACTTACTATTTATAGTAAATCACCATTTCAGGGAAGTCAGGGTTACTATTTTTAGTAAGGCACCTGGACAGGTCTCAGATGCAATGTCGACCTATTAATTATTTGGATGGGCGAAATATTAAATGTTTAATGAGTAATTATCATTAAAGGTACTTTAATGATAATTAATTAATATAAAGTCATATTATAAAGTCAAAAGTGTACTTTATTTCCGATGAGGCCATGACCCTCAATTAAAATCACTTAAAGTACATTTTTTATAATATTATTTTGGGCGCCCAAGTTGAGGAGGTATTATAAAGTTTTTATTAAAACCCTAAAGTGGATTTCAAAGCCAAATCAATTACAGCAAAAAGGGTCGACCCTCTTGAGGAATTATAAAAGGGCATCAAAGGCATTTCGAATGTATTATGATATGATTATTAAAATTTGTCTTTTCTCTCTGAGAACATTTGGAGTTGGAGAAACTAGGGTTTCTGCAAATCAGACTTTGGAGAACGATACCTCTTCATTGTCTAGCTTCCTGAGGTTGTGAAAGATCAGCTGAAGATGGCTTAGTAAGGTGGCTTCACACAGGAGTCATATTTGTGCGTATTGGAGAAGAATCATCGAGGGTTTTAAAGAGCAGATTGCAAGCTTCATCTGCTGCTACAGTAACTCGTGAACAATGCACGTGAATAGTGATTGCTGCAGTGCACGTGAATAGTAAACGCTACAGTGCCGTGAACAGTGTCGTGCTACAGTATCGCGTGGACAGTATCGCGCTACAGTGTTTCGCTACAGTGGCATTGATGAATGTTTGGGATGATAAAGGCATCAAATTCACTTCCCACCTTGATTGCCTCATCCTTATGGACATGAAGATAAAATCTGGAGTGACTGGAGGATCCAAATGATTGCCAATTAATTTATTTTACCAGGTCTGATCAGAACAGGGGCGGCTAGGAGGATTAATTCATTCTGCATAGAGAAAGCCTTACATTGCTTGAGGATCGATCTCTACATCAGCTCCTACCTTGGGTGACTTCATATAACCAGGTTTCTTGTTATTTAGCATTGATAGCATAGCTTATTGTATTGAATTTCAGTATTCAGCTGTAGGTGCATTCATGACAGTCACAATTATAATGTAAGTGCCAAGAGTCTTGGCTATCTCAGAGCTATATTGTATTGAACATCCATTTGCTGATCAAGAAGAAATAGATGGTTGTTCATATCATTGTTCTAGCAAGCATTTCAAATTATAGAGCATTGGTTTAGGATGCATGCCAATTGTTTGACAAAATGTCAATGGGCTGTAGGTGATCATTTGGTTTTAGAATTTCATTCATGAGCATTGGAAAAGAACAAAAAGAGTCAGCCTTGCATCTAGAATTTAGTATTATCATTTATGCATTGTTTTACAAGTATTTGAAGCATTTATCTATCATCTTTCAAGCAAACAAACATACTGAAACTCAAACCCAGCAAGTAAACATTTGCATACAAAGTGTTTGACAAATTTACAAAGCTGCAAAGTGGGATAACTAAAGTCAGATTGAGGAAGGCTCAGTACAGTGGTATCAGAGCACAGAAGTCCTGCCAGCCTGTGCTTTTTCATTCAGAGGTTTTCCTTTTAAATGCTTTTTCATGAGTAGAGACATTATTTTTTACAGTAAGGGTAGAGGAACAGGCAGAGTTGAGGATTGGACAGGTCCACCTATTCCAGAAGGTGAGACAGTATCAGGGATTCTCGGTATACACAGGTCTAGCCCTTGCAGCAGTGAAAACAGTGTGACTACACTCATGGCAAATCAAGAGATTCCTAGAAATTCAGGGAAAGAGAAAGAGAATGCTGAGATGACTAAGGTAGAATACAGGAGTCGACATGACAACATGATGGACATGATGTCGCAGCTGATAGGTACCATGAGACAGTATACTCCGCCTCACCAGCATTACATTCCGATAGGGCAATCCAGTGGTTCGGGAGGCATAGACCAGCCACAGCTGTTTACACGACCGCAACTGTCACCGGTTGTTCACGAGCATAGGCCTGGACAACCTACCTTTATCAGTAGAGAGGCACCACTGACTCCGAAAGCGGAGCAACAGGGTCACCATACTGAGTTTTAGCCACAGCATGGTGCTTCAGTGGCAGACGTGACCAGATTGTTTGGAGAGTATTATACTTTGACTCCTGAGATTAGACAGTCGTTGACATTTCATGAGTTTATGGATGTGCATAAGCCCAGAGGTGGAGGTAGATTTGAGCGCAGAGCTCATCAGTACCAGCAACCACCGCAGGTGAACAAAGATCTTCAGCATGCAGTGAGCAAGATTGGCTTGCCTTATTTTGATGGCTCGGATAAGAATTCAGCGAGGTCATGGGTACAAAAGTTAGACAATTACCTATCTTTGAGACCTATGCAAGAGGACGAGGCCATTAAATTTGCCACACTACACCTTGATGGATTGGCGCATGATTGGTGGCACCATGACATGTACACACTGGGTCATCATCAGGTTACTACTTACCAGGATTTCACAGGCAGGCTCATTGAGTGGTTTGATAAGAAGGATCCAGAACTTTACTTTAGAGAGCTAGCACAGCTCAGACAGATAAGTAGTATTGGAGAGTTTCAGAAAACTGCAGTTATGGTGATAGGTATCTCAGAGAGGAGACTTGTCATTCTTTTCTCCGAGGGATTATATGAGCCGATGAGAGGTTGGGTCAAGGCATTTGATCCTCCCACCCTTCAGGAGGCTATGCGGAAGCACAGAGTATGGAGCTTGCTGCTCCGAAAAAGCAAATTCAGACAAAAATGAACACCTCGCTTGTTGAGGAGAGTCAGACATCAGTTGCAGAACCAAAAAGGAAAACAACAACAAGAATTGATGATGCAACTCGTGATGAATTGAGAAGGAAACAACTATGTTTTTGGTGCAAGGAGCCCTACAGCAGGGAACATGATTGTCCTTTAAGGCCAAAGGGCAGAGCCAACCGCGCCATGTGGGTTTATCATGGAGATGTTGAGTCCGAGGATTCAGACCAGCAAGCTGTTCCGAAGCATGCGGAGGCTGGGAATGCCTCTACGGAGTTTGGGCCGGATGCCAATTTGTCCCCGTTGGTATTGTCTGCTAGTGCACGAGATGATTCATTCCGGTTCAGGGGATTAGTGGGCGGACACCGATGTATTGCCATGCTTGACATCGGAGCCACACAATTTTATTGATGAGAGTTTGGTCAGCAGATGCAGACTCCAGGTAGAAGACTTCGCTGGATTTAGAGTTCGGGTGGCGGATGGATATACCCTCACTTGCACTCGGCGAATTTGTAATCTCATCCTCATGTTGACTGATTATGAGTTGCAGACAAATTTTTATGTGGTCAATTTGGGTGGGATGGATTTAGTGTTGGGTATGAGATGGCTTCAGGACATAAGTGTGTTCACCCTCAATTTGCCTAAAATGGAGATGAGATTTGAGATACAGGGCAAGAAATATGTGTTGAGGGGGATTACAGATGGGAGCCTATGCTCTATCTCTCTTGTTAGTGGAAAGAGCAAGAAGGTATAGGAGGATTTTGTGCAGACTAGGCATGGTTATGCTCAGGGTACCGAGGGTTCAGAGGTGGCCGTTGGGGATCAGTCTAGAGGGTTGGGTAGATTGGTGACCAACTCCTTGTTCGAGGCGGATGTTACATCGACATATGACAATCCGTTTTTTGAGTTTGATGTCGATCAGTCTCCTGACCTAGGTCTTGAGATGAGTGTTGATAGCGATTGGGATCCCACTTGTGCACTGGGGTTTCAGACTCAGCTCACGGAGGAGTTTCACAGTGTGTACACAATGCAGAGTGCATATGGTTTTATGTTTGACCCACATGTGCACGATTTGTTTCAGGTGCACCATTCTGGAATGCACGTGTTAGATATGTTCGATCATAGTATATCTCGTGCAGTTTTAGGGGGCAAGTGTTGCTTGCAATTTGACTTGCTTCCTCCTGAGTTTCTTACTCCTAAGACAGACAACACAGAGCTTGATAGGGAATGGCATTCTATTCTAGTTGACCAGTTGCGGGAGTTACAGGAGATAGTCGTGGCTGACAGGGACATCGCCAGACACTACCCTTGGAATCCAGGTGGTGTGGTGCTTCTTTATTTGCGGAGATTGCTTGAGGACAAGCAATTTCAGGGAGGGCGGACTGTAATGTCCCCGTTTTAGCTGACATTGTTTGTTGAGGAGTGAGCCTATTATTTTGACCCTCGTAGGCTGACAGTTGTGTATAGAGGGTCCCTTTTGGCAGTTACCCAGTGGTTCGACACATTACTCCATCAGTTGTTTCAGGTTTGGGCCTTGGCAGACTCTCTCAGAGTGTTTTTCTAATACTTACTATTTATAGTAAATCACCATTTCAGGGAAGTCGGGGTTACTATTTTTAGTAAGGCACCTGGACAGGTCTCAGATGCAGTGTTGACCTATTAATTATTTGGATGGGCGAAATATTAAATGTTTAATGAGTAATTATCATTAAAGGTACTTTAATGATAATTAATTAATATAAAGTCATATTATAAAGTCAAAAGTGTACTTTATATCCGATGAGGCCATGACCCTCAATAAAAATCACTTAAAGTACATTTTTTATAATATTATTTTGGGCACCCAAGTTGAGGAGGTATTATAAAGTTTTTATTAAAACCCTAAAGTGGATTTCAAAGCCAAATCAATTACAGTAAAAAGGGTCGACCCTCTTGAGGAATTATCAAAGGGCATCAAAGGCATTTCGAATGTATTATGATATGATTATTAAAATTTGTCTTTTCTCTCTGAGAACATTTGGAGTTGGAGAAACTAGGGTTTCTGCAATCAGACTTTGGAGAACGATACCTCTTCATTGTCTAGCTTCCTGAGGTTGTGAAAGATCAGCTGAAGATGGCTTAGTAAGGTGGCTTCACACAGGAGTCATATTTGTGCGTATTGGAGAAGAATCATCGAGGGTTTTAAAGAGCAGATTGCAAGCTTCATCTGCTGCTACAGTAACTCGTGAACAATGCACGTGAATAGTGATTGCTGCAGTGCACGTGAATAGTAAACACTACAGTGCCATGAACAGTGTCGTGCTACAGTATCCTGTGAACAGTATCGCACTATAGTGTTTCGCTATAGTGGCATTGATGAATGTTTGGGATGATAAAGGCATCAAATTCACTTCCCACCTTGAGTGCCTCATCCTTATGGACATGAAGATAAAATCTGGAGTGACTGGAGGATCCAAATGATTGCCAATTAATTTATTTTACCAGGTCTGATCAGAACAGGGGCAGCTAGGAGGATTAATTCATTCTACATAGAGAAAGCCTTACATTGGTTGAGGATCGATCTCTACATCAGCTCCTACCTTGGGTGACTTCATATAACCAGGTTTCTTGTCATTTAGCATTGATAGCATAGCTTATTGTATTGAATTTCAGTATTCAGCTGTAGGTGCATTCATGACAGTCACAGTTATAATGTAAGTGCCAAGAGTCTTGGCTATCTCAGAGCTATATTGTATTGAACATCCATTTGCTTATCAAGAAGAAATAGATGGTTGGTCATATCATTGTTCTAGCAAGCATTTCAAATTATAGAGCATTGGTTTAGGATGCATGCCAATTGTTTGACAAAATGTCAATGGGCTGTAGGTGATCATTTGGTTTTAGAATTTCATTCATGAGCATTGGAAAAGAACAAAAAGAGTCAGCCTTGCATCTAGAATTTAGTATTATCATTTATGCATTGTTTTACAAGTATTTGAAGCATTTATCTATCATCTTTCAAGCAAACAAACATACTGAAACTCAAACCCAGCAAGTAAACATTTGCATACAAAGTGTTTGACAAATTTACAAAGCTGCAAAGTGGGATAACTAAAGTCAGATTGAGCAAGGCTCAGCACAGATCCAAACTCTAAGATTCCAAGAGCAAGCCTCAGAAAAAGCTAAAACATCCTCCTAGAAGATAGGAAACCCTAATTTCCACTTCCGAGTAGCCTACGGGTCTCCGAAATAAGGTAACGGTCAACTGCTAGATCACTGTTGAGGAGGGGACATTACAATTCTTGTTTAGTTTAAAATCAAATGTTTAATAATTAGTATTTACTATTTAAATTTAGTTTCATTTTTAAATGCTCTAATTTCAATTATTTTAGTTTTAGGTTTGTTACTCAAATAGTCAAGTTATGATAGCATTTTTTGTGTATCTTCTAATTCTATGGTTTGTGTGACCAAAAGTAAGTAAAACACAACTTATATCCTTGTATGATGAAGGTTGAAGGAACAATTATTCTAATTTTTTTGTATCCTTTGCTTCTATGCTTCCTATAATCTGAAGTTTATTAAAAAAAGGAGAGTCCTTTTGTCTTGAGCGTTTGCATTTGCCATTAAATTTATGCAGTGAAGTTAAATGCTGAGTTCATTTCTTGGCAGTGTCACTATGATTTCTAATAGCATAACTGACAATGAGGAGACTTAGAACCCTATCTTTGAAATGTAAAATTAAAAAAGAGAACATATATGAGAGGGGGTGTTGGGACCCAATCTAACAAGTGCAAGTTTATCTAAGTTTGGTGCTTCTTTGTTGTCTTGGTCTATGTTGCCTATCACTACTAACTAATTTGAGAATTCCTTCAATGGGACCCCTTGGTTTGGCTTGGTGTTCTTTGCTTTCCCCCATATCCCATATCTTCTAGGTTTCTTTAAATTCACATTTGCAGACTTTCCAACTTCCTATGAACATCATGTTTGACCTCTGCTTCCACATTGGATTTTGAAAATCCTTCCAAATGCCTCACCTACTCCCTTGAATTCTCTAGGATGCCAATAATGGCCAGATTTGCCCCCTTGGAGCTATATGAACATATTCGATGCCAAAATTCTTTTTTTATCCCAAGGTTGTAGATTCATAGGCAGATTTCAATAAAGGGTGAAGAAGATGAATGTGGTCGACAAAATGAAACCTAGCCACTGCTAGTCTATGTGTAGGGTGTCAAGCTACTTGTTTGAATAGGGGAATGACATTTTTTATGTCCTAAGTCATCTAGTGATGGATCCAAGGCTGATTTGATTGAAGGTTGCCGTGTTGGTGCATTGATTAGATTTGACTTGTAGAACTTTCTTGTGACCTCTAAACTCCCGCAAAGGCTATCATAATGCATTGTAAGAAAGGGGTATATATGTAGGGTTGATTTTTTGTAATAGAGGCTGGTTGCTGAGCCAAATTCTTGATTATCTCAAACTAGTTATAGGGCATCAAGGCTTCAAGCTATGAATGTTTGGTCTGTAAGGGAATGGGTATACTCGTAAACCATAAGAGGGGTTTTCAAATGAACATAATGCATGCAATTGGATTGTCTCCACAATGGTTTGCAATCATTTGGGGGGGTGTTCAAACCTAGTTGTGGAGCCCCTCTCGCCATATTCACTAGTATGAATGTAACATGGGTTAGATGAAAATGTGATGGTTTTTAATTCATTGCAATGATTTTGTGATGATCTTTCCTTTGTTTCATATGGGTTTTTATTGTATTGAGATGGCTTATTAAATATGTCCATTCACATGATGTAATGTCCCCTTTTTCACGAGCATCAGAGTTGGGGGATTAGCCTATTTTCCTGACCTTCGTAGGCTAATAGTTCTGGATAGAGGGTTTCTTGGATGGGCACTTGGTCGTCAATTTGCAGTATGGGTCTTTAGAGTATGGTGATAGGGTGAATTGTTGCGTTTGGCAGGATACTTGTGCTTAAATTTATGATACTCACCTTCTATTTCACCATCCTCGGCCTAGGGACCATGTGTCCTTAAAAGGAAGGGGTCACTTTATATTTTTCAGTTACTATTCATTCATAAAGTGGAAAAATAAATAACTTAAGTGAATAGTGCTCACTTTTATGAATAGTGTTTTTTAATGCAAAAATTTATAAATAGGAGAATTTCGACCCTCTTCATGCATGAATGATTTAGCTTGTTGGAAACTTGGGAGTGAAGCTTGGAGGAGGAAGGAAGCTAGGGTTTCCTGATTTCTTGCACTGGGTGAGCCTGGTGGGGCTCTATTCTTCATTCTTGAGCTGCTTGAGGGTGTGAAACACCACCTTAAAGTTGTTGATCTGTTATTGTTGCTTCAGTTGGAGACCTATGTTGCTGTTTGCAGGTACTTCGAGCTTGTTTTTGAATGGTTTTGACTGCCATAGACTCCGATCGCGTTAGCACAGGGGCTGCTTACTTTCCGTGGAGTTTTGGAGCTGTTTTTGAAAGCTACAGCCAGCTGCGTTTTTATGAGGGTTTCATTCAGCAAAAGAAGAAAAACGCCTATCTTGTGAGGCTGCAACTTCACCTAAAGGGGGCGCCCTTACCCTAGGAAGCCTTCTATTTCGGTTTTTGGTGGGAGAAGTTCGGATTAAAAGAGTAATCAGCATTTCATTGGGGTTTGGTATTGTAGCAAATCACTATTCATTGTGTTGTAGGGCTGTAAGTTAAAATATAGTTTAAGATGTATTTAGTTTTGAATCTGATGTGAGTTATATGTTGTAAGTTCCTTATTATGTAATGAAGAAACTATATTTAGACATTGAAATGAGAAATGTACTCAAATTATTCCATTAGCTTAGTTTATTTGAAGCATTTCATGGTACGCATATGCTCTTTATGCATCATTCTAGTATTTCTAGCAAACGAAATCAAAGCATAAGAGAAAACAAAAAGACAAACAAAAATCAGACCTACAAATTAAGTGAAAACAAATCAGCTAGAGTGTTGGTACACCACACATGAAGTGCTATGTCTAATTTGTGTGCCATGCGCATTTGGTTCCATTAATGCTTTGCAGGTGTATTTTCCTTTTGCTTGCAAGTTATGACTTTTTTGCCGAATAGAGTAGGCACTAGTTTGATTGGTGAGAGACCAAACATGTTTTATTTCATCATTCCTTTGTCCTTGGTGGATTAGGGTTTCACATGCTTTCATGATTCAATGGTAGAACTTAGGGAACATTCTAAGCCAACTCAAACATCCTAAAGTGTTGGAGAGTCAACCATGCATGCCTACACTTGGAATTTGTGTATGAATGTTAAATGGATTCACTTGTAGGGATATAATCTTGCTATTTTTTTTTTCGATGCATATGAAAGGGTGTAGTTATCAACTTAATTAGAGGTTTTCAAGCAACTTGTTAGTCTTTGTCTGAAATGACCCCCTTACAATTTGTTTAAGTTTTTAGCCATAGCACTTCACCCGTTAGCGTTAGCAAAACCAATGAGAAAGCAACCCTACACCAAGAATGTTCACCAAGATCCCAATGACGGGTGAGGTGATAGCATATGGTGTTGAGGATCATTAGCAAATAAATTGAAATTGCTGGAAATTACAATGCTTATGCAACTTGACCACTTATTCAACGGGAGTAGTTTGACGTCTCAATCGATCAGCATGATGAGAATTACAAAGTACTGAAAATAAAGAGTTGGGCGGCTTGTCGACCCCTTCCGCTTGTTCAGCGGGCAGTACAAAACGCAAATGCTGAATGGTAAAGACGGAGAGGCCTGTCTCTTCCACAATCGTGGGAATTACAATGGTAAAGTTGCAGAAATAAGATGACTGAATTAGTACAACTGATTACAATCTTACAATATGAAATAATCTGCAAATTACTATGAAATATAGCTGCCCAATCACTGCAAAATGTTATTATATGATTCTCCAAACTTCTCAAACTCTCAACTATGGAAACAAGCCAAAAAACAAAACTTCTAGCAATCTGATAAGAAAAACCAGAACATATAAAACTCAAACCAGCAAGCCATAACACACCAAAATGCTCACAACTCCTCCAATAGACCTGAAATAAGATGCAAATGAAACTAGGGGAGATGGTTCCCAAATCTAGACACTAAAATTGCATCAAACACCCACCAATGATTTATGCACGAATTCCAAAGCATCTACAGGCATGGTATGACCTAGGAAGAGGGGCGACCTCCAATAGAAAATTCAATACTTCAAGATAAAATCTAAAAATCTGCAAAAAGGGACGCCTAGGGCAAAGGAATGGAATGAGCAACTATCCAGAAGCAAAATAAAATCACACCAAGACGTATGACTGAAAATCTCCTTCAACAATACATTAACCAACAACCTGTAAACTGAGAAAAACACTACAAAACCTCAAACATCTTGATCCCAATAAGCTCCATCTGCTCTTCAGAGTAAAGAACAATCATTATCTTAGCTAGTTTCTATCTCTCAAGCAAGAAACTAAGTTTGCTAGGAGGTATGCATTCCTCAAAGCGGGTGAGTAACCATTTCAGGAACACTTCGTTATATTTTTTCATGGATGCCCACAAAGAAGCCCAACACTTTTATTTATAATCTTCTCGTCAATTTCAAACTGCTTTTCCCTCCAATTAGGGTGCCCACTGAAATCCAAATTCAACCTTTCTTAATTTCATTTGAGTTTCATTAACTTCCATCACAAAGTCGTCCAAGGCATTAGAGGAAATAATACTTTAACAAAAGCAAATATAACATGAGATGGGCGTTGAAATTGATTTAAGTGAAAACCTTATAAAAGTTGCCTTTTTAAACCAAAGTACCAAATTTACCAAAATGAGCTCCAAGAGTGCGGGAGACCAACTGCTCAACTGACTTGCCTGAAATAGCCTTTGAATTGGACTGTTGAAACCTAGCTAAAAATAGCACTGCTAAAAATAGCACTGCTAAAAATAGCAAGCGCTGAAAATGCTGAAATGCGTCGGAAATGTTGATATGCGCTGAAAATATTGATATGCACCGGAAATGCTGATATGCGTCGGAAATGTCAAAACTGCCAAAACATCCTCCTAGAAAATATGAAACCCTAATTTCCGCTTCCGACTAGCCTACAGGCCTCTGGAATAGACTAACGGCCAACTATACTAATCACTGCTGAGAAGGGGACATTACATTGTCCTAGTGACAAATATTGGAGTCAAATGTAGAATTGGTATAGTTGTTGCTAGTTTAGTCATGTCCACCATTCAATGTGATAATTGTTTTGTTAAAGATACCTCTAGGAACATCCTTCTCGGTTTAGCTAAACCCAAAATGAAAGAGAGGATACCCGCTCTCAGTAGTTGGCATTTAATCATCCATAATTTGTTGATGAACCCATGTTTTTCCCTCATGAAGACAAGTCCCTAGCATTGAGGATAGGAAAATACTCTTTATTGTGGAGTTGTGATTTTAGGATCCAACAAAATGGCATCATTGTCGGGGAAATAATATCTTGGCTCTTATTTTGAAGAGCTTTTCAACAAAGTCATTGAAGAAAATGTTTCGCAGCTATGCACTTTTGTTTGTGTGTGTTTGGCAGTCTGTGAAGTTAGACCAATATAATGGCGTTGTTGTGAGGGAGATGTGTGGGTTCTAAATGAAATGAAGACTTTGTTGGTGAGCTGAACCTACACCAATTTGTTTCCTTGAAGATCAAGTGTGCTTTAAGGGCTTCCTATTTTGAAGTGGTGGCGACTTTGCTGTCGATAACCAATTTTGTTGCTGATGTAATCTATTTGCCATTGATGCATCAAGAACACATGAAATGTTGCAGCAGCTAGTAACAAAGGTACACAAGGATTTTCTTCCTCCCTCTTGAGACAAAGCTTTTTTTATGGTAAATGAACACATAGTTATAAGACATTAGCTTTTTGCCTAGCATGAGAGGATGTTCTAATCATGGATTTGTGGTTTGATAATTACTCTAGAGCTACACCTTCATATGCACGCTATTATGTTTCAAGCCCTAGATACTATGATGAAGAAACTGACCATGAACACTCTTGTGATGCTTATAAGTATCCATACACAAGAAAAATGAGATTGTTAAGCAGCAAAAAGAAAATGAAAATCAAATCAAACTGCTTGAGTTAAATTTCCAATCCAATGTCACAAAAGTTACTTTTTTCAGTACCCCATTATTCCCCTTGGCACCACCTACAAATAGGTAGGCCTCACCTAGGTCAAATATGAAATGCAAATCATTGCAACAAAGGTTTTTAATTAGATGCCATATTTGATGGGTATGATATCTATGGAGGGGGCACAAATGTTGTTGCATTTCCAATTTTTTTGAAAACTTTTGGTTTGAAGATGAGAACATGTGGATGAGATTCTTTGTTAGGCCTTTGTGTGAGACTAAGTTGCCGAATTGGAATTGGAATCAAAATCGGGTATGCCAATTTTTTGGTAGGGGTTGGGTACGTTCTGGGTACATCCGTACAAAAAAATATATTTTTAATAAATATTTATACATGTATTAAAAAATTAAATATATTAATTATAAATTTATATATATATATATATATAGAATTAAATATGTTAATTATAAATTAATAAATAGATATATTAAGAATTAAATATATACATCATAAATTAATAAATATATTACTTATATCTATTATTTAATAATGCTGTATAAGTATAGAAGTTTTCAATTTATTATTTTATTATATAATTATTAAAATATAATTTAATATGCAATAAACTAATATAATGTATAATAGTCTAAATTTTTATGTTATTTTATAATATTAATTAATTAATTAATTAATTTAAATTATATATTAAATATATACTAGATTAGAATATTAGAAAACAAAATTAAAATATTAAAAATAAAAAACAGTTTATTAATAAATTAATAGAACTTTTATAAAATTTATAAATATTACCATAATTTATAAATATTACTGTATAACTATTGTTGGCCAGGTGGGGATGAGGAGCGAGGATCTCTGTCTCTACATCCACGGGATCGAGTTCCACCCAATCGCTTTAGATCTCCCTCTCGAAATGGGATTTCAACCGGAATCATGGGAGTGGACTAGCAACCCCCATTGCCAGATGACTCGCGTAGAGGAGAAACATGCACACGACAATTGATAAAATGCCTGAAAGAAATATGGTCTCATGAAAGCAAATACAACTGGTGGGTGTAAGGGCACACTTCTTTAAAATATCAACACCCTATTTGTAAGGGCAACTGTGTCGAACATGTTGACGTGTTTTTTATGACAAAACCAACACAGAATAAAATGTCCAACGATCACTCTATTCTCTCTTGATCAAAGTATTCTGCATGCTAAGATTGCATGAAAGTTCATGCGTTCAACTCCAAGGTTCCTTTTATTGCAAATAGACTTAGTTGGCTGATGTGAATATGCTGGGTATTCCAAGGGGACTTACGTGATTGTTCAATTTCGTGAAGCAAAGATGAAAGATTTGACTGTGATGCTCTGATTTCTAAACTAACCCAAAAATGCTGAATTGAAAAGGAATAGGGGTAGGAGTTCTACTTCTAAAGGGTGGAACATGGGGATCAACTTAAACAATCTTCAAACCAGACTTTGCGTTGTCTCCCTTCCGACAACCTCCACAAAGTCGGTGCAATCTTCAAAGGATGAAAAAAGTGTTCAAATCATGACACAACATGTTCATACCATCACAACGATGCATATGGACATATGAGCCACAATCGAAGTTAAATGCTGTTACTCCAGTTGACCATGCAAGGCGAACTTACCGTCAGCAAACCCACTAGTGGTATGGATAAAGGAAGATCTGTCCAAACCAAACACCACACTCCACAATTAACAACTACTTGCATAAAACAAAGTTTACTTTACTCTAATCTAGTTGAATTGGAAAGACCAAAAAGTCTTGTCAACTGCTCACAACGAAAGAAAGAATCACCAATCAATGAAAATCTTTATATTATGAGAGTCTTACACAATGTTGGCGTTTCAATTAGCACCTTTGGAGTGCTTATTGGAAACGGACAGCTATTGCAAGTGTGTTAGTACATGCTCTTCGGATTATAGAGAGGAAGATCTCTCTTTGCTGATTTTATACTGTAAAAAAGGGGTGTACTAAGATTTCCTATCTTTTTTACTCAGCGGTAGGACACAAGGGTGCATAAACCAATGCGCCGTAGCTAAGCTTTTTCTCTGGTTTCCGCAGATCTTAACTACGACTAACTAAGCTTCTAGACTATCCTACCTCCTCAAGATAAACAGAGCATGAGGGCGTAGGAGCGAAATGGATTGGGTTGGATCACTTGAATCCTCCGTCTCAATGGAATATGGCCGAGGCTCTGAACCTTCGGATATATACCAAGATAGGGCTCGATACAAGCAAACACTCGTTACGGTAAACTGGATCTGAGACTTGCCAAGGAGGAGGAACCCCTATCCGAGGTATAGGCTTGGAAGCAGCTCACTGGAAACAACAAGGAACGATGGCCTTTCTAACAGGATTCCCGAGGAGGTGACGACACCTGTCCAAAGTCTAGGCTGCAAGAGAGATCATTAAACAACATCAAACGATAATGATTGATGACAAAATATCCAAGGAGGCGACGACACCTGTCCAAGGAGGAGATTGAAACAATGCACTATTTAAAAACAAGACTTTGAATAACTCAAATAATTAGATCAATCAAGTTTGCACCATCTGATTTATTTCTTCAAGGTTCTTCAAAGAATTACAAAGGTCGGGACAGCAAAGGCACGAAATCATGCACAATTGCGATCAACCAACGAACTCTCATCCAAGAGTGAACAGATATAAACAAGCGAACTCTGGCAACAGTGGCGCAGCAATTTTGCTAGCAAATAAAGGTTAAACAAATAAAGAACCTAAGGCTCTTATTTATAGAAACTCAATGGAGTAGGCAACCCTAAAATCTCCTTGAGTTAACAAACAGTTCTTGCCAATCAGCAAGATATTATTCTATGTCTAAAAGTAGGTGAGCAAACAGTTAACTGGAAATCTACTTCAGTTAACTGAAACTAAACAAAAGTCAAACTGGAAGTCTACCTCAGTTGACTGACACCTAACTAAAAGTGAACTTATGTTACAAATGTGTCTCCAAATAGACATCCACCTTTTGAGGAGATCTGAGATCCACAAATCGTGGGAGTCAAATAGACATCCTAGATTAGTGGGATCTGACATGCATGATCTGTGGAGATCTGGAGTCAACTTGGAAAGGGGCATCAAGTTGACTTCAGTTGTATTTATTGCTACTTTGGAGGGTAGGACGTCCTTCTTGACGTATTTGACACCTCATCACCATTGGTCAATGATGCTTTGTCCATTCGTTGACCTCTTCATACGGAGATCATTACGTGCCTGTCAATTGTTAGCTTATCACTTGTCAGTAACTTGATGTATGTATCTCCTTCATTCTGCTTCCCTTAGGAGGGTTACTCCTTTTCTTTTTTTTGTCTATGTTTCCACTTTGACGTGGAAGGTAGTGTAGTATTAACCGATGGCGGCTTTGTGTTGGGAATGACTACCTTCCGCGTTCTTTTGCAGCTTGGACGTTTTCCTTGATCTTTCTCAATGGAAGAATGTCGTGTGATGAAACCGCGAAGCTTGACCACGATCACTCCAACCGTGAGAAATGCACATGAACTTGCTGCATGTGTAAAATTCCAATGGTTACAATCCTCTAAACTGGCCTTGGAAGGCAATCAGATATACGAGGTGAAACCATTATGGAACCTGTGGACTTGTTTCTATGCCTGTCAATCTGGCTAGATTGACCTCTGGGTGTGCCCGATGTAGATCGGTGCCAGTCGTTTTCAGAAAATCATGGAGTAAGACCAATTTGGTCTTGTATTCGTCTTGAGAGAGTTGTGTTCTGAAAACCTTGAAGATTGATTGTGCACACGATGCTGCTCGGACAACTTTTTCTGGAACTGCTAAAAATAGCCTTGCCGGGGGTAATTTTTACGAAAAATTCTAAGACATGGGTTTTGTTGAGAATAATTCTCTAAACAAACCCAAATCGTCAGAAATTTGAAAAAACGCGTTTTTCTATGACATGCAAGAGCCCTTCGGTGGCAGAGGCAGCGAGGCACCAGAAAGTGATTTTTCTCGGAAAAATCCAACACATGGGTTTTGTTCGTGCTTCAAAGCCAAACAAACCCAGTTTGTCTGATTTTCAATATTATGACTTTTTCCGGAAACCCTCAAAAATAGGGGCAGCAGGGCTACTTTTTCTAAAAAAATTTACCATGTGGGTTTTGTTGAAAAAGCTGTGCTGATCATACCCAGTTGGTCAGATCTGTGATAATCTGTCGTTTCCTGTGACATGCAAAAGAAATATAGACAGAAGTAGAGGAAGTAGACAGAAGATGGATTGGAAGTTATAAATTGCCACTTTGGAAGAATTATGCCTTTTGATGCAAACTCTGATAAATAGTCCCTCTGTGCAACAGATCTTCAAAAATATGAAGAACGGTGAAAACCCCTCTGTCAGATCTTCAAAAATGTTGGAGAAGAAAAATATCCGTTCTTGAGCTCCTCAACCTGCAAAGAAATAATGAATAATGGATGCCTAGATGCTTTGATATGTCAATTTGGAGTTGCAAGCATCAATTGGGCATCCAACTCATGATTGAGCCTGATTTGGAGTTCAAAAAGGTGATTTCCACTGATTGTGGAGTGTTTGGCCTCTTTTTGTCTCCAAAATTTGTTAACTCAAGTGAACATTTGCTTTTGACTTTCTTAGGCTTCCTTTTTGGAGTTTTGATCATTTTTGCAGGTTGAAGTGCCTTTGTTTGATCTTCGATCCTGGCTACTCAGTTGATCTTCGGCAATTGCTGTCGGATCCGTTGTTGAGATGGGATTAGCTTGATGAGATATGCTTGGGAGAGATTAAGTCAGAAAACTGAGTTTGGACCTCCAAAATGAGGGGCGCCTTTCTTCAAGAGGGGCGCTTTTGGCTGTGCCTTAGTCAATTTTCATTGACTGTTCTTCGTTTTGGCCTTTTCAGACCCTCTGTGCTCTGATCTGACGTTCCCGTTGATGGATGAGTCGGATGACTCTGCTTGACGATGCATCGAGTAGCCAACTCAATCTTGCTCAGGATGACTGACTTCTCAGTTGATGACAACAAGTTTTGGTCCTTCAAACTTAAGGGCGCCCTTGGCCAGCAGGGGCGCTTTTAGCTTGTTGACTGATTTTGCTTATGCTGTGAACTGCCTGACTTTGATCTCCTCTATCAGATGACTGATTTGTCAGAAGTTTTTGCTGATGGTTTCACTGGCGAGACTGGTCATAGCTGAGAAGATCATCCTGGGAGGCAGTAAAGATTCTGAGTGAATCTGGATGCCTTCAAGAAAGGGCGCCTTTCTTCAAGAGGGGCGCTTTTAGCCATGCCTTAGCCATTTTTTGGCTTATCTTTCCAGTTCTTCAATTTTGGCTTTTTCTGCTTGACCTCAGCGTGTGATCGTTTTGCGTGTCCTGTGAACCTGCTGTCAGATTGATCACGTAGCTGGGAGGAAGCTGGAAAGATATCATGTATAGAGTTGCTGCTTATGGATTCATCTGGTGCCTGTAATTGAGGGGCGCCCCTGGCTAGCAGGGGCGCTTTTACCTTGAAGCTCTCTGATTTGGCATCTCGGTCGTCAATGAATCCTCCATACTTTGCTGACGGTTGGTCAATGATCCCTGAATCAGATGATTTTGCTGATTGTTTCGTTGTCGAGCCAGCATGAAAGTGAAGAGGATGACTGAGTTGAAGATGCCAATTGATTACATTTGCCCTCTGAGATCCAAGGGCGCCTTTCTTCAAGAGGGGCGCTTTTAGCCACTGTAGACTGTGTTTTGCCTTGGTAGACAAAACGTGCACCTTCCAGACTTAGCCAAATTTTGGCCTTTTTCGTTTTGAGAATCTCCTCCGTTGAAACACATCTTTTCATCCTTTTTCGCCATAGCTTCTTGGTTGAAGCTTTTGAGGTTTAGCTTTCAGCACCTGGTACTGGCCAATCTGCCATTAATGGCTGCGGAGCTCCTAACTTTGTTCCTGAAAAATAGAAATAGACCCACCAGAGTATAACATATTTTTTGATGATTCTGACTTGATCAGTGTGATCGTGAAGGCAATTAACCCTATCAGAATTATTTTCATTCATTTCCGGGAAGGTCCTATTTTTAAGGGTTTCCTTAAAAATAGGGGCGTAAAACCCTAATTTTCATTTTTTCAAAATTTTAACCATAGGTTCCTTGACAGAAACCCACAAAGACTTCATGTTTGTTTTGACCTAAAACATACTTTCGATGGCATTTTTATATTGTTTAGCTCAATTTAAGTAGAATGCCAAAAATTTCATTTTGGGTACAACACACAACAACCTTTTACAAAAACCTTCAAAGGGAAAGCTTTTCTTTCCTTTTCAAACTAAGCTAACTCCTAGCTCTACTCTCTAACTTCTATCTCCAATTCTATTTAGCTCTGATCTGTCTCTGATTCTAATCTAATCTATTACACATGAGGGGGGATGCCCCTTTTATACTTGGCCCAGTTTGACGGCTTAGATTCAATTACAAAGAAGGGCTCAAATCGAGCCACATATGCCCTAATTAGGGTTTTTTCCCTAAAAACCGCCACAAAGAGGAGTGGGGCAATGAATGCGTTGGAGATTCTCCACTCCCCATCAGGAACCACTATCTACAATTAATGCCCACCATCATCAGCAAATTCTCATCCAGAAACGCGTTCCCATTGTCTGGCTGCAAATTTTGTTGTGTTAGGAGGAGGCAACAACACTTGGTTCAAATCCTCCTTGCAAAAAGATCTTCTGCGTTAATTCTTCCCGTTGCTTTCATTCTTGGATACATTTCTCTCTTGTAACTTTCATATTTCCTTAGCCCACTGCCTTGGGCGCATTTGCCTCTTTTGCACCACGTCCTTAATGCCTTAGACAAATCTTCACTGTCGTTTCCCTTTCCAAAGTTATAACATTGTCTAGCTTCATCACCTCAAGTCTTCACGCTTTGGCTCCGGTGTTCATCCTGCAAAACAAAAAGAAGAGCATCAGAATGCTTATAATATAAATTTACTTCAGTTACCCAATTTTCATGTTATGACTTCCAAGGTCTGCTTGACCTCCAAATTTGATAAAATTCATCACTTTCCTAGCAAACTTTCGTCATGAGTGCATGGTGTTCATTTCATGAGGTTGTCTTCAAAGGCAAATCCACCATTTGCTTGGAGTTTGTGCCTTAGAAATTATTTCACCTTGAGGACGCATTTGAACGCTTGATGTTCGAGCTTCATTTTATCTTCAAATTCCTCCATGCCTTAGACAAATTTCATCTCTACCCTATGAGTGTGTTTGATCCCTTAGACAATTTCATCTGCTTTATAAATTTCATCCACTGTAATCTAGGCACTCACTTTGACATCACCAGTCGAGGCAAACATTTCTTTTATTTGCCTTGGAAAATATATTTTCGCTTAAGAAATTCATTAAACGGGTGCTAGGCAAAAATATCTGTCAAAACAACGCAAGCAAGGTGTGGAACAAATTTAAATCATCTCCCAGTGGGAAATGTCCAATACCCAGAAGAAATTTCCCTTCAGAACTCATTGTTTTCATGAAGGTTGATTCCATTTTATTCTAGACGTATTCCACACCTGCAGTCTTCATTTTCCTGTCTTGGCACTTTCCTTGATTCTCTTGAAAGACTTCCCGTCTGGCTCCGGGTGCATATCACACTTGTTCTTGAAAATTTCCAACTTCATCTCAGCCATAGGCGTATTTCTCACTCTTAGAAAATAATTAAATTCTTAAATCACCCATGAAGGGCGCATTTCACCCGATGCATCGACTTTCATTTTCATGCCTTAGCAATTTCACCCTTTTTTCCTTGAAGAATTTCTTTCTTGCTCATGGGTGCACTTCACCTTGCACTTGCACTTGGAAAATTTCAACATCACCTCCTCTAGGCTTATTTTCTAATTTCTCTTTGGGCAATGCCTTAGAAAATATTAGAACTTTGTTAACTCACCTTGTTACCTAGGGTGTATTTCGACCCTTATGCATAATGTTTCCTCTGTCTTAGGAAATATTCTTCAACCTTTTATTACCTTGGGCGCATCCTACATGTTGGGCTTCATGTTCCTACACCCTTACAATATTTCTCACGCCTCTAGCTTGCCCTCTCATCTTGGGCGCATATGAGGGGTCAAGCTTCCATTTTCACACTTAGAATATTATTACACCATCACCTTGACCTTGAGGGCGCATTTCTCATAGGGAGGAGGAACCTTTTGCCTTAGAAACTTTTCTTTCATTCCCCTTGCAGCCTTGGGCGCATTTGAGGTAGGGTGGAGGAATGCCAAACACTTAAAATATTTTCTCAAGTCTTCTTTCCATGAGGGTGCATTTCGGGGTGTGAGGAGGAATTTCTCCACACTTAGAAAATTTTTAAACATCCTCCCTCTTGCTAGGCGCATTTCACATATGCCACTTCCATTCTCAAGCTTGGCGCATTTCATGTGGTGTGTAGGAATTTTTTATCTGCTTGAGGGCACATTTCACTAGGCTTCTTGCCTTGGGCGCATATGAGGGTATGAGGAGGAAATCTCCCATACTTAGAAACTTTTTGCCATGTCCTCATGCCTTGGCATATTTCACATGTGGTACTTCCATTTTCCACGCCCTAGCATCTCATTGCTTCTTGAGCGCATTTTACCCTTGGCTCTTCAAGATGAGGGCGCATTTAGGCATGTCCACTTCCATTTTCTTAACTTAGAATCTTTTTTATGTCACCACCTCAACCTTGGGCGCATTTAGGGGGGTGTGTAGGAATTTCCCAACACTTAGAATATTTTCCCTTGTGATTTCTCCACTTTGGGCGCATATCTCATAGGGAGGAGGAATTTTCAATACTTAGAATATTTTGCTATGCCTTTACCTCTTGTGGGCGCATTTGCCCCTGCTCAAGGAATTTTTTTTTTTTGGGCACATTTGACCCATGCTGCTTCCATTTCAACCCTTGAGGGCACATTTTGTCTAGTGTGAAGGAAATTTCACACTTAGAGAATTTTCTTGCCACTTTCTTCATGCCCTGGGCGCATTTCTCATATGAAGGAAGAATTTTCAAGTACTTAGAGATTTTCAACCCTTTTACTCCTTCTGGGCGTACTTCATGTGTCTTTGTGCCAGTTATTATTTATAAATCTCCAACGCCCTAGCCATGCCTTGGCTTGCTATTTTTAGCAAATTCAAAGAAATTAGGGTTTCCTTGCATTTCATCTGTTCTGAGCTGGAGCAGGCGAGGTTGTGCCTCCATTGACTTTGCCACCTTGTTTACACCCTCTGTCCATGCTGGTATACTATTTTTAGCCATTTGCTATTTTTAGCAAACCCTAAAGTTGCCTGACTTCCGCAGCTCCGTTTGACTTGAATTTTTTACCACGTGGTCCTCATCACTTGATGAACCTGTTCACACCTGCCCCTCGCCCTGAACTGCTATTTATAGCCGTGTTTTGGAGACGACTTACTATAAATAGTAAGTTCTCGGATTGTGCCCAAATTTTACCAATAGTTTGCTTGAAGGATGTTGATCGCAGTGGGATACCTTCGTTTTTGAAAATTCTGGCATTTTACCCCTCTTTTTAGGCATCGAAGCTGGAAACCCCAATCTAACTTGCATGTGCCCTGAACTGTTTCCATTTGACTCGATTTCTGTTGCCTGCCATTCTGCTTGCAGAACTGAAGTGTTGGGTGGTTGCCAGAGTAAACTTGGTATTTATAGTAAGTGTCTGAAAAGCGATCAATCTAATGTCGGATGAGTTTGCATGTCAAACTACCCGTGGGATCTCAAAAAACCCAGAAAAACCCAGAAAACTGGTCCACATGCGGGCACTGGCTAGAAATAGTAAGTCTTGAATCGTGATCTCCTTTGCTTGCATGTCATACTGTTGTGAAGCTCTCGGAAAACCCATAAGGAATATCCAGACATGCACTGAAAAACTTTGAATGCAAACCCTAAAAATAGCCTTTGAAAGATGAACTGTTATAAGTCATTATCCCAGATTGCATGTTTCACCACTGCGAATGTTTTGAAAAACCCAGATATATTTCCTTGACATGCATTTGAAAAGCATATGTGTAAACCCTGAAAATGGCTCCTGAAGCCTGAACTGCTAAAAATAGCAAGTTGTCCGAATCTGTTCAAATTTTATGTGCAGGCACCCTGAAGTTACTTGGAAGTGTTGATGCAGTTAGAATCCTGAAATCTTGAGGAAAAGGCCTCATATTAGGTACTTACTAAAAATAGTAAGTCGCCAGAACCTAGTGAAAATTCAGTGGGACTTTGCCTTGAGTCTTCTGATCGCAATGTTAAGCTTAGTTGTCAATTTACCAACTTGATTTAATCTCAATCCAGCCTGAAGAACAAAACCCTAATTTCACAGATTCACTTCAGACTTAGCCAAAATTTCAAATTAGGTCAAAGAACGGGGACATCCCCAGAAGGATAGAACGATCAGAGAGAGAGAGAGAGAGAGACGCAAAACGACCCAAAAAACCTGAATGGAGCAAAAATTAGGGGTTCCCCATTTGAATGGGGCGATGTGTGAAAAGGTCACAACAGAACACAAGGCTCGAAATAAAGGAAACCCTATGGAAATCCTCTTTCCATTTCTCAACAAAGTGGAGATCAATTCTGTTCTTGTTTTGGAAAAGTCATGGAAATAATGAAAATCAGCACTAGAAAATACCCAATTCCTAGACGATTCCAAACTGTACCCGATTTGGGTGTGATCTGTACCCAAAAATGGGGGTTATATACATACAATTCGGTAACTTAGGTATGAGAAGGCTAGAAGATGGCTTATTAGTTTTCTTGAGTATTGTTTTGCCTTTTGAAGGGAGCTTGTGGCTGCCTTTGATGTGGAATTCGTAAGCAATGTAGACTCTGTTGATTTGTCCAAGAATTTGTAAGTATCAAAAGACAAGTTGGAGAGTCTAGTAGAGATTTGAGCCATAGGTTTGTTGTTGCCCTTTCCAAAGTTTTGAGTGTTTTCAGACTTGACATGCATGTCTACATTGATCTGTTCTTTGAATCCTATGAGGTTGGTTTGAGTTTAATGTAGAAGGACATGAATCTTACAAGTTTGCAACAACCTCATGAATGCCTTGACTCCCTTGAAAGAATGAGGAATGACTACATAATGAAATTGTTGTCCTCAAATGCCAATGTTGCTGGTAGTGAATTGGTTGCTGTGGGTAGCAATGAGATGGGTGCAACATGTGTTAGTCTGTTTTATGATGTAGAGGATGATGATGCATACTATAGTGAAATGACTATGTAATAACCACCCTAATTTTTTTTGAGTAAGCTCATTTGTTAACAAAGTGCATAACAACTTCCTTTCTACTTTCTCATTACCCAAATCTAGGAAAGGGTAAGGTGAGAGCATACGGTGTTTTGCAAAGATACAAACTGAAATGAACTGCTGAAAGGAAAGGCATTAGGTGGCAAGCTGGCCAAGCTGCCATTTTGGTTTGAACCAAATTAGACATTTTGCCAATGGCTTGCATTAACACATGCTGTCTGTTGAAGAAGTGTTGATTGAGGTTGGCTGTGCCATCTACATACTATGGTTGAATTTCTGCCATTTCATTTTGTTTGCATACATCGTAGTTAATAGTGTGGTCAAAGCATTGTATGCTCTCACCTTGCCCACTTCAGGATCTAGGTGATTAAAAAGTGTGAAGGCATTCCATATGCATTTTATATCCAGAAATTTTCAAATAAAATATAGGGTGGTCTGTTACAGTGAGTCCATACACAAACCTATACCTAGCTAACTTGTGTTGTTGAGGGTGCCTTTACATGGGGCAATTCTTGCATTCCATAACCTTCATATGGTGACTTCACACATTGCTTGTCAAACATGCAATGCAATGTCTTCACAGCTTTGGGCATAATTCTAGCCAAGTTTTTCCATGTTTTTGGCGATAAACCTACTGATCTTTTGCAAAAAAATGCCTTCCAAGTTTTTGTGTTAGTGACTCGGAGCAGTTTTGTCTTGTGAGAACTTGCTAGTCAAGCAATTTTTTTGGGGTGTTTTTAATTTATGCTTGATACAATTTACTCTGAGTAATAGAATAGAAGTTGCTCTAACAACCTAGACATGTCTTTTTGACGCTTAATGGATTTCATGTATGTGCTTTTCAATATGTCCTATAATGATTGATGTTACCCTTTTCAGTGCATTTTGACCAGTAGCGATCAGTTTATGAGGGCATATTTTGTATTGGTTCTAGTGAACTACTTATTCCAGTGACTTGGAGCAGTTTTGTCTTGTGAGAACTTGCTAGTCAAGCAATTTTTTTGGGGTGTTTTTTAATTTATGCTTGATACAATTTACTCTGAGTAATAGAATAGAAGTTGCTCTAACAACCTAGACATGTCTTTTTGACGCTTAATGGATTTCACGTATGTGCTTTTCAATATGTCCTATAATGATCAATGTTACCCTTTTCAGTGCATTTTGACCAGTAGCGATCAGTTTATGAGGGTATATTTTGTATTGGTTCTAGTGAACTACTTATTCCAGCATTTACCTTTCATAAGATACTAAGCAGGTTTTAAAATTAATTGATACATTTGCATTTCACTTGTACATTACATTTTTTTTTTCTGTGGCTGATGGTGCCGGTGCTTTTTTATTGTAACAGCAAATAAGCTTCCAGCAATGTAAATTTTTCATCTTCACACATTTTCACTCATATATTCCCCTAGTTTTTAATTCACTTTCTTAGTAACTTTTTTCCAAATAAATATGGGCTAAAAGTGGAGGATGCATTGGGCTACATATGGTGTTACATATGTTACCAATGTGTTAAGATACTAGTTGAATTTCTCAGCTTGCTAAATATTTATTATTTTGGCAGGAATATCAGAGTTTCAGAATAGGAAGTGATGGTAATCTTCAAGGTGTGGGTCTCTTTATTGGCACGGAACCTATTTCTGGTTGCTTGGTTAGTCACTATTAAACTTACTAGTGTTAACATTTCATTTATTGGAGTCAAAGTTTAATTAATGTACAAAACCATTATGCCTGTTGCATTGTTAAATAGCATTCCAGTTTTGTCATTTAGTCAATTCTTGGCTGTACATATTGCTTCAAATAGTTGTGGTCTTTGTTTATTTTTCTTATGGAGTACTAAGAAGGAATGGCATAAAAAGGAAAATGCAATTACCAAGTGATTTCTTGCCTTCATCAAGTAACAGAATGTGTTTTAGTTGTTTCTTGCTTTCATCAGGTAACAAAATGTGTTTTTACGAACAAATCTTGGCATGCCGATTTTCTTAGGAGAAAGAGTAGGTCTGGAAAAAAAATTCTTTTATATCTAGGAGTATTGATTTTAATGGGTCTAGATTCAGTTTTATATATTTAAGGTAGTTTTATACCCATATGGGATTTTTCATATAGTGCTAATTTTTGAGTCAGATGTAAGTCATTCCTTACCAAGTGAGTCATTGGATTGTAATGTTCCCAATTAAACAACCTTAGGGAATAGATGATTTTTCCTACATGTGCAAACTGAAATGTTGAACAAATAAAAAATTCCCAACTGTAGATGCCAAAAACCCTGTTGAATTATATGCTGATCAGCAATATATGATAATTGCAAACCCTTGTCAGCCATATATGCAACTTTATGCTTAGATCTGATCTGAACCTTGCATTTGAAATTATGCAACCAAACAACAATATTTTAAGCAAACTCCCTGAATTTATTAACAATTCCAACTATAACAGAAACTTTGCAACTTAATTAGAAGTTACCAGAAACTACATAATGACAACAATATTCAAGTTTCAGCATACAATCATACCATATAGATGTATGGATGTGAAGAATGATCTCCAAAGTGCAGCGATTGGAATGTATGGTGGCTAAGGGACCAAAAAGCACTACCAAAAATATTGTGCTTCAAGACAAAATGCTGAAATTTTATTTCAAGGGCTGCAGCTAGCAATCATGAAGGAAAATGATGCTCAAAGTGGCTGGAAACATGAATTACAACTGATTCAAATAGCTAGAATCGCCCACAAATGACAACATTTCAAACCCTAGGCGCCTTGGTGATGAAGGCTGGAAAATACCAAAATACAACAGATTCAATAGGTTAAGACTCCCAACAGAAACCAAATACTCCATGCCCTAGATGCAGCACCGACAGGGCTGAAAACACTCATTTTATGCTGGGCATAGTCAATTAGAAGGCTGGAAATTATGACCAATTGTGTGGTAGCAATAAATTTGAGTAGATCTAAATCCTTATTAGCAGCCACAACATTAAACCTCCTAAAAATCAACAATTAAACATACTTGGTATTGTAACGTCAGTTTAGTGACACTATGTAATTTCCCCATTTTCGGTCACTTCAGCATTGTAGTTAGCTTTGGCTTTCTCGGTAATTGTCAGTTGTGCTAGAGGGGATGTCTGATGTTCCCGATGAGCTCTTGAGTATTTTGGCACTTTCAGATTTCACTTCTGGATTGTTTTTGTATTTTCTGCATATTCAGCTGGTTGTGTGAGGAATATTTAGTAATTAGATAATTAATTGTAAGTTGTTGAAAAAACATAAATTAAAAGACAACTTAAATTAGTTATTTATAAGGCGAGTATAAAAGTGACTAGTGTCGGAAATGTTAATTAATTAAATAAAGTCACTTTTTGGAGCAATAAGGATTATTATTTTAAAATAGGTGATTTAAAATATTAAATTTGAATGTGACATTACCAAAAAGGGACCATAGAATTGAAAGTTGATGTCTTTGACGGATAGCGGTGCATGAGCTCTGCTAGGGTTTTGTGCTTTCTGAGGTCATTCGTGGCCCCTCCTGCGTCATATTGCGCTTCTTGCGCAGGAATTTGTTTCCTTCATTGATTACGGCCGCATTTACTGTAGTTTTAGAGGTTTATTATGCCTTCAACCGGTTCTAACCCAACAATTTTTGCTGGTGTTAGTGGTTCGTCGGCGCAGTTTAATGGCTCCCCTACCGAACAAACACCCTCGAAAATTTGTTCCGAAAGTCTTTCATGAGGTAAGAATTATGACGCCCCTGCTGATGTAGTTTTACTTTTACTTGATTTTGATTTTGCATGCCAATGGCTCGAACAACACACTCTTGTGGATTATTTTGTTGGGAGGACTCCCCCCGAAAGTGTGCTGAAAGATTGGGTCAGCAAGGCCTGGGTCTCTCATGGGGTTTGCCTTGATATGGTCCAAAATCTGACCAAGGGTTTTTTTTTGTTTCGCTTTGTGGAAGTTAGTCATGTCCAAGCTATTTTGGGTCATGGGCCCTGGTATGTTCGGTCTTCCTTGTTGGTTTTCTAGGCATGGACTCGGGATTTTGCTATCTCAGAAGACTCCAAAATGCGTGTCTGGGTCTGGATTGAGTTTCTCGGGTTACCTTTGCCTTGCGTGCCCTTCTTGAACCATATTGCTTCCTCTTTGGAGAGGGTTGTTTGTATCGAACCTGATGGGTTCTTCCAAGCCTGTCCTCAAAAGAGGGTTTTTGTGAAAGTTGATTTATCCAAAGATTTGAAAGAGTTTGTAGACATTCAAATTGGTGATATTAGACACACCTAGAAAGTCACATATTTCAATATGCCCAACATGTGCTATTGGTGCCAGTCAGCTGACCACAAGATCAAGGATTGCCCTTTGACAGTTTCTCGTATATCCTCTCAGTCATGGGATGTTGAAAAGCCTTGTCCGACAGAGCCTTCTACTAAGGCTGAAACAAAGTGGACTACGGTTTCAAACCGGTAAAATAAGTTGTCTGGTACTGGGTCGGCTCCCAAGGCCCCTGAACCAACCAAATTGGTTTCAAACCCTTCAGAGAAGAGGATAGCTACTCCCTTAGGAGTTACTTTTGCTGTTTTACAACCTAGGTCAAAGGCCATGCCTCAGCCTGCGGCTGTTTTGTGTTCTCAACCAGCTTTGTCCTCCGCAACGGGGACTTAGCGACGGTCTTGCAGCCTGTTTCTTCCACCGGAAGAAGGTGAATATGTGCCTGAAAAACAAAGATTCTCTCCTATTGAGATTGGTTTTGTTCCGCAAGAGTTTTTGAAGAATAGCTTCTCTTCCCTGGGTGAAGAGGACCAGGATTCTGCAAGTATAGAAGATTTTCCATGAATTTTATCTCATGGAATGTTTGAGGTCTAATTGACCTCTCCAGGAAGTATTCTGTTAGGAATACTTTGAAGAATTACCCAGGGATTGAAGTGCTTTGTCTTTAGGAAGTTAAAATTTCAAATTTCTTGCTTGCTCCGGCTTGTCGCTGTATTTGGCCAGCTAGTACTATGTTTTGCACTTTGCATAAGGCTGGTCGTGGTGGAGATGCTACTCTTTTGGCCCCATGACTGCATTCTTGTGTGGTGGACCATGGGGTTGACCCCTCCCAGCGGGTAGTTTGGGTTCTTCTCAATATTGAGAATCATTCATTCGGGATTATTAATCTTTATGCCTCTAATGATGTCATGGAGTGCTGATTGCTTTGGCGCTGGATTGCTGATTCTTTGCCAGTTGCCACCTAGTTGCTCTGCGGGGATTTCAACATGGTAGAACTAGCATACGACAAGAATGACACCTTGCCTTTTCGTTGGGCAACGGGTGAAAGAGAGGCCTGGTTTTACATGCGCTATAAATTGGGGTTTTCTGATCCCAATATGAGTTGCTGCCATTCTCATTCTCTCTGGCACACTTGGTGCAATTACAAGGCTGGTTCTGACAGAGTCTTTAAACGCCTTGATCGTGCTATGATCTCGGGTCAATCTTTTTTTTCCTTCAATAGTTCTGCCTTGCCTACTAAGCCGTTAGTGGATGTGACTCTTTCTGATCACTTCCCAATTCATTTTCGCATTGAGTGGACGTCTTGTCAACCTCGCACGTGTAAGACTCAATTCTTTTTGAACACGTTTTTGTTCTGTCACAAGCCCACCCTGACCCACATTCACCGGGTGTGAAATTTAGAGTGCAGGTCACTTGGCCATACGGGTTGGATTGCTTGGTGGAATGATGCCATCGTTCGTACTACGCATTTCTTGCGCATTTATCGGCACCTACTTGCTATCTTTCGTCAACGTTCTTACGAGGCCACCATTGTCGACTTGCGTATGGCTATGGAGGCTTTGATAGCCATTCCTTTCTCCCCATCACATCAAATCAGGGTGGCGAATTTAAGACAACAAAAGCAAGTGGCCGATAATTATTCTGCCAGAGGCGCTCAAATCAAGGCTCGGCTTCACTGGCTCAAAATTGGTGATTGTGCCTCCAAAGAGTTTTTTTTGGCTCTTCGTGCCAGACACTCATCTCCAGGCATTAATCAAAGATGGTAACCAGGTGCTCTCTGAGCTACCTGACATTCTCTAGGGTTTTGTGCATCACTATGAATAGGTTTTCATTGCTCAAGACTCCACGCGTGCTCGCCAACAAGCCCTTCAGAACTGCCTTGCTGTTGTGCCACATAGGCTTTCTTCAGCCTAGATTAATTTTTGTGATCAATTGTTAACAATTGATGATCTCAAAGAAGCCGTTTCCTCCATGGCCGATGATAAGGCTCTTGGGATTGATGGCTTTCCTTGTGAATTTTACAAAACTCTTTGGGACTGTGTTGGGAGCGACTTGCATCATGTTTATCTTGAAGCCTTTCAAACCAATTCTCTAGGGAATTTAATTAATAAAGGCAATATTAAATTCATACCTAAACCACAGGATCCGAAGGATATTTGCAACTAGCGACCCATCATGCTTCTCAATGTTTCTTACAAAATCATTGCCAAAACCTTGGCTCTGAAAATTTGTCACCTCTTGTCTCAAGTTGTGTCCTGAGCAGACTGGTTTCATTAAATGCAGGTTTATTTTTGATAACATCGTTGATAACATCATTGCAGTTTGGGAAGGCATGGAGTGGGCCCCGCGGTCAACCAAAAAGCGGTGTTCATTAAAATTGATTTTTCCAAAGTTTATGACCGCATTGAATGGCCTTTCATTCTTGCGATGTTGCAAGCCTTGGGCTTTGGGCCCAACTTCATACAGTCTGTTCGTATGCTTTTTTATGATGCCTCGGCTTGCATTTCCATTAATGGCCGCTAGTCTTCTGCTTTTGGTCTTTTTTGTTCCATTCGCCCTCTTGCCCCTGCTTTGTATGTTTTGGCTACTGAGGGGTTTGGATATCTCCTGGCCAATGCTGTCTCCCAGCACCGTGTTAAAGGGATCTCTCTCCCGGACTCTCAGGAACAGCTTGTCAATGGCCACTTCACGGATGATTCCTTTCTCACTCTCTTAGAGGATGAACTATCACTGCTGCCCTTGATTGCCTTAATACCTTTTGTCTTGCCTCCGGCTCTAGAATTCAATGGCACAAGACCTTGTGCTACAAACAATCGGTGCTCCACACTCTTGCGTGGCTCCAAACTTATAACTGGAAGTGGATAGGGCAGGGAGAAATCTTTCGGTTTCTGGGCATCCCCTTCGCCTTTCAGGCTTCCCCTCGGGAGCTTTGGCAAGCCGTGCTCTCCAGGGTTGAATAGAAGCTGGCCTATTGGATTACTAAGCCTCTTTCGTTGGCTGGCAAATTCCAGGTGTGTTCTAAAATTTTGGCTACCATTCACATCTACTATTCTTCTTGTTGGGCTCGTTCTAAAGCTGTCTACAGTAGGTTTGAAAAGTTGCTTCGTGATTTTTTATGGGCCTCTTTTGAAACCCACAAAAGTTTTCATTGGGTCGTTTGCGAATTTTGCTGTCTCCCCAAGGACTCTGGAGGGCTTGGATTGGTCTCCACTCAACGACAAGGGACTGCTCTCCACTCAACGACAAGGGACTGCTCTCTGTGTCAAATGGATTATCCGAGCTCTCATTGGGGATGAAGCCTGAAAGATTCTCCTCAGACATTGTATTCCGTCTAGTTTTCCTGTTCACAGGCCTCCTGGAAAGGAATCGGTCTCCAAACCCTCCTGGTTAGGAGGGAGCCGGTTCAAATTGTTGGCTCCTTTGTGGCCAAGAGCATCTGACACTCGTGGGAAACTGTTAAGCCTTGGCTCCGTTGGGCCGGGGTTGGATTTCGTGATGGACTTTCCATCAACCTTCATAACTTATGGTGGTCTGCCCTTTTGACTCAGAATGGTCAACCCTTGGCCAAGTCGCCTTGGCTCAAGGCCCTCAGATTTCATAAGAAGGGCATTCAAACACTGCATAAGCTCTTTCATCGGCCTACCATGCGTCTCTTGCAGTGGGATGCTTTTAAATCCCAGTATAGTCTTGAAAACCAGGACCGTCTTATTTTTGACGAGCTGGTGAGCGCCATTCCAGCGGAAATGCTTCACAAAGTTGGCATTCGTGGGCACAAACCTTGGTGGAAAGACTGGAAATGGTTTCCAGACACTCCTCTCAGAAGCTGCAAGCCGCGGCTTGGTTATAGTTGGCTTTCACCCCATTTTCCTATGATCAGTTCGTTGAACCAGAGGTGGCTTCTTAATTCCTCTGCCCATACTTGGCGTAAGAGGTTTGATGCCACTTGGTCTGCAATTGTTAATCCGAAGCTGACCCACTTTGCTTGGTGTATTCTTTTCCGAGACTTGCCTGTGGGTTCTCGGCTTGTTCATTTGGGGGTTCCTAACCCTCGTTGCCCTTTTTGTGGGCAGTTTGAAAGCTTTAAGCATCCTTTTTGGTTTTGTCCCAGAGCTCAGCAACTTTGGACTTGGATTCATGATTTCTTTCGGCCTTTTCGACCGAAACCCTTCTCTTGGCATATGGTTCTGCTGGGGGACCCACCTGGAACCCTGACTAAGTTCAGCCAGCTTTGGCACACTTTCAGGGTGGAAATCCTCTTCAATATCTGGAAAGACAGAAATGCCTATATATTTGCTCATTCTCATTTAGATGTTAATGTGTCTCTTTATGCTAAAGCAGTTATATGTTCTAATGTTCTCTTATAGATTCAAGTGTAAGCCAACAAGGTTGCATTGGAAGTGGCTCACTTGTAGGTTCTCTGGACCACTGGGGCAATGCCCCTTGTACTGTGGCTCGGATCCCTGATTCGCCCTCCTCCTCTCGCGGTCAGGTGCCTTCTCGGGGCCGGAAGCGGAGTGACTCTGTGCGATCTTGCTCTCAGCCTCCTGCTCGACGGGATTCTTAGCCTCCCAGGCGGGCTCGTTATCCTTCGCCGCGTCCTAGTCGGGGCTGGCACTCTAGTGGTGCTACGGGGAGTGGTGGTGGCGGTTCTGGGTGGCCCTCTGATGCTCCGCCTGCTTCTGGCTCTGCTTGGCCTACCAGTGGCAAAAGTTTTTCGCGGCTGGCTCTTGCAATCTCGCCTCGGCGCGAGAAAAAAAAAATGAAAAAGATGAAGAGATGATGGTTGGGGTGCACCTCTTGACATCACTCCAAACCCCGCTGATGGTTGGGGGAAAAATCTAGATGACAGGGATCCCACAGGATCTACTGGCACTGCCTTGGCCGCTTAATTTTATTTTCTGTTATTGAACTTCTAGGCTAGGCCCATGTGATTGATATTTTGGCTTTTCTGGGCTCTGCCCATGTGACATTCGGGGTGTGCCTTTTCACCACCCGCCCCTTTTTTGTGAATTTGTAATTATATCTTTATATTAATATAGATATCTGCCTATTCATCAAAAAAAAAAATATTAAATTTTGAAAACAAAAGAGTTTATAAAAAATGCTGAAGTGGTTCATTTCATTCATTCTAAATATTGTATATTTCTCTTTCGGAGATTTGTGCCTATGGTCAGATTTCTCAATAGAGGGATGGAAACCCCAACGGTTTTCCGGATGAACAAAAATTTGAAAGGCAATGCAATTCCAACTAGGGATCGACGAAGTGTTGAAGATTTGGGATTTGGGGACGAAAACTCTCGGATTCCATTGGAGCAATTTCACATAGAAGTTGCTTGGGTGCTGAACGATTGAAGATTAAATAAGGTTTTGGAGGTTTGCAGGCAAACGAAAATTATTATTTCTCTGGTTCCAAGTTAGGATTTATCATTGATTGTGGTTTCAGTCAAGTTTGGGTTATTGAAATTTGTGAAGTCTTTGGTAAAGACAAATTTCAGAGTTTAAGAGATTTTGTAATGAATTGTATGGAATATTTTATAATTTTTATCTGTCAAAGTTTCCATTCGTACCACCCATAGGAGGAGCTGTAACATTCATGAGGTAGGTCGAACATTCAAAAAGGAGAAATAATTTGTGATGAGCCTAACCCAATCTGACTCAAAACACTTCACTTGCTGCCTTTGGAATTTTGTCAAGCTATTTGCAAACAATGTTTGAACTTGCTGATATGAATTTCTGTTGGTCTTGCTATAAATTTGTATTCTGCAATTGGTGTTTTGAATGTTTCTAAAGATGCAAGATTGATTAACAAAGTCATAGAAATGATATGCTAACTATTTTTGACCTTTTCATACATATAATGGACTGAAATGTGCATCTACAACAGCTAGGAATTTTGACAAACATTTAGCATGCAACTTCCATATAATGGATCATCTACAGCAATAAGACATTTCTACAAACACTTTGCCGACAAGCTCAGGACTGAGACCATGCATTTACAGCAAAGGCATTACATCAAACATATGGCATGCAAACTTAGTTTCAACCTTCTTATTCAAACTGAAATACTGATAGGTAATGGATTGATTACAAATGATCTTTTCTTGATAAGAGTACCTCTACAATGCTTAATATTGATTTTAGCATACCCGGAAATGCAAACTAGCAAGAAGCTGGTCTGAAAGTGCATTAGCAGCAGTACTGGCAAGTCTGATATAACTTACAGCAGCACACCCTCATTAGATTAGATGCCCAACCATGTTGTAGAAGCAAACCAAATGCCAATGTATCATAGGAATCAGGTTTGATAAATCATTGTAGCGTTTTTACTGTTCACATGCTACTGTAGCATGAGTACTATTCATGCGGGTCCTGTTCACGCGGGTACTGTAGCAGCAGCTGAAAGCTTGCAATCTGTTCTTTAATGGCTGCCAATGATGAATCTTGGGTCTGCACTTGATAGTCCTTTCGATAATCTTCAAACCCTAGATAAAAACTTCACCTTTAGGCACAAATAGAACTTCTAGATGAAGCTCTCCCAATTGACCAAATTCAATGGATATTTCACCACCTCAAATGGCTGCAACATTGAAGAGTTTAGCGTTCTCCAATGGCTTGAAAGATAGAAACCCTAGGCTTCTCCTTCACAGACAAACTTCACCAAGAAACAAGTTTTATAATCTTCAAAACATAATGAAATCAAATGCCTTTGATGCCCTTTTATAATTCCTCAAGAAGGTCGACCTCTTAGCTGTATTTAATTTGGCTTTGAAATCCACTTTAGGTTTTTAATAAAAACTTTATAATATCTCCTCAAACTTGGGCGCCCAAAAATAATATTATAAAAATTTACTTTAAGTGATTTTAATTGAGGGTCATGGCCTCATCGGAAATAAAGTACACTTTTGACTTTATAATTTAACTTTATATTATTTAATTATCATTAAAGTACCTTTAATGATAATTACTCATTAAACATTTAATATTTCGCCCATCCAACTGATTAAGAGGTCAACACTGTATCCAAAACCTGTCCAAGTGCCTTACTAAATATAGCAACCCTGACTCCCCTGAAATGGTGACTTACTATAAATAGTAAGTATGAAGAATTGAGTCTAACAAAGGCTAAACTTGAACCCACATTGAGCTCTGAAGGAGAAAACACATTGATCTCTACCAAGAAGGACCCTCTAACCATCTGTGTTTGCCTACGAGGGCCAGGAATAGGCTAACCATCTGTCATCATGTCCATACTAAAAAGGGGACATTACATAATTTGTTAAGTATTCACAGTTTGTGGAAGATATTTACCAACATCAGCATTGAAGACTTTAATATGAATATTAGCTGTTATTTAATATGAACCACAACCTTTATGAGATGCAGCTTTGGATTGTCACAATTCATACATTGCTTCATACCATTTCCACCCAAGCCATACAAGGAGGCTGTAATGTCCCTTGTAGAATTTTTATAAATTTTGTGCTATTTGTCTTTGTAGGCTAGGATATTAAGTTATATCAATAGAGCAATTCTAACTATTGATTATGCTAGTTGATTAGGTATGTAGGAATAATAGTGGCTATTATGGTAGTAACAATAATGATAATGTTCTCATGTAATTTCTGTAGATGTGATCTGATCGGATAATTGGTGCAAGAATGATAATGTCTATTTTTAGCTGGTACTATTTATATCTCATGCTATTTTTAGCAGTCTCTAATATTAACCCAATGTGCTATTTTTATATCATCTATTTTTAGAGTCTCTCATTAGATTTCTTGTCATGTAGGGGATGTGACTTCTAAGTGTTAGTTTCTTGTATTTTATATTATTAAATTTAATTGGTGATTGCATGGTTTTAGATCTAGAATTAGTGGATGGAATTTTGTAATAAAGTTCACATTGCATGCAAGCTGTTTTTAGAGAAGAAATTGTAGTTATCTTTTTATTATTTTCTTATGTAATGTTTTGTAAACCTTATAAATAAGTGCCATTTGCACATAGATTTCTAATTACAATTTTCATGCCTATTTGTAGCAAAAATTGCTATTCATCAAGTACAAGTTATGGTTAATTCAAAATTTATTATTCATTCAATAAATTTTGTAATGCTTATCTTGCTTCTAAATTGCTACTGAGATGTTTCGTATTATTTTTTAATGTGCTAAGGTAAAATAAATTGCTTTTAGTGTATTTGCAAGCTTTGTATTGCAGGTTTGCTCAATTGGAAATTGTGGCTTTGTATCAATCCCTTATTTTAATTTACCAAAGTGGTTGTGTCCTTATGTTTAAACATGTTCAATCTTTATTGGTGCTTGAATTGTTCAATCATTGCTTTTATTGAACAACATAATCATGTATTGGTCATAGGATTTATTTTCAGTAATAAAAACATAAAAAATGCTTGCCTTGAGTTGAAGTGCATATAGCCTTTGCCCCAAGTGAATCCAAAAAGACACATATTTGGTTTTTTTAGTATGAGCATTAATCATCCCAGAAGAAACACCAAACAAATTGTAAATAGCAAGTGCATATTGTTCATATTAGGTTAGTTTTTATATATAGGGAGCTTCACCTTCTAATTCAAAAAGCAGTTCTATCACACATTTATTTTGTTTTGTGTTACACTAGAAAGTGTGAATTAAAAGGCTAACAATAAGTTAGTCTAGAAATAACAAATCTTCATATTTATGTTTGTTATTTAAAATTGATAAATTTAAAATTTGAGTTATCATGTTTTACATTTTATTCTACTGCCTATTTGGAATTGCAGACTGTGTTATCTTCAATAGAGGGGAGTCCTGCTGCACGAGCTGGTATACATACAGGGGATGAACTGGTTGAAATTGATGGTAAGGTGCCTAAACTTTTGTGTTTTCTTTAGTCAGCATGCCTCATGTTTCCTCAGTGGCTGATTTTTTTTTGGTAAAACAATTCAATTTATTCTTACTCTTAACAGAATGTAAATTTCTGAACCTTGGTAAACTTTCCTATTTTCTTTCTTGTTCGCTTCTGCAGATATTTGGTTTGTTTATTACTAAGTTTCTTCTATAACAGCAGACCATAAGCCATGAATCAGAGAACAGTGGATTAATGCAAGTCATCAGTTCATATTTTCTAATAAGTATCATATAGATGCTTTTCAAAATAGAGAAGCATGGTTTAGAGGCTAATATGCTTGTTTGATCTCTTGCAAATGTCAGTGTCTTAGTTACAGTTTTGCTGTACTGTGGCCTACGGCCCTACAGTGTAGATTTTATGGTGCATACGACAAGCTTCAACTCCTTATGCCAAAGATATTTTATGGTCTCTCTCAACATCATCCACAAATACAATTATCCTCTTAATGTTGCTTACTGTATTATGTCTAGATTATCATTGATCTGTAAATTTGCTCATCGAATCTATTATTTATGGCAACAGGTATATACTATGTTTGAATGTTTGAGATAAGAAGATGAATTTTATTTTCCAAATTAAAAAAGGGCAATATAAAGCAGCAAGGGAGGAAGAGTAAACAAGAAAACAAGGAAATTGAACTGATCTATTGTGTAATACAAGGACATACAGCTCATATCTTCTTTAAAGCATTTATCAGAGACGAGCTTGAAAAGATAGAATCATGGTAGTTGTTTAAATTAGTAACATGAAAATTAAAGGGGTGTATTAAAATTTAATGGTTATTAATGGTACTTTTATATTATAGCCACTTGATTAGTACAATATGCCACTGCATTTTAGTTAATAAGTGTGAATACTAAAACATGTCTGTGTAGTTAGGTATGGCAGTTTCTTAGAAGTTGTCTTGACACTTGATAAATACATGTTTTAGGGGCCCACATAATAAAAATACTGGCACTGAACACAAGTAGTTCCTATCATGACTAATCCAGAAATTAAATAAGGCTGTATAATCACATACTTGGTTGGAAGCTTCTGACACATGTTAATTTAGTAACTTGATAATAATGAACGTAAGACTTACTGGACTGTGCCAAGATGTTATGTAAGAAAATAGTAATGTGTGATATGGTAAACTTTATGCCTACGTTGTTTTACCATGCTTGTGAAGGATGCCTCCTTTTGTGCTGTTATGCTCTTTAGTTTTATCCTTGTAACGAATTAACAAGGAATACCATGCTAAAACTAATGCCTATTTTGCATTTTTTATGCTTGCATAATATGTATCTTTTGTAGTGCTATGGTCTTTAGAGTCGACCTTGTTCTAATTTTTTAAAGTGATTTGTTTAACCTTATTAGACACCCAACATGGTCTCCACAAACTGATATTGTAAAACCAAATAAAGGAAGCTAATTCAACAACTTATAGAGGTTAGATGAAGGATTGCTACCAATTATTTAAGAATTGTGCATAGAAGTGTAAAAATACGTCAAAATCCTTCCATATCATGACTTATAGCAAACATAGAGAAAAAAACATTAACTTAAAATAATTTGTACATGATCATTGTAATCACCCCATTTTCAGGTTCTCTAGTAGTGTAGTTGTCATTGACTTTACGTGTTTGTGTCAGTATGTTTAGAGGGGTAATTTGATGTTACTAGTGAGCTCAAATGGTTTTAAGGAGTCATATGACACTTTTAGATGTTATTTCCAACTTCTAGTTTGGACTCCAAGATTCTTGGAGGGAGTGTCTATTTTTAGTAAGTCACCTAGTCGGGTCCGTTTATCATATTTTATCATTAGGATCATTCCTGCATAGTCAAATTTCAATTTCGATGCCTTTCAGTCATTTCTGTTTATTGGGTGTAATATTGAGCTATATTTAATTATTTTCACTAAGGTTGCCTTTTTAATTAAAGACATTTATCAGACACCTTAGTGTTATAGCTCATTGGAAAGAGGATGGAAAGTTTTAAATGATGGGACACTTGAAAGTGACTTTAAGTGTCAGAAATGTTTTAAAAGTAAATTAAATCACTTTTTGGAGTTAAAAGGTGTTGGCATTTCAATTCGCATCTTTGGTGTTCGTATTGGAAACAAACAGTTATGCACAGTTAGATTGCTCTTCGAATTAGGAGGGGAAGCTCCTTCTTTGCAGATTATGCGTAAAAAGAAAATGCAAAACTAATTTCCTGTCTTTTTATCTCACTTGAGAGCACAAGGTTATAAAACTCTTTGCGTTGCAACTGAGGTTTTCTCTGATTTCGTAACTTCAACTACAGCTAGGCCTAAACTAATGACACTTCTATCTTTTCGAGTAAATTCAGACCAAGAGAATTTAGAAGTAAATAGGGAATGGTTGTTTTAACACAAAGCTTAAGAAAACTTAGCTCCAAAACACACCCGAAGACTCATTGTACTTTCGGATGGAAGCTGAAAATAAAGATTATAAAAGCAAAACATGAAACAATAAACTTGCTTTCAACATGCGCACAAAGACTCATTGTACTTTTGAGGTGTAGGCTGAAATAAAGATTATATGATTTGAACACAAAACAATATCATGGAAAGATTTTGAGACTTTGGATTGAAGCAAGGTAGGCGCAAGATTTATTTCCTCAAAGCTTTCCAACAACAATTACATGTTTGGGACAATAGATTGTAGCAAGAAGACAAGCATACAATTTATGATCAACCAAAGTACACTGAACAAAGTTTGAATATATACTGAATAACAAAGAAAGAAAGCACTTAGGCTCAGCGTTTTGTTATCACAAGCACGGTTTTATAAACACAAAAGTGAACAAACATCAAATAACAAAGTTGCAGACAAGGTAGGCGCAACAATTTGTTATCAGAATAATGGTTAAGAAAATAATGAGCAAGGCTGCTCTTATTTATACACACAAGAAGTAGGGAACCCTAAAATCTCCTTGTGTTAACAAGCAGTCTTGCCAACATGCAAGATTTATTCCTATGTCTAAACAAAGATAAATAACAGTTAACTAGAATGACTACATTAGTTAATTGATCTAACACTAAAGAAAAATCCAACTATACAATAGGTAACTCCAAAGATAGACATGCATGAAAAGAGGACAGCCAGTTAACGTGGAAAAAACATCAAGTTAATTGGTGTTTTAAATTGTATCCTTGGACAATGTCACATGCCTTAACTGGTAGTTCATTGATTGGTAACTTTGGCGGCTCTATAACTGGAGTGATGACCTATGTTTTTTTGCAGCCTTATGCTTCTGAAGCTTTTCTTGATTTTTATCAATGGAAGAGTATTGCATGATGAAACCATGATGTTTGACTGTGAGCACGGATATGTTCGGACAAGTTCTGCACAAAAGCTGAAAATAGCTTCGTTGAATCTTCTTCAGAAAAATGGCAGATTTTTGGAGAAAAATCTGATTTATGGGATCTGTAGAGAATGTTGTTTTGAATAGACCCAAATTGTTCTTTTTCTGAAAAAATGACTTTTTCAAGAACATGCAAGAACCCCTTAAAGGTAGAAGCTACGAAGCAATTTTTTTCGAAGAAAATGTGAGATACGTGTTTTGTAGGTGCTTGTGTGCTGAAGATACCTAGATCGTTCATTTTTCGAAAAACTCAGTTTTTCATGAACATGCAAGACACCCTTAAAAAGTGGAGGCAGGGAGGCAATTTTTTTTGAAAAAATCTGGGACATGGGTTTTGTGGTCAATTCTGTGCTGAATAAACCCAGATTGTTAGATTTTTGAAAAGATTGATTTTTCAAGATACCCTAAAAAATAGGGCTAGAAGCTTCCACAAAAGTTGCCAATCTTTAAGAGAAACGTCGAATAGAAAGACCCAACTTGATGAAATTCTGAAAAGGAAACCTTCTGTCTTTGAAAAACAATGCCTTGGATGAATGGATTTGGAAAACTGTTCTTTTGTGCAACCTGAACTTGAAACTATGAAGAAATCAGAAAACCCCCTTCGTTTGATCCTCCAAATGTTGTTGAGAAGAAATTCTATGTTTGCTCATTGAAGCTAACTTGCAAAATGAAGAATGGATGCCCAAATGCTTCTTAAGTAAAGTTTGGAGGTGAAAGAAGCGGTTAACTTGTGAAAAACCCTAAATTTAGGAGTCATCTCGTGAAAATATCTGTTAACTCAAGTTGACTTGGGCGCCACCTTGAGATAAGGCGTCCAACCTCAATAGTGTTAGAATATTTTCAAGATTTTCAAATTTAGCTTGACAACATGCCTTCGTTTAATCTTCAATTCCGAACGTTTGATAGGTCTTATGAACTGGCTGACGAATTCACTGCGGAGCGTGATCAAATCTGAGAAGGGCTTGTTGGAGGTCATGAAACTTGAAAATTGAATTTGATGCCTCAAAATTCTGGGCGCCCTTGGCTTGCAGGGGTGCTTTTTTCTTTGTACTTAGCTATTTTCTGAGTTTCTTGATTTGCTTTGACTTTCAACATTTTCCGCTTGATCTTCGTTTGTGAGCGTTTGATAGATCCCATGAACTGGATGCTGGATTCATCACGAAGCTGGAAGAATTTTGAGGAGGACCCCCAAAATTGCAAATCCTAATGACTGCATTTGGACCCTTGAATTCATGGGCGCCCTGGCCTGCAGGGGCACTTTTCCCCAACTTTTCCTTGTGACCCTTTTGTTTCTCGTGGTGTGTCTTCACTCGATTTGCATTTTGCGGTGTTTGATGACTCCTCTGGACCAACTGATGAATTCATTGGAGAGCTTGCTCAAATTTGGAAAGAAATTGTTTGCAGCTGCAAACCTTTAAAGAACTTCTGACTGCCTAAAACCTTGGGCGCCCCTGGCCAGTAGGGGCGCTTTTGTGCTCTAGACAACCATTTTTCGATGGTTTTCAACTTTCGTTTGCCTTCTGTTCATTGTTCGTCAGTCGTCTTCGCTGTTCGTCGATCGTGCTCGCTGTCCATGTGCAACACCAACACCAACCGTTCATGCGCTTGTCGACTGTGTTAGTCATCACTGTTGATGTGTTGACTGTGTTCACCGTTGTGTGTGCATGATCTGCATTTTCCAGACAGTTTTCTTTTTGCAATTTTCAACTTTGTGTATCCCCCTCCGCCATTCACTGTTTTTCGAGCATCTTTCGCCGTAGATTGTTTTGTGCAGTGTTTGAGACTTAGATTTTGACACTTGGTATCTAGCCATCCTCCATTGATGACCTCAGAGGTCCTAACTTTTCTTTTGAAAAAGCGAAATAGACCCACTAGAGAAAAACAAACTTTTTGATGATTTTGACTAGACCAATGTGATTGGATGAAAGATTAACCAATCAAAATCATTTTGAGCCATTTTTTGAAATATACTTTTTTTAGGGTTTTTATAAAAATAGGGAATTGAAACCCTAATTTCAAAATTTTCAAAATTTTAGGAGCATCCTCCTGACAATAAACCCAAAAAATCCCCATGATTTGTTTGTTGTTCAAAAATTTCTAAAAATAGAAAATTGCTAATTTTAGACATTGTGACCCTTTTTGGACTTTTGACAAGTTTACAAGATTTTGACCATTTTTACCAAAATGCCTTAATGAAGCAAAATTATTGTTTTGGGTACATCAAAGGCTTAATATATTAATTGTAATGCCTAACATCTTTTAGTTAACGGAAAAACAGTTATTTTTCCGACTTCTGTTGAAAGGCAACTTAATAACTAACAATCTAGGGTTTTTCCAAAATAAAGATAACGAACTAAAAAGAGAATAACTGCTAGGGCATCATTAACTTACTCACAACTTTCATTGACTGATAAGAACTAGGGTTACCTTCTAGCATTATACTTTGGAAGAATCTCAAATTAAAGTAAATACATAAAATCTAATTCTTCAACTAACTTCTAAGTTTCATTTTCAGCTGAAAAGAACATCTAACTGAATTAACTGAAACATCTACTGATCTATTCAAGCTAATTAACCATTCAAATATTATAAGAGAGAGGGTTCCAGGAGTTTACAGTTAAGAAGCCGAAAACATATGAACTTGGCACTATCTTCATGGAAAAGGAGGATATCATCAGGGGCTTTACCGCCCAACCAAAGACCTACTGGTCTCCCGTGTTCCTTCAACTAAAGGAACCTGTCCCTTCTTGAGGGTAATCAACAAGGATTGTTTGTTATCATGTCTTTGAGCCTGGTGTCAAGGACCTATACCTCTTGATTGACCTTACTAAGGGTACCTCCCAACTAGAAAGGCCATTTTGATCAGTGGTATATCTGGTGCTTGATAGCTGACAGATGTTGAATCTATAATCGTACCTTGGCCAAGGATTTTAATATCGCTGGCACTCCTATGCCGATATCTCTGGCACCACTGTGCTGTCAACACTCTCACCCTTGCTCGACATGATTACAATATCTTAAGTTTTAAAAATTATCGAATTAGATTAAATTTCTCTTCTTATTATATTTGGTTAGATCTTAACCAAAGTGAAAATGTATTATGAAGAATTCAGCTGAAGATAAACCAAGTCTTAGTTCAATATAAAGTATTTCCAAAGGGGTTTCCAAGAAAATCAAGGAAGTATAAACATGTCTTATTTCAACTTAAGAGAAAAGAAGAACTCATGCTAAAGATTCCTCCGAGTTTATTCTGATTCCAAGATTTCAGCCAAATTAGTTCAGGATTTAATTACAACAAGACTTCTTAAATCTGAGTCAAAACTAGACCACAGAAGAGACCAACAAAGTTCAGAGATTTCCACTCTCCTATCCAACAGGGAAAAACTAGAGTTCAATTAAATTCAAGGCCGGTGTAAAATAGGATATAAGAGTGTTGGAGAATTTTGCCTTCTGGTTGATAATGATTACAGGTCTAAACACGGACAAAAGGTAAGAAAAGCAAGAATTGGGTTCCAAACCAAAGACGCTACGGAGAAGAACAATTCACTCCAATTCAAATTACAACCCAGCAGATCCTCAATTTTCTAGACAAGGTTAGATCCCAACATGAATGGATTAAGGATTCCATATCATATCAGGTTCCACTATAGGGAATCAAGGTTTCAATTTAACCCATAACCGACAGAGGGAAACATAATATAGTTTATTTGAAGATTGACTTCAAGGTCGGTTTGCTCAGACCCCCATGAGGGTTAAGGTTTGTATACAAAAGACTTAGTACAAGGAAACCCAGTTCGGATTCCATCACTCCAGTGACTACCATTCATTCATTATTAACTTAAGGAAAGAAAAGTAAATCGAGATAGTCTAAACACAGAGGAAATTACGATCCCAAGCGGATGACACTAACTAGTTGGCAACAAAAATATAATCTCCATATTTATTTATCGATAACAATATCAGTGAGGGTTATACTCGGTACTTGCCTGCGCGATTAAGTTGAAATTGGTACAATGCTCTTTACTTCGAACTTCAAGTAATCCAAGAGAGCACCGACGCTTTCAGACAAGGAAAAAGACCCAAGGTGCGAGACGCGATATTGACTCCACTCGTCCGGATTGAAGATGTGTAAGGTCAAACTCTAACGCATTGCAAGCCAACGACTACAGAGGAAAAGAGTTTTTCTAAACAGAAGAATGAAGACTTAACACAGAGAGTGAAATGCAATATGGAAATAGAGCTCCATCGAAACTTGCAATAGAGATTAAGAACGACAATACATGAATTACTCGACCGACTCAGAGAATAACGAAAGAAGCCAAGTAGAGAGAGAGAGCCAAATGAAAGTCTAATTTTCCTTTTTAAGAAAGCTCGAATTCCCCCGACGGTTTTCAAGAACTCTTCATCTACCCAATCTTGGGCATTTCCCCACACGTGGATGGCGAGTTGCAGAAACTCCCGCCATAAGGATCCAATGTTAATTAAATTTCCAAATGTTAATTCAATATGCAATATTGATTGCTAAATATATTAACAAAATTGGTTCGCTCCACTTTCAATATTATAATATTTAATTATATTATTTATTAATCCATTGCATACTCTTTTAAAATTATAAAAGGTACATATATATATATTTGAATTGACTTAGAGGATAAATAAATTAACTAAATTGTTTATGGCCAAGTTACGACTTAGATACTTTGTAGCACACAGACTCGAGACAAGATGACAATTTCCGATCCTTCGTTAACCACTACCTCTCCCTGATGACATCTCCTTTTCCGTTGTGACGTTGTCAGTTCTGCATCCACTGATAGGTATTATGGTTAGAATGTTCACAACAGCTATAAAAATACGTTTTTAAATATCGACACATAAGTACATTCAATTTCAAGGGAACAAGTAATTCACTTGCAAATAAATAGATCGTTAACTTATAGTTACGATAAAGGACTATCTATGCCATTTATAATTTCACATTCACATGAAATCAGTTACTTGCAACTAACTTTGCATCTGAAATACATAACCAAATTCATAGTCTCAATGTAAGGGATGTAACATTAATAAAGTGGTTTTAAAATGGGAGTTTCTGAAAAGCCCTAAAAAGCTTATAAAAAGGGGAATTGAGAGCTCATTTGGGGATGTTGAAGTTTATTATCTCTTTGTCTGAAAACCCTTGTGGTTTTGGACATTGGACTTGGTTCATCTTAGCCTTCCTAAGGATGAAAACCCTCTTGGAGAAGATTGGCTTCGGTGGTGAAAGATCTACCCTGGCTATAATTTATTGTTGGAGATATTGATTAGGTATTTCACAGTGCATTCAATCATTTGGTTTTCTAATTTGTGAGCCTCTTTCCGAGATAAATTTGTAGGTGATTGAAAGTATTATAAAATATCTTGTTTTGGAAACCTTGCCTGTAGGAGTTTGGTGGTTTTGGCGGTTTCATCATATTCTTATTTTGGAGCAGCTTTATATCTTATTTGCTTTGCATGGAGTTTTGAGTTTTGGAAGAAAAATTATTACTGGAATTCATTTTCAGAATTGGTGAAGTCTTGTGCCAAGACCAATTTCTAGTTTTAGTGAAATGAAAGGAAATATGTTATGATATTTATTGGTTGAAGCTAGTCCAGCCGTACCATATGCAAACCCTTGAGCTAGCTGTTCATGTTTGTGGGTTCAAGTTTGAATAAAGTAAAGATTGGAGGCATTGTAGAAGGAAAAGGAGGAAGCTTACATAGAAAAAAGGGTAGAAGGAATCAAACAAAGGTTGTCGTACCACTTCTAAGGCTGCTTACCCTTTGGGAATTGTTCATGAAGTATTCTATGTTAGCCACGCTTGTTGGGGAAGGCTAGGAATGGATGTGAAGGGCATTTAATGTCCAGGTTAGTGAGTTGTAAAGGATATTTATCTTCTGTATCAAATTTTTGAATGTAATAAATTGTTACTAGCACTTTGAAAGTCAGTGTTGATTTATACATATTGCTAATTTGGGTTCAATTGTGTATTTTATTTAGTTAAATGCAAGTATTTCATGAATGTCATTGTGCCCAAAACAATAAACAAATCACTCTATATCAAAATCAGTCATAAACCAGTTCATAGAGGTTTACAAGCAAACTGTTTGACAAAATGTTTGAGAACATAGATTGGTGAAAGTAATAAATTTTTGCATAGAAAATTAGTTTGGGATATTTCAATCATCAAGATTTTCTATGGAGAAACCCATTCTAAGAAAAATCTAGCATGGAAATGGGCCTTATGGATTCGATCTGTCTCAAATATGCAAGATATAATGGGCTTGTGGCTCATGAATGAACAAAGACATGCGAATTCCACTTGGAACTCAATCTCTACAATCTATAATGTCCCCATTTTCAGCAATATTGATTTGTGAACAATTAGCCTAGTTTCCTGGTTCGTCCAAAGGCTAATTGGTGTGTTTAGAGGGTCTCCAAAGTTCTTGGAGAATGCAGGATCAGTCTTGCAAAGTTGTTGGTAGTGAGCTCAGTTGGCCTTGGTGAGTCTAGGGATGCTTTTAAAATCAGTTTTCGACATTTTGGGAGCTGTCGAAACTTCTTGGAGGAGAAGACTATTTTTAGAAAGTCACCCAATTGCTTCTAATCATTGTCCCAAATCTTCAGTATCATGTTGGTATATTCATAATTGGATTTCTTTGTCATTTTAGTGCTTTCCGCAACTTGGGTTAATTATTGAGTTATTAATTAATTATTCACTTCAGTTGTGTAATGGTTAAAAATAATAAAGGGACAACTTAGTGTAGTAGCTCGTTAAAAAGCTATTGAGATGTGTTTTAAATTTGGTGCCTATGCTTGGAGGACTTTGTACATGAAACATAATATTAAAATTCTTTTTAAAGGTCTTGTTGACGTGTGTTTTATGACGACATCAACACAGAATAAAATGTCCAACGGTCACTCTATTCTCTCTTGATCAAAGTATTCCGCATGCTAAGATTGAGTGAAAGTTCATGCGTTCAACTCCAAGGTTCCTTTTAGTGCAAATAGACTCAATTCGTTGATGTGAATATGCTGGTTATTCCAAGGGGACTTACGTAATTGTTCAACTTTATATGCACAAGCAAATGAAGGATTTTGACTATAATGCTCTGGTATTTGAATGGATCGGGAAATGCTGAATTTAAAGGAGGTAGGGATAGGAATTCTACAATCTACTTCTACGGGTGGAATGCAAGGATTAGCTTTGACAGTCTTCAAACCAAACTTCGTTTCGTCTCCTCTTCGGACAACTCTGAAAAAGCTGGTGCAATCTTCAAAGGATGGATGAGATGTTTAGATTGAGATTCACCATGCACACCCGTTCACAACGAAGCAAGTGGGCATATTGAACACAATCGAAGTTAAGTGTTGAGATTCTAGTCGACCACGCAAGAGCAGACTTACCGTCAACAAGTCCGCCAGTGGTATGGATACGGGAAGATATGCCCAAACTAATGTCACATTCCACAATTAACTCTACTTGCATGAAAACAAATCTACTTTACTTTACTCTATTTGAATTGGAAAGACGAAAAGATCTCGTCAACTACCCACAACACAAAATGAAGTCACCAATCAATGAAATCTTTATATCATGAGAGTTTTACACAACAATCTTTTGCAAAAACTTTCAAAGGGAAAGTCTTTCTTTCCTTTCCAACTAAGCTAACTCCTAGCTCTACTTTAACTTCTATCAATCTCTATCTCTGTCTAGCTCTGATCTATCTCTGATTCTAATTCTAACTATATACAAATGAGGGGGGATGCCCCTTTTATAATGAGTCCAAATAGTGGACGGTTCAGATTTGATTACAATAAAGGGCTCAGATTGAGCCACCCATGCCCTAATTAGGGCTTTTGCCCTAAAAACTGCCACCGAGAGGAGTGGGGCAATGAATGCGCCCTCCACTCGTCATCAATGCACCACACCCTGCCATCAATGCAAGTCGTCTCCCTCCATAAGGTCATCGTCCAGAAGGGCGTTTCCTTTCTCCTTCTCGTCGGCTGCAAATCTGATGAATCTGGCCAAGACTGCCTCAACCTCCTGATCGGAAATAGGAGGAATGTGATCCAACTGAAACTCTAAAACTGCAACTCTTTGCCCATGCCGGGCACATGATTTCTTCCAGGCAACAAGGGCGTCCTGGGTGTTCTGTATGATACTGGAGAACGTGGCCATGTTCTCGAAATCGTCTTGTGTGAAGGTCTTCACCTCAGAGAAGAATGTCGCCAATCTGTCTTTCAATCCATCTGCAGTTACCTCTTCAGCAGTCAACCTCTTGGCAAAGATTGCCTCCAACGTGTTGAGAATTCCATCTAATATGTTCGTCATGGCCTTTTTGACCCTGACAGAATTTGCCTGTGATGCATCATAGAATCCCCGGCCTGTGACTACTGAAGAATACCATCTGGCGAAGTCGTATCTATCTCCCTGTTGGATAACACCTCCCTCAACCAAAGTCTGTTGAGGTACGCCCATCAAAGCCCCTAAACGGAGAACAACTTTTGTCTGATAGATGCAAACCTCACCCCAAGCATGGTTAACTGCCTCCACTCTAGCCATAATACCGGAACCTTGCCCATAGGCATGTGCAAGATCTTCCATGAATTTTCTTGTCTCTGTACGCACACTGGCAATCCACTTGTCTGCTTGCTGTGCCATTCTCTTCAAATCTTCTAACCCACTGATAGACTCCCTGGAAAACTCAGCTGGAAGTTCAATTGCCAGATTTTCTTGCCCACAAGGACAGGACAAGTGCTGCACGTAGCCAATCAGTGTCTTGTGCTCTACCTTCGACCTTTTGTATTTGCCCTCCACGTAGGACAATCTATCCTTGAGTGCCCGATAGGAATTATCGCACTCCTCTACCACTTGTGCTCCAGTAGGGTGGCCTAGGTCGATGGTTGTCACCACATAGTTTTCAGGAATGGCCTCGTCTCTATCACATTCTTCTCGAGGAACTGCCATATGCAAGGTTCGGGATCCATCTTCATTTGTGGATATTTTGGAGAACTTCCTAGCCCTTTTCTTTGCTGGAGGTGCGCTGATCCTCTGTAATAATTCCTCCATCTCGGCTGCGGGATCAGTCTCATCTATAGGATCACGCCTCATTCTGTCCCTTAGCCATTCTGGCACCTCTTGCCGTATGTCAGATATAATAAAAGATTGTTCTACCTCAGCCTCCACCTCGTGAACCTCTCCTCTGCCATCGTTCTGACGAGGCTCACCGTCATCAATAGGCTTCGTGTCTCTCGAGCTCTGGGCATCCTGATCTGAAGTAGCATCACCCTCGAGAGCCGCCTCAATTTCCTGCTGAAATTGAGTATCAGTAGCCGTCCCCTCATCTGTCTCTTGCTGATTTTCCTGCTGATGTTCTTCTTGGGGCATGTTGATGCTCTGACCCACTGATTCTCTACGAGGTGGCCGATTCTCTACTTGCACTGTCTGCTCTACACCCAATCTCTCCCTCTGATCAACAAACAACGACACCTCCTGTAAGCTTGGAGAGTGTGTCCGAGATGGCGTATGCATGGACTCCTCAACTACCACTGGCTCAGGTCGAACTGGCTCTTTTGCTCTAGGCTCTGGAGATGGATTACTTTGTCTCCTCAAATTAGTTGTTTGTAATCTGCTGTCCCCCATCAAATTGTAGGTAAGGGGAATTGACCTTCCCTTGAGTCGGCTGACATGCCTCTCTACCCAACTCCGTGTAAATGTCAAGACTGGGATACAAAGTGTATCCAAGTCAGTGACCTCTGGCTCAGACCAATCTGGGAGTGGCAGAGGTGTATCTCTTACTGTCTCATAGTCAGCCTGTACTACGTTTATATCCTCCTCAATCTGATCTGGCATTGGGATGATCTCACATTCCCTGACCATCCCCAACGGTATCTGAGAAAACATTCTCTTTCTGACCTCGATCTCATCCACTGCACTAGCCCAAAAGTCTTCGATCTGCACCTTGTGTCTGAACTCCTCTGTCAATATCCACCTGATGTTTCCGTGGGGATCGTAGTAATGCCTGCTGGTGTGATAGGAAAAGTGGAAGAATTGGAACTCCGCTTCTACCTCCCTTGCTGCCTGCAGCGATGGGCAGATTTCCTCTGAATTTCCCATAGTAATCGGGAATCCGAGTCCACCTCTCTTCTTCTTCTTCTGAATCTTATCATAGGCAATCGGTTGCCTAGATACTTCCAGCATCACTATCCTGTTTGTGGGATACCGAGGCAATGTGTATGGATAGGAGGAAAATCCTTGCAGCCTTATGTAGGTGAATTTTGGAAATTGGATAAACCAACTTCCGAATTTCTCAATCATTTCTTGTGCCTCCCTTGATATTCTGTGGTGGTTCCTCTACTGCAAGGTTCTCGTGATATGCATTGTAAAGGCGTCATTGACCCTCTTGTAATTGGTTGTGCTTGTCAGATGCAATTGTGGACAAGTTTCATATATTTTAAACTGATGGGATCCGCAACCGATTGGTTCCTTGTAAGAGATCCCTCTATATCTCGTCATGCGAGCCAGCATATAGACAAGGTAGGAGCCCATATAAAATGTCTTCGTTCTCCTCACGCCACGAAGTTGCTCATGTATGTTATCACTGATCATCAGTGCCCAATCCATGTAATCCTTTCCCTCTAACACCAAGTTGACAAAGTAGAACATCCAAGGTTCAAAGATGAATGCTTGGGGGCATCCTCCAACTCTGCTCAGCATCATGATGAGATCACCAAACTCCTGTCTCAAGTCCTCTGAGACTATCTGCTTGGGCAATTTGTTGCGAGTTGGCTTGGGTTTAATCATCCACCTAGTGTTTATCAAATCAGCACACCGGTCTGTGGTGGATGAGTACATCTTTCCAGCTCTCTCTTTAGTCTTGTAGATCATCTTCTCATGAACTGGAATCCCGAATGCCTCTCCGATTGCTTCAGGTGTTAGGTTAGCCAACACCTTGCCATCTGGTGAAGTGATTGTTCTTTGTTCTGCATTGTAGTGGTAGGCGCACTCCATGATGAATTTTGGACATCGGATAGCTGGCGGAAAGTTGACAGCTGCGTACAGTCCACTTCTGACAATAATGTGCGAAGTCACTGACGGGTGATGGCCTCCAGTCCCCAATATCCTTCTTCTGAATGCTTTCATATTGAATGAGCTTAAGTTCGTGTCAGCTAGCCTGCCGAGCTTTGATGAAAATTTGGATTCTGGCAAGAATGACTTGCCCAATTTCTTGATCACAACCTATCTGGACTTGGTGTGGTTGTTTCTACCTGCAGCTCTTCTGCTTGATTCGGCCATTCTGCAAAAAGGCAAGAGAGTCATTAGAAAACAAGATTTTATAAAACAATATATCGCTTTTGAGGGTGCCAACAGATTTTTAAATAAAAAAGGTTGCAACACTTTGTCACTTTCAGTTGCAAACCTCAACTACGCCTGTTTATTTCAACGCTTTTAGAAGTTTCTTCTTTGGTTGCAGCAACACGAGGCCAAATACTTGGAAACGTTTGCTTGCAGCAATTTACTTTCAACAAATTTGAAACCTCCTCTTTGAAGTTCGTACTTCTCCTTCTAACTTAGCAACTTTCAGCAACTTCAAACTTTCTTCTCAAGTCGTACTTCAACATTCAGCAACTTCACTTTTGGAAAATTCGTACCTTCTCAGCAAATGCAGCAACTGGCAAGTTGAGTCGCACTTCCTTCAGCAACTTCAACTTTTACAAACTTGCACTTCTCTTTCAGCTCTCTCACAATTTCTAACTTCTCAGCAATTGCAACCTCTTCAGAAATTCGAATTTTTACTTGGCCAATATTTTGCATTCAGCAACTAGTGAGAGGAATGAAGAGGATTTTAAAATCTTATAGCCTGGTCAAATTCCTGCAGAGGCTATACTTAGCAAATTTTCGAATTCATTTTCCCTCTCTTTTCTCCGTTGTAACACTTGTCATCTTGAGGCATCTTCTAGAATTATGAATTCATCATCTCTGCACAGGCCTGCCTCGTTGCATTTGATTTCTTAAACTATTAGATCGTTCACTTCCTTGAACAATTTCGAAACGTTTGGCTAAGTCATTTGATCTTGTCTTCGCTTTGGCAAAATTGCCTAGCTCGAAGTGCCTCTCATTCATTTTGTTTGTTTGCCTTAGAGAAATCTTCTCAATTTTGCCTTAGGAATTTTATTTAAAATAGGCACTGGGCAAAATATCCATCGAAACGATGTAGACATGGCGTGGAGTAAGCTTGACTCACTTCTGAATTGCAAACGTTTAATACCCAGAAGAGAAATTCTTCCTGAATCCCTCATTTTCATGTGTATCCGGATGAAGGGGTTCTTTTAATTTTTATTATTTAAAAATAATAAAAATGGCTAATGTTTGTTTCTTCCCCTCCGGATGTCTTTCACTCCTGCAATTTCAAACTCCTTTGCCTTGGCAAATTTTCTTGATTTTCCCTGAAGAATTTTCCCTCTGAAGATTTTCATAACTCTGGAAATTAACATCATCCTCTAGGCGTGTTCTTCATTTTTTCTTCTAGAAAATACCTTAGGAATTTTTTTAAAATCTAAATTTTATCATTCTATCTCTGAGGGGTGCATATGGAGTGTCATCTTTCCATTTTATTCCTTAGGCAATTCCACGCCTAGACATTTTTCATTTAGCAATTTTCACGCTTTGACCTTAGCAATCTTCATTTTTAAGTCCCCACTGACTAGGCGCATTTCATATAGTGAAGGGGAAAAAAATAAATAACCCTTGGTCTTTTTTTTCACGCCCCCTTGGCATTATTCCCCTTTGGCGTATGGTGACTCCTCACCTTCCTTAAGCGCATATGCTATAGGTAGCTTCCACCTTCAACGCATTTCATTCACCACTCCATGCTTTTATCTTTCACCTTCTTACCTTTCACCTTGGGCGCATATGCCATGGGGAAGAGGAATTATCTTGAGCGCACTTACCATATGTGAAAGACTTTCCACGCCTAGACTTGACTCTTCACCTCCCTCTGGCGCATAGGGGCTAGGCCACTTCCATGTTTGAGCGCATTTCATTTGCAAATAGAAACTTTCCACGCCTTAAGTGCCTTTTCACCTTCTTCAAGCGCATTTTGACTCGTATACTTCCATTTTAGGCGCATTTGCTAGTGTGAGGGGAAATTCCGCTTACTTCTAGGTGACTCTTCAGCTTCCTCAAGCGCATTTTGCATGTGGACAAGGAAAACCCACGCTCATAGTGACTTTTCACCTCCCTCTGGCGCATTTAGCATGTGCAACCTCCTTTCTTGGGCGCATTTGAGGATGCCTTGGGAAATTTTCGAATGTCTCTTGAATATTCCCATGCCTTGGGTGACCTTTCACCTTCCCTAGGCGCATTTGACCTTGGCAACTTCCTTTCTCAAGCGCATTTTGACCTTGTGAGGAGGAATTCCATGCCTTAGGAGAATTTTCATGCCTCTGGAAGGCGCATTGCATCTTTGCTCAAGGAAATCTCACACTTAGAGATTTTTCTATCTTTTATTCCTCCTGGGCACATATGAGGGTGTTTGCCTGTCAGCTGTTGTTTACAAATTTCCAACGCCCTAGGTGACCTTGGCTTTCTATTTTTAGTAATATTAGGGTTTCATTGCATTTCACCCTGTTCTGAACTGACGCTGACGTGGCTGTGCCTCCATTAGGTTTTGCCATCCTGTTCACATCTTATCTGGCGGACCACTATGCTATTTTTAGCCATTTGCTATTTTTAGCAAACCCTAGAATCGATCAATTTCCGTATCTCTGTTTGCTTTGAAATTTGTTCCAGTTGTTTTTGACGCTATGAGAGACCTGTTCACTTGCTTCTGGTGATGACGCGTTATTTTTAGCCACCTGCTATTTATAGTAAGTTTCAAAGTTGCCTGTCTTCGGTAGCTCTGTTCGACCTGAAACTTGCTATGTCTACTCCTGATAACTTGAGTGCTCTGTTCATACCGACTTCCGGCGCAGATCTGCTATTTATAGCCGTGTCTTGACTTACTAAAAATAGTAAGTCTTCCGATTCCGCTCAAAATTTGCCAGTAGGTAGCCCGAAGGATGCTGATCATGGTGGCGTGCTTCGTTTCGACATCTTTACATTTTGCTTCATCTATTTTTAGACATGGCAAGGAAACCCTAACTGACTTGCACGTGGTCCTGACTGCTCCTGATTTATACTGCTTGTCGTTCTGCTCGACGGAATGAAGTGCTAGGTAGCTGCTGGACTGAAGCTGCTATTTATAGTAAGTGTCCCAAAAGAGGTCCATCGGATGTTGGACGAGTTTGCATGTCACAGTGCCTGTGGGATCTCAAAAAACCCAGAAAAACCCAGAAAACTGCTCAACGTTTCGGCACTGGCTAAAAATAGTAAGTCCTTGAAAACTGATCCGATCCACTTGCATGTCATATCACTGCGAAGCTCTCGCAAAACCTAGATGGAATATCCAGACATGCGTTGAAAATTCCTGCATGCAAACCCTAAAAATAGCCTCGGAAGGCTGTACTCTGAAAGTCACTATCTCAGCTTGCATGTTACACCATCGCGAAGGTTTTGGAAAACCCAGATCAATTCTCCTATCACTCATTGGAGATTTGCTTGTCTAAACCTTGAAAATAGCCTCCAAAGGCTGAACTGCTAAAAATAGCCAGCTGTCTGAATCTGTTCAAATTTCATATGTAGGCACTCTGAAGTTGCCTGATTGTGTTGAAGTAGTTAGAATCCCGAAATCCTGAGGAACAAGCCTCGAATTAGGCACTTACTAAAAATAGTAAGTGGTCGGATTTCAGTGAGATTTCAGGGGGATTCTACCTTGAGCTTTCTGATCGTGTTGCTGCACTTAGATTTTACCTTAGTAACTCAATCTTGACCTCAAACAGGCCGAAAGGGTGGAAACCCTAAATTTGTCAATTACTTCAACTAAGGTCAAACGGGACATCCCCGGAAGGACAAAAGACCAGAGACAGAGAGAACCAGAGCCAAAAGACCAGAATGGAGCAAAAATTAGGGGGTCCCCATCTTGGATGGGGTGATGTGTGAAAAGGTCACAACATTTGGCGACTCCACGGGAAAGTGTTGAAAAACACTTAAAAATTAACCTTGGCCCAAGCCCTCTAACCATCATACAGAAAGATATTTATTGAAAAGGGGAGAAGAATCCGATATTGGATCAAAACACCTTCATTCGAGATCATTTGAACATATGTGTTTATCTTACCTCTAAGTCAACCTGACTTCCGAGATTGACTATGGCAAGTTATATAAGTGTCTTCACTTCAAAAGCATCCTGGACATTGCCTCGCTGCCAGTCAGGCGTCTATAGCCCTGACGAGGTTATCGCTACAATTCTCACGAATATTGCTCCACTGCTAGCCGGGCGTCCATAGCCCCGGTGGAGTTATTCGTATATTCCCAAACCAATATTTTAGGTATGATATTTCTTTCATTTTTCTTTCTTTTGATATTTCTCTTTCAGCATATTTTCTTTTTTCTTCTTGATTTTCTATCAATTCCATAATTGGTTGGCAAGCAGTGAAGCTACCAATGGGTTTGAGAATTGCAGTGGCATTGAGGCAAGATGTCAGATTTTCACCTACTATAACCTCTCCCTAGAAATCAAAATGACTCAAAGTATTTTGCTGAATAGGTAGGACATTATGATCTCAGACTCATGTGTTAAGACACAATAACTGATTAACCTTCCGAGTCGAGTTTGTACGAGACCGGATGATGATAAGAGGAAAACAACCTTGGTGTTATATCATTCATAAAAATCCCATGTAGGTAAACCAGACTGTGTAGGAATATCATCACCCCCATACGTAACGGGAGAATCCAAAATTCATGTCCATTCCAAACCCAAACCAGAACCACTTGAGCGGACAACTCAAGGGAAGAAGCACCAAAACCAAAAACCCAGAGGGCAACAAACTAAAACCAAAACCAAAAAAGGGAAAGCGGGAAACAAAACAACCTAATCTAATTATGTACAAAATAGGTCCCAGGAAGGGACCTATGCTTGGAAATAATGCTTGAGGAACCGCCCATTGACAGGCAATGGGATATCCTCTCCTATTAATGCCTTTAATCTGAATGCATTATCTCCTAGGATCTCAGAAATCTGATATGGGCCCAGCCATAATTTATCGAACTTGTCGTGATCGCCTCTTCTTTCATGGGCCTTATCCCAACATAAAACTAGATCTGAAATCCTGAAGGCCTTGATCTTGGCCTGCTTGTCGAACCATCTTTTCACCACTCCTTGATGCTTGGCCAAATTTTCCAATGCTTTATCTCTTTTCTCCTCCAAATGCATCAACTGGGACAACCTGACTTGAACTTTGTCTTCTCCTTCCAGATACTCCTGAATGAACTGAAGAGTTGGAATCCTCAACTGCACTGGGAAGACGGGGTCTTGCCCATATACCAAATGATAAGGGGATGTCCCCAAAGAATTCTTTGTTCTAGTCCTGTCTGCCCATAAGGCAAACCTTAGCTGTGTGTGCCGGTCTTTGGGGTTCTTATCCAATAATTTCTTGATAGCATTCAGCAAATTCTTATTTGTGGACTTTGCAAGTCCATTCCCCTGCAGGTAGTAGTTAGAGGAGAACTTTAGAGCGATCCCATATTCAAAAGTCCAGTTTGAAAACTTCAATGATGAAAAGGCAGGGCCATTGGCGCACACCAAAGCGTGTGGACATCCAAACCTTGTAATAATATTTTCTTTGAGGAACTTAATAACCACATCCATTGTGCAAATCTTGAGAGCTTGAGCCTCCGTCCATTTGGTGCAATAATCTGTAGCTGTCAGTATGTATTTGTGTTGTGCCGATGATGGTGGATTAATCATTCCAATGAAGTCCAATCCCCACTTTGCAAATGGCCTGACTTCAATCACTGGCTGCAATGGCATTGCCAGATTCTTTTCTTTGTACGCAGCTGTCTGGCAAATGTGGCAAGTCTTTACATGCTTGTAAGCATCTTTAAAAAGTGTGGGCCAATAATACCCAGCCCTTAAAATTTGATGAGTTGTGGCCAAACCACCTCCGTGACTTGTTCCAAATTTCTCATGGAAGTGTTCCATTAGCTGTCTAGCTTCTCTTTTTCCTACACATCTTAAATAAATCCCCTCGTGATTCCTTCTATAAAGTACTGATCCTTGCAGCATAAATCTTTGGCTCTTTATTCTTAAAGCTCTTCTCTGCACTGGATTCAAATGTGAGGGACATCTGTGATTCAACAGATAATAGACAGTGTCGTCGTACCATTCCCCGAGGGACACTTCTTGTAACACATAAGTTTGTTGTATTAACCCGAGTCCTGCCATTGCAATTGTTTGTGCCAAGGCTTGCCCTCGGACTAACTTCATCGGCTGTATCTCTATGTTATATTCTTGCAAGCTGGTGACCCACTTGCCTCTTCGTTCTCCTAGTTCATTCTGCATTAACAAAGTTTTCACCGTGGCATCGGGAACTATTGCATGGACTTTGCTCCTTAGGATATAGTGCCTGAATTTCTTCGCTGCCTTCACTAGGGCATAAGCCTACTTTTCTATGTTGGTGTATCTTAATTCTGCTTCCTTTAACGATGTACTCATAGAGGCAATTGGATGCTCATCCTTTTCTTTTGTTCTCTGGGTCAGTACTGCCGCACAAGTGTGCTCTGAAGCAAAAGAGTATAAGTAAAATGGCTTTGAATAATCCGGACTAACCAGCATCGGAGCATCTACTATTGCTTGTTTGATTTTCTCGAACGCCTTCTTTGTTTGAGGGGTCCATTCTATTTTTGCATCCTTCTTCAGCATCTCATTCAATGGTCTGACAATCTCAGCAAACCCAGTTATAAACTTTCTCACAAAATTAATCTTTCCAAAGAAAGACCTCAATTCTTTCTGGCTCCCTGGCATGCCAATTCTTGAAATCGCCTCAATGCGGTCTGGGTCAATTGATATGCCCTATTTTGAAAGGACATTGTAGAAAACCCTTGTTCTCCGTTTTACTGAAATCTGACTATTTTTATAGTTTTTGATGGTTTTTGGTTTTTTTGTGATTTTTGGACATAAAAGAAAGAATGCGATTTTGCAAAGAATTTATAATAAATTCAAAATAAAATACTACAGTATCAATAATGATGGAAATACTGAGATCTAATGCTGGCTAATCATTTATTGATCATCTGGCTTCAATACAATTAAGTTCTGGTAACATGCAATAATGAAAACAACATTATTTAATAAAGAACCTGGTATAATCATCAAGCTGGTAATAACTGGTACGGCTGCAATGAATGTTTCTCCCTCTGTCTGGCAAGCTCTAATGACCCCAGTTACAACTGTGCCCAATCTGGTGAAGCTGGAAGACCAAAAGAGAAGGCGATTTGCTTGCAAGAGAAAGTACACCCCTTTTTAATGGAAGTACGGCCTAGTACAGATTTGTACGGCCTGAACACAGCAGCAAACAATGAATAAAAAGTATGGCTCCCTCTGGAGTCTCCAGATCTGAAGAAAATAGGCGCCTCACTGTATAAACCCCTACTGGATAAATTGCTAATAAAGAACCCCCTGAATATTTCTTATCTGTGATGCTCTGTAATTTCTTCTGAATGAAGAAATCTCTGCCTGGCAATAAATCGGAAGGTATTTCACAACCTCTGAATTGCTTTCACTGGAGATGGCTCGTTCCCCAATGCTCTGAGACTGAAACCCTTGGCTTCCGTGCTCTGGTTGAAGACTTAATCAGTTTTTCATAAAACAATCATAATGGCTCGAATTTCAATGAAACCCTTATATTCTTCAAAAGCTCGACTTTTCTCAATTAGGTATCATTTAAATAATTTCGAACTTTTCCCTTTTAATATTTCAATAGTTTCAACCTCAATTTTTAATTATAAATTATAATTGAAAATGGCCCCTTTCAATGATGGGCGACCCCTTCAGCAAAATCACTTAAGTTATAATATTTAAAATATTATAACTTTATAATATAAGCTCCAATAATTAATATTTAATTAAATCAATTAAATATTAATATCTCTCTCGATATATACCCGATGCACAAACCGTCTGAAGATGATGAACACGGAAGTGATTCAGAACGCTACCAATCCATACCGCTAAAAATAGCAGGGTCCCACGCTGAGTGTTGAATACTGCTAAAAAAATAGCAACTCGGGCTAGAAGTGTCCGAACGAGCCCGAACGAAAACCAACTGATCAAGTACTGACAAACTGAAGCTGAGCCTAGCTCCATCAAGACCCTCTATCCAAACTATCAGCCTATGAGGGTCGCATAATAGGCCAATCCAGTGCTTTGAGAGATGTCAATGAGAAGGGGACATGACAGACATGTCCCGACAATTTCCCTTCAGTGACTCCGAACACGCATTTCTTTGAATTGAGAGAAATGCCAAATCTTCTGCATCTTTGGAAGATCTTCCTCAAGTCTTCAACATGATCTTCCCTCTTCTTGGAAAACACGGTAAGGTCGTTCATGTATATAATAATGCATTTCCCAACTAAGTCTTTGAAAGTGATGTCCATAGCCCGTTGAAATGTGGCCCCGACGTTGATTAGGCCAAAAGGCATTCTCCTGTAGGCGAACGTCCCCCATTTGGTGGTGAAAGCCGTTTTTAATCTATATGCCTCTTCAACCATCACCTGGTTGTATCCCGAATAACCGTCTAAGAAGGACATCATTTGGGGACCATTCACAATTTGCAACACCTCATCTAGTGAGGGCAAGGGATAATTATCTTTCTCAGACGCTCTGTTTAGGTTGCGGAAGTCGACACACAACCTTATCTCTCCGTTTTTCTTTCTGATGGGTACCAGATTGGCAACCCACGTTGAGTGCCGTATTGGGAAAATGATTCTGGCCGAAAGGAGCTTCCTTACCTCCTGATATATCAATGGTTCTAGCAGCGGGTTCACCGGCCTCTGCCTTTGTCTGAACGGTTTGTTTCCCGGCTTTAACGGGATTGTGTGCATGATCAAGGTAGTTTTTATATGTCTTTAAGTCCTCGTAACCCCAAGCTACCACATCGGAGAGCTCTCTCAATGCTTGCACTATCCCTTCTCTTTCTTTTGGGGTACAAACCTTACCCACAAATACATTCTTGATTTGTTCATCTGTTCCCAAGTTAATTGTTTCGCATTCATTTCCTTGAGTACCCTGATTTCTACTCCGTTTATCAGGGTCAAAGAGCCTTTCCAACTCGACCATTCCTCTAGGAATGACATTTGTCCTCAAATTTAGGATCCCTTCAGCATCAAATTCTGCTTCCTCGGTTTCTTCTTCATCTATAATTTGTGCTTCAAATACTCTTGAGTTTGTTAAGAATTCCAAAATCTGCTTATCATCATCAAATACCTGGAAATTCTTTATATTATCCGGAATTGAGGGTGTGGAGATCAATTCTATCGTGAACTTCTTTAGACCTTCCAACTCTAGCGGCTCTAGTGAACTGGCTGCCTGGGCAAGGGAGTTTGCTACTGGTTTTTTAGCTCTGTATACTTGCTTGATGTTGAAAGCATCGAAGCTTTCGATCAAGTCCCATCCTCTGTTCCGGTAACGGCCCAACCTTTTGTCATGACAGGCATACTGTTTTCTTACCTGGCGGACCACTATGTTAGAATCCCCAATGGCGTGCATAATCTTGGCACCTTTCTCTATTGCTAGGATCAACCCATGAATCAAGGATTCATATTCAGTAACATTGTTGGTGCAAGGGAATTGGAGCCTGCAAGCACCTAGATATGCCTCTCCCTTGGGGCTGATGAGTTCAAACCCCGCTCCATTCCCTTTGTTAGACTTTGACCCATCAAATCTCAAAGTCCATACTTGATCCTCTATGTGATTGCTATAGGTCATAGGATCATTCCTTTCTACTGTGGGCTCAATCTTCTCACTTTCTATCCATTCCTTCATCAGGGAGTCCTTTTCTTCATCTACCTTTTCTAGTTCTTCTATCAAAGAGGCTTGTGGAACTCTCTTTGAAACTTCTCCAATAGCCATTTTGCACATGGCACATGTAAATTCCGGATGGAATGCCTAATGGATCCTGCACCAATTAGGCATTAACATACTGCTGATGGAAACATCTTTCCCTGACTCTATTCTTTGCTTGACATTTCTCAACACAAAGTTTCTAAAATTTTCAAACATCCCCTCACCATCGCTTGAGTCATCTTCAATCAATACTTCAGTGGAGGAGGGCGTGCTCTCTAAAGGTTTTTTCTCAATCACGCTCTGCAACATGAGGACCTCTTGCTTGACTGGCTTGTAAGATCCTAGATTAGTTTCTGCAAACAAGACTTCATTATTATCACCATATTCGGTGATCATCAACCTGAGCCGTGGCGTACTCTCTACTCTTATCTGGTTAGGGATTCCTCTCCAAGGCAACCACATATGAGAGAAGTCAGTGGCGATATACCCGTTCAACTTTCGGCACCAGTCTCTGCTAAGCAGCATGCCATACCCATCTGTATATCTACCACGGAGATATCAATACGGCTTTGGATTCTAGGATCCGCGGCTAGCTGCATGTGAATGTCATTTAGTTCCCCAACAACAGGGACTTCCATTTTGTCCAGCTGGGTTACTTTCTTGTTGGTGCGAAGTCGGATTAGACCTAGCCTCTCACATACCTTTACAGGCATGACGTTGCTTGAAGCTCCATAATCAATTAAACAGTTGTGTACCATTTTTTCGAATATTCTGACTGAAACTAAGAATGGGGCTGGTTCATCCTTTCCCTGATAAAGCACTACTGGTTTTCTTCTTTCTTCTGCTGCATCACTTTGCCTTTCATCTCTCTTGTCCGGCTGAACTTGTCTGTTTTGAGTCTCATTTTGCTTAATCCTTGTGGTCTCATCAGGCTGAAAACCTCTCTCAGTCTCGGCCTTTTCATGAGTGCCTGAAGAATTTAATATCATTCCCTCAAAGTTCTGGGGCTGTTGTTGTGTCTCCCAAGAATTATAAGATGTTTGGGGCACATCCTGCACTACGTTTGTGTTATGTGCAGGACGGGGTTGTACGAGAATCTAGGGATTTCTTGGCACATTGGGTGCCTCTTGCGACGTATTTCTCGTGGAAGGGTTTTCAGTCAATGCCCCTAGAAGAGTTTCTCTTACCTCTTGAACTTTCATTAACTCATAAAGTGGCAAACTTACTTTCATCTTCTTGAACTCTTCCAACACGTAGGAGCTCATCTTCTTTATGTCCTCTCTAGGAGAATTCTCCTTTTGTCCTCGGACTAACTGGTAAACTGGCTGCTGAGGCGTCTGTGGTCCATTCGATCTTGTTTGTGTGGGACCCTATTGTTTGTACTCCAGAGAGTCTTTTGGTGCAACCGGTACGTTACTCGCATTGGGATGCGGTGGTGTAGAAAAGTTGTTCGGTGGCGTTGACGAGGTCAACGGTTCGTGTCAAGGATAACCTCTCTGATACACTTTAGGAGGCCCACTTCCAGTCGTCTGGAGGGCTTGCACTTCTCTAACTCCCTCCACCAGGACACTGTTGTTAAGAGGCGGGAAATTGTAGCCGTCTCTGCTTAGAGGTTCATCTGGTGATGCATATGTAGCATGGGCCTTTGAAGGCGCTTGAGTCTCTGGCGTCCTCACGGGACCATTTGCCGACGTTGGCGGAAACTTCTGATTAACCGACGGTGGCGTATAACTTTGGAAATCAGGTGGGAACTTGAAATCTTCTAAGATCAAGGCCTGATCATATCGGGGTGACGGGACTATTTCATACCCCGTAGTTGGAGGATTCTCTGTAGGTTTTGTATTCTTAACTTCTCCTCTGAAAATGTCAGCGGCAACTTGAAACTCATGGCATTGTAGCTCGGAGTGCTGACTAGTATTGTGCAATCTACACCATCCTGACAGGGCGGCTTCTGCCAAATATACTTTGTCTGCCAGTCGGTTCTCAGGAGGCGGCGGGTTATCTAGTGGTGTAGGGACACCTCCATTGTTGGGCCCCGTATTCCAAGATCTCTTTTGGAACCCTTGATTATTATTTCTATACCCATGGTTGTTCTCATGACTTTATCCTTGATGGGTATCTTGATGGTGATTTGGAGGGTTATTGTGATATCCTCGATTAGCACCTTGATGTGCTTGATTATTCCGTTGCATGGATTGTATCTGATTGTTTTGATTTCTGAGGTATGTCACCTCAGTTGACAGCCTTTTAACTTGTTCCACCAAATCTTTGATTTCATCTTTTTCCTCTTGAGTCTGTGTCGGTGGTACTGTGTTCTGCAGGTAAACAGGCTGTGCGACTGGCGCTTGAGATGAAGGTACTCCAGGGTGGAGAACCAATTGATTTGATGGCGCGGTCGTCTGGTAAGCTGGTTGTGGAACTGGATTTAATGCTGGAATTTGTTGATTCCAGGTTTGTATTTGACCGCTCGTAGAACTTAAGCCAGTGTATAGTGAGGGCCCAGTTGTATTTTGTCCCATGTTCTGGCTCACTTCAATTGCCTTAGCATAAGCTAAGTTCATATCGGCGAGAGTGGGGTGAGCTTCTCTCACAAACATTGTAGTTAAGGGATCCAGCGCTGCATAGTAGTTTTCTCTAGTATCTGTGATAGTGTAAGGAGTTCACAATCTTGTGAGAGCCTTTTGGAATCGATTGTTAAACACATGAATGGGCTCTTTCTCTTGTCTCCTTACTTCCACAAACTATTTGAACAATTCTGCTGGAGTAATGGGAATGCCAAACTTTCCGATGAAGGCCGTTTTCATCTGCTCCTATGTTTTGATTGAACCGACTGGAAAATGTATGAACCAATAATGGGCCTCTTCCCCCAAAGAATAGGGGAACAACCTGCATGCTAGATCAGCATATGCAATCTGTCTATTGCGTAGGTGGTCCTCAAACATTTTAATGTGATCCTCAGCAGTGCGGTTTTACGTTGTGGACGTGGAACTTGGACCAAAAACTCTCTGGATTCTTTGGCATGTCGTGATAGTCGGCAAACTCCAGCGGGGATGGGTTGGTGACCAACCAAGTAGCACCATTTGTAACAGTCTGGGCCATTACTTGCCTTCGTCGGTATACAGCTGCTGGGGCTGTTTGCTGCACAACAACAACTGGCGTAACTTGCAGTGGGTGCTACTGGATTGCTACTGGTGTGGTATCTCGTGCTGGTCCCTGCTCGGCAAACCTTGAAATACTAGGCGGAGTTCTGAATAGACTGGAAACCTCTTCGCCACTTACTGCTTGCTCACTCGATTGAGCTTCTTCGCTTGATATAATTTCTTCACTCGAGGGAGCCTCTCCGTCTGATTGAGTACTTCTCTTCTTCCTCGTTCTGGTAGGTAGCTCTACAAGCTCCTTGGATGAACTGGGTGCGGACCTCAAAATTCTCCTCAACTTATCCGGCGAGAATGAGCTGATGCGATCCAGGATGAAATTGCTCTTTTATTGGCGATGCACGGGATCGAGTGGCTGCCTTTGATTTAACAAGTCTCTTTCGATAGCAACTTGGATCTTGATAGCCTTCTCTTCTTCTTCTTCCAACACGAAGTTTGTTCTCATGTACTCAGCTGCACTCCTCTTTGTCCTCCACGCAAGATTGTTCAATCCTGAAAGGATGTCTTCTTGGTCGTCGTTGAATCCCAAATTTGGCTGCAATACCGGAAATACTTCTCTATGAGGTAGCACCATCTTGGTACATTATACTTTTTTGTAATTCCTTTTGCTTGAATTATGGTAGTAGTAGCCCTCCTTCTAGCGCCAATTCTGTTGACGTGTGTTTTATGACGACATCAACATAGAATAAAATGTCCAACGGTCCCTCTATTCTCTCTTGATCAAAGTATTCCGCATGCTAAGATTGCGTGAAAGTTCATGCGTTCAACTCCAAGGTTCCTTTTAGTGCGAATAAACTCAGTTGGTTGATGTGAATATGCTGGTTATTCCAAGGGGACTTACGTAATTGTTCAACTTTATATGCTCAAGCAAATGAAGGATTTTGACTATAATGCTCTGGTATTTGAATGGATCGGGAAATGCTGAATTTAAAGGAGGTAGGGATAGGAATTCTACAATCTACTTCTACGGGTGGAATGCAAGGATTAGCTTTGACAGTCTTCAAACCAAACTTCGTTTCGTCTCCCCTTCGGACAACTCTGACAAAGCTGGTGCAATTTTCAAAGGATGAATGAGATGTTCAGATTGAGATTCACCATGCACACCCGTTCACAACGAAGCAAGTGGGCATATTGAACACAATCGAAGTTAAGTGCTGAGATTCCAGTTGACCACGCAGGAGCAGACTTATCGTCAGCAAGTCCGCCAGTGGTATGGATACGGAAAGATATGCCCAAACTAATGTCACATTCCACAATTAACTCTACTTGCATGAAAACAAATCTACTTTACTTTACTCTATTTGAATTGGAAAGATGAAAAGATCTCGTCAACTACCCACAACACAAAATGAAGTCACCAATCAATGAAATCTTTATATCATGAGAGTCTTACACAACAATCTTTTGCAAAAACTTTCAAAGGGAAAGTCTTTCTTTCCTTTCCAACTAAGCTAACTCCTAGCTCTACTTTAACTTCTATCAATCTCTATCTCCGTCTAGCTCTGATCTATCTTTGATTCTAATTCTAACTATATACAAATGAGGGGGGATGCCCCTTTTATAATGAGTCCAACTAGTGGACGGTTCAGATTTGATTACAATAAAGGGCTCAGATTGAGCCACCCATGCCCTAAAAACCGCCATCGAGAGGAGTGGGGCAATGAATGCGCCCTCCACTCCTTATCAATGCACCACACCCTGCCATCAATGCATGTCGTCTCCCTCCAGAAGGTCATCATCCAGAAAGGCGTTTCCTTTTTCCTTCTCGCCGGCTGCAAATCTGATGAATCTGGCCAAGACTGCCTCAACCTCCTGATCGGGAATAGGAGGAATGTGATCCAACTGAAACTCGAAAACTGCAACTGTTTGCCCATGCCGGGCACATGATTTCTTCCAGGCAACAAGGGCGTCCTGGGTGTTTTGTATGATACTGGAGAATGTGGCCGTGTTCTCGAAATCGTCTTGTGTGAAGGTCTTCACCTCAGAGAAGAATGGTGCCAATCTGTCTTTCAATCCATCTGCAGTTACCTCTTCAGTAGTCAACCTCTTGGCAAAGATTGCCTCCAACGTGTTGAGAATTCCATCTAATATGTTCCTCATGGCCTTTCTGACCCTGACAGAATCTGCCTGTGATGCATCATAGAATCCCCGACCTGTGACTACTGAAGAATTCCATCTGGCGATGTCGTATCTATCTCCCGGCTGGATAACACCTTCCTCAACCAAAGTCTGTTGAGGTACACCCATCAAAGCCCCTAAACGGAGAACAACTTTTGTCTGATAGATGCGAACCTCACCCCAAGCATGGTTAATTGCCTCCACTCTAGCCATAATACCGGAAGCTTGCCCATAGGCATGTGCAAGATCTTCCATGAACTTTCTTGTCTCTGTACGCACACTGGCAATCCACTTGTCTGCCTGCTGTGCCATTCTCTTCAAATCTTCTAACCCACTGATAGTGTAATGTCCCCACTTTAGCAGTTGACCAAGTGTGTGTGCGTTAGCCTTGTTCTACATGGTCCCAAGGGCTAACGCAGGGTTTAATGGGATCCTAGAGTGTTTTGGCCTAGTCATTTCCAGTTTGGGCCAAAACGAAGTTGATTTACTCAGTTTCAGGCATACTTACTATTTTTAGTAAGTCAGCAGGACACAGTGGAGACCAGTTTTGGTGATTGGATTTGATACTCCTCAGTGAGAGCTTTCCGACAAGCTATCACTCGCATTATTCAGAGTCCGATTGCTAATACATTTTAATGCCTGAAGTTTTATTAAAGTAACATTTAATTTAATTGTAAAATATTGAAGTGTTACTTTAATATTTATTTTATGGGGATGTGTACCCAAGGGAGACATAAGGGGTTATTTTAATATATGTTTTATATTGCACATCTTTTATCCCACATTGCCCATGAGAGTTGAGTCGACCCGTGGAAATAGAATAAAAGGAAGCGTTTGTGGCTTCATTAGATATGTTGAATATGAGAAGAAATTGGTGTGTGAGTTGCAGATCCGTTCTTGGCATTAGAGGACGTCTATCCTCTCTTGTGACATTCTAAACGTCATTCCCTTGGGGTTTGGCCTTTGGAATCTATTGCTATCAGCTCCATTAACAGGCAGATTGGGTGCATTTTCAGTTACAGGTAGATTGGGGGTTTCGTTCTTATCTTCCTCTCTACTTGTCCGATGCTTATGTCACTTTGAGGGAATGATTTCAAGAAGATATTGAACCGTTTGAGGGCAGATTATAACAGTACTATAGCGCAGCACTATTCATGTTACTGTAGCACGACACTATTCACGGGTACTATTCATACCACTGTAGCAGCAGATTTTGTAAACATTTGATGAAACATTATAATGCTGTAGAAATTCGTGAGTTGATAACTTGCCATGTATTTGCTTCTTATTGAAATAATATTTTACCAGCAGTAGTCAGTTTCCAGATTGCATATTATTGTAGTTTCCTTCTTGTTCATGTTGGGTGTTTTCAAGTTTATGCCAAAACATAAATCAAACAAACAAATGTCTCATTTCCGAAAGTCATAAGGGAATTAAACATTAAACGGAGAAATAAGAAGTTGGATGCAAACTGTTTGTCAAAATTCCTTTCAGCAGTTGGTTTAGTCTTTTGGGCATTCTATATCGGGAATGTTGGCGAATTCTTACCATTGGTTTATTCTGGTAGTTATCATGGTTTAGAGCTTCATGTTTAAATAACATAATATTAAAGTTAAATTAAAAGTTAACTTTAATGCGTTATTTATTTATTTAAATGACTTTATGATAAAGGCAATACTAGGGTTTTTTTTAAAGGATTACTTTATATCATATGCGCTATTTCATCAATCATATGCGCTATAACAGTTAATGGATGCGCTAAATCTCTTATGCGCTAATCTATCACCTTCCGTAGACAAGTTTCATAGATGCGCCATTTTATCTATCGTATGCGCTAAATCACCTATGCGTGATTATTTGGCCTCTATGCGCGACTGTTCTATCCCTATGCGCCACTTTGGATGCGCTAAACTATCTACCATATGCACTAAAAGACCTATCACATGCGCTAAAGCAGAATTTTAAAATTTGAAAAAATTCGAAAAAGCATCCAAAAATGCATAAAAATTTCACAGAGAGGTTTGGATTGACTTACCGGAGGTCCATACGTAGGTGGTCTCTGATGACGGCGACCTCGCTCGAATCTGTGGTGCTCGTATGGGATCGGCATTGCTTTTATCTCTCTCAGAGCTCCAAATTTCCTCAAAGGTTACTGTTCAAATGAAAGTGACATTTCACCTTTTTCACCTTTTAAAGGGGTAAAAATAGCATTTATTACTTTGCAAAGTGCTATTTCGAGAGTTGAATCGCCAATTTTTCTCCGAAATCATCTGAAAATCTTTCAAATCAATCTCATAATTGTTCTCATCATGGGATTTATCTCTCGAGGGGGCATATAGCATCATCAGTAATTTTTCAAAGTCAGGGGCAAAATTCTTTGAAGCAATGCATGAAACACATCACTTCAAAGAGGGGCAAAATGTACACATCTAAAAATGGTCACGGTCGATCGAACCTGTTAATTAATTAAATATGAAATATTTAATTAATGTTTCTTAAGTCTTCTACATATAAATAAATTTAATTATTTATTTATATTTTTCATTTTTCTAAATCTTCTAATTTAATTAAATAAATTTATTTGTTTAATTAATGCTACCTTTTTTTTAATTAATTAAATAGATTTTACAATCTATTTACAAAGTTTAAATTCTAAATTTAAATGATTATTCTTCCCTCCACATTTAATTAAATATTTTCAATACTTAATTAAATCATTTTCTAAATTCCCCCTTCTCTCACAAAATTAAATATTCTTAATATTTAATTAAAAGGCTTTTTCTTTTCTCACATAATTAAATATTTGTAATATTTAATCAAAGCCTTTTCACATTTCTCTCACACATAATTAAATATTTATTTATTTAATTATGAGAGACACCTTTCAAATGGTCTCTTCATTTTCTGTCTCTCAGAATTCCACCTCTTTTTCGAATTCTTGATCTCTCACCGTTCATTGCAACAGGTTTGAACTCGACTGTCGATCTTGGCCAATTGAATTCCTATCTTCAAAAATCTATAAATACAACCCTTTCATGAGTTGAAAAGGACCTCGAATCTCACATTTTTCATGCGTAGTTATTATAGTCACAATATTAGCAATTCATAGCATTATAATTCAATAGTTCAATCTTGTAGATGCATATGCATTCATAATAATCTCATTCTCTCAAGTGCCATTCTATAAGCCGTGTTTGCACAACTAAGAGCAAACATATTGAAGCGAATCCTTGGAGATAGAGGACAATGGAACGAATTTGAAGAAGCTACTGTCAAGAGTTTGCATTTGTTTTATTTTATTTAGTTTTCTTCAATCTAATGTTTCATTGGTGTATTAGATTAGATTCAATTTAATTGACACATTTCTAACGTACACAGTTCTGGCGCCCACCGTGCGGCGAAACCCCGCATTTCAACTTCTATTTTTGCAGATTATTCTGGCAGGTGACGGAAAAAAATCGCGGTTTATCGCATACGAGTCTCGGTTCAGCGCATACAACAACTGTTTCAGTGCATACGATGACTGTTCTGGCGCATACATGACCTGTTCTAGCCCATCCGTGACCTCTTTCAGCGCATAGACACTCTATTTCGGCACATCCCTGAAAACCCTTTCGGCACATTTATAACCTGTTTCGGCGCATCCGGCGATTGTTTCGGCGCATCCCTGAAAACCCTTTCGGTGCATACGTAACCTGTTCTAGCGCATAGAGAACCTGTTTCGGCGCATACATCTTTTGTTTTAGCGCGTACATTTGTAAAAATTTAAATTCTGATTCTGACGCAATCCGTGGACATAATTTTTCTGATGCTATTTTTAACAGAATGAACCAATCCTAGGGTAGACACTTAATTTTGAATTAACCAACCCTAGGATAGTCACCAAACGTATTTTCTTTTGGTTAAAATAAACCCCATGTTTTTAGTGAAGCAACATCTTCACTTAGAATAGAAATTTTTTTCAACTTGGGATTTAAAATTGAACCATTATTTGCATGCTGTGATTGTGGGTAATAGGTCTATGCTCTCCCCTTAATTGGGTGATCAAAATACCAGACTTACCTTTTGTTTATGCAATTTAATGCTCTATTACATCTTTTAGAAGGCTTGCTGTAGTGGGAAAAAGTACTCACCCTACGGGAACGACCTAAGTGGGAACACCTAAAGCCAAGGTTTCCAACCCACTATAATCAAAAGCAAGTTGTTGATGAAAATCCAACTTGACAATAGTTGACAGGATAACCATCCCCAAACCCTTTGTTCTAAAGGTTGGGAGGTCTCTCGAGGGAGTATATCCATTGTCACATTGAACGGAAAGACTTACTAAGAACCTAGTGTAGTAGCCAACCGTGTCAGTATCCAAACATCATTTTAACCACGGTGCAAGGGGAGGGAAGAATCTGCCCCCAAGACACTCACCATATAGTCGCCACGGATTGTTTGCTCAAGGGATTCGGTATCCACTTTCGTCACTTTGAGTACGCACCTGGAAAATACAAAAACACGGGCGCCCTCTAGGGGGTGACAAGGCTGTGTGAGTTGACGCGATTTTAAGATGTGGGCTGTGATTACTTTGATGACCTATTTGACAAATTAAGAGTGAGTTTGATTGAAGTGCTTATATTGTTCAAAAACTTGTGGAAATTTCAAAGAACATACACTCTTTGTTTAGATTTTAAGATTAACAAAACAATTGTCTGCTTCTATGTTGTGTTTTTCACATTTAAATCAGATTAAGATTATCCAAAACAACAAAATTTTATCAAATTGTCAAAACATGTCGGTCTCAGAGCTGTTTTAGCGCATCTGGTCTCTGTTTTAACGCATTCAGTCTCTGTTTTGGCGCATTTGTTTTCCGAAGCATAGGTGTGATTTTTCTGGATTTTCAGAAATCAGAGTTTAGTCGTCCTTCTTATTTTCGCCAACTTGCAATCGCATATACTACTCATCCAAATCAAATTCTGCAATAGAGAACTCAATCACATTTAGGCATCCATTGAAATCCATCTTTCTGCAAAGCTAAGATCAAACTTCATAAAGTGCAAAATCACCTTTGTTTTTCAATCTTTGGTTTAATTCCCGCAAATAGGATTTTCATCCTTTCACTTAGGGAATCACGAACTAAAGATTAAAAATCTTTTAAGTCATAGAATCTTCATTCTATCCTGACTTTCATCACCATTGCACTGTTTCATTCCTTTGATCAAAGTTAGTAGGATTTGAGTAAAGCTTATGCTTGTTACCACGAGATCTCAAAAGCACAAAGAAAAAGAGGAAAGTATAGTAAGCAAAATGGGCGATAATAATGAGAGGGAGGAAAACCACTTTAACATTTCGAATATTGAAGAAGTAACGGAAGAAAAGCTTCAAGAAGCCGAACAGGATCCTCAATTCCATACTCTTATGGAAAAGATTTTAGAAAGAAACAAGGAAAGGTACTTCCTTTCTTTAGCTATTCAAGGAGCCAAATTACCTGCCGATTTTGACACGGAAGGGATTAAAGAGAATCCTGAAACTCCTCTTAACGATTTTGGTGCCCTTACTCAACAAATCAAAGAACTACAAGGGCAAATAAAAGAAATGCAAGGGGGAGCACCAAAGAAGTATGTTTTGGAAGAAATATGTCCCTATCCATTCGATAGAAATCTTCGAATGATACCTTTTCCAAAACATTGTGAAATCCCTAAGTTTGATAGATATAATAGGAAAACTGACCCCATTGAGCATGTAAGGGATTTTCGAAATATGAGTTTAGAATTCGCCCATGAAGATACCTATCTAATGCGATTGTTTCCACGAAGTCTGGGTGGGCAATCCATGGAGTGGTTTTCAAAGATCACTCCCCCCATCAAAACATTTGAGGAGTTGATAAATAAATTCATATCGCAATACTCTTACAACATCCAACATCAGATAACCATGCTTGATCTTTGTAAAATAAAACAAAAATTAGGGGAATCTTTCACTACATTTTTGCAAAGATGGAGAAGAACGTTTGCTAGATACTCTTGCCCTGTTCCTGAAAAGGAAAAGATGGAGATCTTCATCGATAGTCTTAATCAAGAAATGAGTTACAGACTAAACCTTCATTGTCCTCCATCATTTGAAAAATTGATTGAAAACGCAATCACTATTGAAGGTGCATTGATCAAGCGTGGAATTCTAAAAATTGATAAAGAAGGTTCAAATTCATACAACAACAACAACAACAACAATCATAATAACAACAATGACAAGTCACGATTTTGGACTCGAAATAAAAATATTGGAAATGATGGGGTAGTAGGTGCTAACAACGTGAATTCGAATCCCGTCGTTCTTAATGTGTCAGGTGCTCAATGTAATAATAATGCTAGACATTCTAGCACCCAAGACAATGTTTCTAATCTGGGAAACACAACTAACAATCGTGGAAATAATTTTGGCAATAATCCAAATTCAAGTGCGCCCAGACCATCATATTTTTCAAATCGACGGAGTTTCACTCCCTTGGGCCAATCTTTGGAATCCATTCTCAAAGAATTGTTGAATCAAAATGCTATTACATTGCCACCACAAAGAGATTATGAGCCTTGAGTTAAACCACCATCGTGGAATGATTCACACTTTTGTGATTATCATAGATGCAAAGGTCATAAGACAAACAGTTGCCAAAGGTTAAAGAATATCGTTCAAGATTTGATTGATAACCGTACCATCACAGTTGAGGGACACAATGTCAATAATGATCATCAAGCATTAAAAAACCCGCTCCCTAATTATCACAAAGGGGAATCCTTGAAGGATAAGGGCAAGAATGTTAATAACATCCAAGACATTATTATCAATCATATCCATACTGATGACCCTCAAATCAATGCTATCCGAATCAAAGGTAAGCCAGAATATCGAGAGGTCAATGTTACCACAAGGGGACAAGCAAAGATCGTTGTCAAAGGCGATTCATCTAAAGCGAACAATTATGCGGCAATTCCCCCTCCAAGTCAATACAATTTGGTTGAGCAATTACGAAAATCGTCAGCCCAAATCTCTATCTTGGAGCTTTTAAAGTTATCACCTGCACATAAGGACATTTTGGAAAAGGCTCTCGTTGATACAACTATATCTCCTGATCTAGATACCGATAAATTTCAAGCCATGGTGGGGCATTTGTCCTCCAACACATGTTTATCTTTTTCTGAAAGAGATGATTCATCCATAACCCATCCGCATAATTCATCACTATATTTAGAAGTCATGGTTCACAAAGCCCGCATTAGACGTGTCCTTATAGATGGGGGAGCTGGATTAAATATTTGTACTTTAAAATTGGTCCTAGCTTTGGGATATTCAGCAGACTCTATAGACCCACGGAGGAAAATTACAATCAAGGCCTATGACGATGAGGAAAGAGCTTCAAAAGGTCTTATCATGTTACCAATTAGAGTGGGACCTGTTGTGAAGAATACCTTTTGTAGGTTCTCGATCGGGATTTCACCTATAACATATTATTGGGTTGTAATGTCCCTTACCCGGACTTGCCCTAGAATCCCTTTGTTGATTAGGTTTAGGGTTTCTTCCTTCCAAATGAATGTTCTTTTTAATGAAGTAAGCTTGGTCTAAAACCTGCATTCACCATATTAACCAAATTTCCAAAAACACATATATCTATTAGCATTAATATCTAGATATCCAAAATATAAGCATAATCATAAATACAATTTTAACAAGCAAGAGGAGTGCCTTGTATGGATCTTGCCCTGAAGCCTTTGTGTTGGGCACGAGAGGTTGCCTCTCACAACATCCTTTCCCAACGACTTAGTCCCTGCCTATCCCCATACAAGTTAGTACCTCAAAGACACTTGCCGTATTAGGACAAGGTGAAGTCCTACGATCCAAGGGCCTACGACCTACCACCCCTATAATGGTGTAGTTTAGTTTCCTACGGTGGGACCCCCACCTCTCTATGTCTAACCCATTCCTTGGCCTACGAACATGAGAGGGGGGTTTTTAGGCTCTCCACTTGGACTCTACTTCACCTGCCTAAGAGGGTACCAATCACGGAGAAGACAATCTTTACATAATCAGATATATTTGCATTCATCTATTTCATACCTATAATCAAATACATTTTCATGTATCAATGATTTTTTAAGTTCATTATTTCCTAGAATGATTCTCATTATGATAAGATTAAAGAAAACATTATATCAATAATCAGATTAACAATATCTATTTCTTATATTCAAAATATGCTAAATATTATTGCTAAGTGAGTACATCACCTGATCTGTTGTGTCTTTCCCATGTCTCTCTATTCCTTAATCGTCTTCCTCCAACCTTACTATTGATTGATCATAAATAAATATTATTCTATTCATTTTTACATTAAGATCGTAATTACTTATAAGGCTCAATAATTGCTGCAAGCATCATTATTGCATAAATCTAAATAATACATAGATATATAAATATAAATCATTATCCCTAATTGAGTCCAGTTTACAATAATTACTTTGCATGAATATATATATGTCTATATATATATATTATGTATACATTGTATTTATCCCTCATCTATGATATGTCTTGAATCATAATATATATATATATATATATATATATTAACTATTATGTAAATTCTTAATGTATTTTCCATCATCTAACTTTATTATATTTAACCATTATCATTTTCTAAATATATTACAGCTGTTTTTAAGATTCTGGAATTAGTTACCTATTTCATTAATACATTTATTAGTTAATTATTTACATCTCAGAAAATACTTAACTCCTCTAGCCACCAATCTTCCTTCATCAATTAGAATATGTTTTTATATTCTTTTTTTGATTCATCCATATCCCAATCGATTCTTCTTTCTTCCCCCAATCCCTCCTATCTGTTTAGGTTTATCTTCTTTTTATAATATGTTTTGTCAACTGTCATGACCATCCAATTGCTGCGTTTCTTTCTTTAGGGACCTGCCTTTTTGTAACTATCATATCCCTTCTTAATTGCTCCTTTATCCCTCCTTTGACCATGATTTTTCATTGTAATACTAATCGCTGCTATTACTAATGATTAGTATGTCTTCTTATTATGAAACAATGTTTTTAGGTTTACTTATTTATTTATCTAAGGTATAATTATATTCAGATAATATTAATTTTCTTTTATATTATTTTTATTATTATGATGTTTACAATCAATAACCTTAAATGGTTCAATTTATTAACTAAGGCATAGTTATTAATAATAGTATTTTTTAATTATTATTATTATTATCATATTTTCAATTGATTAATTGTTCTATTCATTATGATAATTATATTAATCGTATTCTTGTGAATATTATCTTTATTATTATGATATTTATAATCACTAATATTAATTACTCTATTTCATACTATGATATTCGTATTATAATCATAATGTTATCTATGATAATTATAATTGTGATTAATCATATTTATATTTTAATATTCATTTGACTTGGTTTATTTGTATTTTTAATATTTCATAGTTTGTGTTACAATTTCGAGGGACATGACATGGGTCGTCCATGGATCCATGACATGCAAGCAGTTCCATCTACTTATCACCAATGTTTGAAGTTTCCATATGATGGACAGGAAATAACCATACCCACTGATCACAATAGCAGTCAAACTTGTTCTAACCTAAGAGCGACTCAGGACACATTTGTCCCACATAATAGAGAGGCTTTGGCCGTCTCTACCTCCAAAAACAAAGAACAAGTGCAAGAAATGATAAACAATTTTGCCAGCAAGTTAAAATTGAAAGACAATGGGGTAGGAGAATATTCTTTATCTCTATCTAACCTACCCTTATCACCAAGATCCCATGGTCAGCCGTCAACATTTACACCACAAGCTGCAACAATTTTAGCCTCAACTTCAACCCCCATCACTAAGTTTAATGGGATGTTTATCAAAGAAACTGAAGGGGAAGATAGAGCTATTTTCGATTGGCTCTATAAAGATGAAGAAGAATCTGTACAACATATCAAGTTGCCCACACAACAATATGGAAAAGGTTATGCTATCATGCAACATATGGGTTATGAAGGAAATGGCCCTTTAGGTAAGAGAAAAGAAGGTATTATGGAACCTGTCCAACTAAAAACAATGCACCCAAAAGATAAGACGGGGATAGGATATGGTGAGGATACTAAGGAAAAAGTAAAACAGAGGCCATCTAATGAAGAAATAGCTGAGTTAATTCTGCGAATTCAAGAAAACAATTCTGACACTGAGTCCAATGAATATGAATGGGACACCATCTTTGATGATATATTCTGGAGGGACAAAAAGGTGGATGTCATACACAAATTTTCACCTACATTCTTACAAGGAGAAAGCTCAAGACCTTCGTTTGAATGCGTCGTACAAAGCGATCATGACTCTAGTGAGACCAATTCGATTCAAAGCGAGATAGAACATTTTGAGGAGGATACCATCTTATACTTCTCCCATAATAACGTTGACAATAACGTCATGACCCTCACAGGCAATGACTTTACTCATCCTAATGATCCATTACCTTTGGTTCATCCTGAACTCATTGATTGGGAACAAATCGCACCCATTGATGTTCCAACTTTTCCAAATGACAAAACCATAATAAACTTTCTTTGCTCATCACATCCCGAAACAAGTTGCACCGGGGAATCACCAGATCAGAGTTTTCGACAGGAAAGTGCCAAGTTTCTCAGCTATGAAATAAATAACATAAAAAAAAGACCTAATGGTGAAAACCTAACAAAGACAGTATTAGGTCAAGAAAAAAGAAAAATGAAAGAAAGATCTAATGGTGAAAACCTAACAAAGGCAGTATTAGATCAAGAAAAGAGAAAAATAAAAAGCGTATCCAATGGTGAAAACCTTTCAAAGGCGCCAGAGGATGGGAAACTTGACACTCTTCTGGAGTACTATCAGGAAAGATCTTCCATTTTGATCGAACCAACGAAGGCACTCAATATAGGTACCACAAAAAAGCCTAAAGTGTTGCAATTGGCTGCGTCTCTTACAAATAAAGAAGTACCTAAATTTACAGAATTTCTCAAAGATAATCAAATCAGTTTTGCATGGTCCTACGCAGATATGCTTGGATTGGATCCGGATCTCATCATGCATCATCTATCTATTACACCGGGGGAAAGGCCTGTAAAACAAAAACTTAGAAAAATGCATCCACACGTTGCATTGCTGGTTAAAGAGGAACTGAAGAAACTTTTAGACTTTGGATTCATTCGATCCATAGATTATGCAGAATGGATTTCCAATATTGTGCCTGTTTCAAAGCCAGATGGAAGGATTAGAATTTGCACGGATTTTAGGGACTTGAACAAAGCATGTCCTAAAGACGACTTTCCTTTACCAAACATTGATATGATTGTGGATTTAACCGCTGGACATGCAATGTACTCATTAATGGATGGATTCTCAGGATACAACCAAATAAAGATTGCACCAGAAGATCAAGATAAAACGGCATTCACATGTCCTTGGGGTACATATTGTTGGAACGTCATGCCATTTGGATTGAAAAACGCAGGGGCTACCTACCAACGAGCAATGACAACAATTTTTCACGACATGATGCATACATTTATGGAGGATTATGTTGATGATCTTCTTGCCAAGTCTAACACTAGGAAATGACACATCGATATCTTGTCTAAAATTTTCAAAAGAATGGAACAATTCAAAGTACGACTTAATCCTAAGAAATGCGTCTTTGGAGTAAAATCCGGAAAGTTATTAGGATACATTGTGTCAGAAAAAGGAATTGAAGTGGATCCAGCTAAAGTACAAACAATCCTTGATATGCCACCACCAAAGAACATTAGTCAACTACGCTCTTTACAGGGACGATTACAATCCATTCGAAGATTCATTGCTCAATTGGCAAATAAGAGTTTACCATTTACACATCTCTTGCACAATAATGTTCCATTCAAATGGGAGAACAAATGTGAAGCAGCCTTTAATCAAATAAAGCAATACCTCATGAATCCTCCAGTATTGACTCCACCAACACAAGGTGCGCCTCTCATATTATATATTGCTGCCATAGAAGTATCTTTAGGAGCATTATTGGCACAGGAAGATTACTCAGGAAAGGAACGAGCCATTTATTACATCAGTCGAACCTTGACAAGTCACGAGCTAAATTACACCTTCATTGAAAAGGCTTGTTTAGTAGTGGTGTTCACTTCTCAAAAATTATGACACTACATGTTGACTCATACAGTAAAGCTTGTGGCTAAGATTGACCCACTCAAGTATCTTCTAAGTAAGGCAACCTTAACTGGCAGGTTGGCTAAATGGGTTATGATCTTAAGCGAGTTTGATATTCAGTATGTGGATCGAAAAACGATAAAAGGACAAGTAATTGCAGATCAATTAGCAGAAGCACCGATGCCAGCAGAACATCCAATACATGTTGATTTTCCTGATACCGATATTTTCACAGCGGATATCCAACAATCATGGTCACTCTACTTTGATGGTTCTTACACTCAACATGGTTCAGGAGCAGGAATTCTTTTCATTACACCTCAAAGACATACAATTCCAAAATCTTATCGGCTAATGTTCCCTTGCACAAACAACATAGCTGAATATGAGGCATTAATAATTGGCATGAGAATTGTAGTAAATTGGAAAATCACAGAACTTCAAGTTTTTGGCGACTTGCAACTTGTCATAAATCAAATCAATGATGAATACCACACTAAAGATGACAAATTGATACCTTACAAAAGAATGGTGGATGATCTCAAGAAATACTTTGTTAATATCCAGTTCGAACAGATTCCACGCATTGATAATAAAGCAGCAGATGCCATGGCTACAATAGCCTCTCTACTCCAATTGTCAAAGAATAAAAACGGTATGATTTCCTGGTGGAACAATTGTTTTCTCCCGCCCATGACGATCCTGAAACGCAAATCATTTGCCATCTAACAAGTTCTGAATCTTCCTTATATGGCCAAATCTACACTTATTTGAAAGATACTACTTTACCCTTAGGTTTGTCTAGAAATCAAAAACGAAATTTCATTCGTCAATCATCCCGTTATACCTTAATTGCTGACGTCCTATATAGGCGTGGTCTGGATGGTACCCTCCTTAGGTGTCTTGAACGCGATGAATCGAAAAAAGCCTTACAAGAGGTCCATGGTGGGATTTGTGGGACACATTCAAGTGGACTAACCTTAGCAAAGAAACTTGTAAGATTAGGATACTACTGGCCAACTATGGAGAAAGAATCTTTCGCCTTTGTGAAGAAATGTGCAAAATGTCAGATCCATGGGAATCTCATTCATGCTCCTGCTCAAGAATTACAACCTTTTACCACAACATGGCCTTTCACTCAGTGGGGATTGCACTTGGTTGGTAAGATACATCCATCATCTTCAAATGGACACAAATTTATCATTACAGCCACCGAGTATTTCACTAAGTGGATTGAAGTTGTTCCTTTAACAACTGTTACGGGTAAACAAATCTCTTCATTCATCTTGAATTATATCATTTGCAGATATGGCATTCCTAACTCCATCATCACGGATAATGGTAGACCCTTTAAAAATCAAGATGTTGATGAACTGTGTGAAAGGTTTCACATCCAACACAGATACTCCACACCTTATTATCCGCAGGGGAATGGTCAAGCTGAAGCTTCAAACAAAACAATTCTAAAATTTTTGAAGAAAACAGTGAATGAAGCAGGTCGTGATTGGCATGTCCAATTAAATCCATCATTATGGGCCTATCGAACAAGCATTCGCACGCTGATAGGAGCTACTCCTTATGCTTTGGTCTATGGAGCAGAAGCTATTTTTCCACTTGAAGTTGAGATTCCGTCGCTTCGAGTATCACTCAAAGGATTAATCAATGATGAAGACTACAAGTATCAAGATTGCAAGAGTTGGAACTACTTGATGAAAGACATCAAACTGCGGTTAATCACTTGAAGGGATACCAACAAATCATGTCTCGCAGTTATAATCATAGAGTCAAACCGCGCAGTTTTCAAGTGGGTGATTTGGTCCTTAGAGAAAACCCTCGAAATCAACAAGATCAAGAAAAGAAAGGGAAATTCGAACCTAACTAGTTAGGCCCGTTTGTTATCATGGCAGCCTACGGATCAGGGGAATATCAGTTGTCAACAACAGAAGGGGACCTGTTTGAAGACCTGATCAACAGCATTCATCTGAAAAGGTTCTACACCTAAAAAAAATCAAAAACAATATAAAAAGTCCCGAAAAAAAAAATCAAAAATCAAAAACATTGCCTTGATGAAAACCTGGCAAACAAGCGTCTTGGTAATAGCAAAAAAATCATAAAATCAAGAAAAAGTGCAATAAAAACAGATAATGAAAACCTGACAAACAGGCATTGTTTGTGATTTCATTTAGCTCTCTCATCTATTAGGATTCATTATGCATATGCATCCTCACATCAGCATCTCACACACCTCACTATCGCATTCACATCATTTTCCTTGGAACGACAGGGGTCTCATCATGGCTTGATGATTTGAGGTTTATTCATCGCAATAGTTGTGTTTAGCAAGAGTCAGAGTACAAGGTCACTAGGGGGCAGTTCACTTTTCTAGGAGGTAGTCAGCAGCATGTGTCTAACGTCAGAATGTCTGAAATAATAAGTTCTCTGAGCTTACATGATTATCTTGAAGATGATTTAAAAACAAATTGGATGATCTTAATTTGAATAAAATGAATGACAAAACTTAAAAGCAAAAAGTTGCAAATTATTGTTTTGATATTTGATGACATCATATCTTTGGAGTGGTTCAATGATGTACTGAACTAGAATCACGAGGAAGAAGTATGATTTTTCTTTGATTGTCGTCTGCAAGTTAATCATTAGTATGATGCAAATTGGCCATGGGACATGTTCTACAATGGATCATTGATGACATTTTGGAATTTGCATAAGAAAATGATTAACTTTTGTCTGTTTATGCAAGCAATATTCAGGTCATCTTGGTTCAATTATACCATTGATGCTTGTATTAACTTGCTACATTAAACATTATGGAAGCAGTACTCAGGTCATCATTGGTGCTAACATACCCTTTGATGCTTGTACTAACTTTCAACATATCAAAAGGCTCAATGATGACAACTAAACACAACAAGAAATGGCAACAAGGAGAATGATTCATTATTTCATTTAGGGGTCATAATTCATTTAGGACTGCATAATTCATTTGCATTTTGAGGTTCCTATTAAAATAGATTTTTGAGGGTGGGTCACATTCATCTTTTTAGACGATGGTTGAGTAAAGACTGGACATTTGTTACATCTCATCATCATCATTTCATATCATCATAGGCATGGTTATCATTCATCATTCATTAACATATACATCTGCATATTTCACACATTCATAACATAAAAATTGCATTCATTTTTTTTCACATCATCACATCATATATCATAAGATCATTACATGAGTGCATTCTCATTACATCGTCATCATCATCATAAATTATAAATCATTTACATCTTGCGTTTTGCATACATCATAAGAGAAAAGAAAATTTTTAGATCATATCATCATTGCATCATCATAGACGACATAGCATATAAAAATCAAAACATCCATAACATGTGCATAAATCATCCATAACATGTGCATAATTAAATCGCCATTGCATATCATAGATCTAATCAAAACAAATGTTCGGGAATATAAGGATATCAAATGTTTCAAAAACATATATCATACAATGGCATCAATGTGTATAATAAAATGCTCATCGCTGAGGGGCATCTAGCCGTGGATCATGGCTACTGTTGCCACCGAAGGTAGCGGGTCTCGCTAGATCTCTGCTCCCGGAACCTCTAATCTCTCGTTTGACCCGCTGGCCCACACTCCTGGTCGCACTCCTAGAGTGACTGCGTGAGTGAGTCTGAGTTCGAGTACCTGACTGAGTGAAGGCTATCCGCTACTCAGGTGGCACTGCCTCAAAGTAGCGCATCCTGTAATACTCGGCCTCCCGAGCAGTCTCTAATCCCTCTGCCACAACCTCTCCAATAGAGGTTCTCTCCACTGATCTCAGTAGGCTCTCGACTACCCCCTCGGCCTGTACACATCTCTCCCGAAAACTCTCTCTCAGCCATAAGCTGCGCTATCTGTGGGTCGGGAGGTGGTGGTTGTGCTATTTGTGCTATCTGTCCCTGCAACTGACTGATGGTCGTTTGGGCCTGTGCTAGCTGACTCCTAAGAGTCTGAACCTCTGTCTGCAAGGCATCTAACTGTCCCTGTGACGGAGCCCTGATGGTGATCCGCGGCACTGAAGTGCTGGCCTAATCCACTGCTCTAGCTGTCCGTGGCCTCATCCCGAAGGGAATATCAAAAAAGAGTCTCTGCCTCCCACCAGCCCCATCATCCCCATCATCGGAGTTGTCTGACTCCTCATCTATCTCCTCGGCCTCGGAGCTCTCATCATCTACCTCCATGGCTACCCCGTCGATATCTGCCACCTGCTCTGCCTGTACCTGTCCCTGATCCTGTGGCTGCCCTGCTACTGGATATCCCTGTGGCTGCTGTAACCCTGCCTGGATAACTAGACCTCCCATCAATGGGGCAGGCTCATCTGGACTAGTGAAACGAGAAAAGGGATGTGTGTAGAAATATGCGGCATAGTCATCCGTCATCCCTGCATCTGTGACCTCTGGTCGAATGGTCCAATCCTCTGGCTATAGCTCAGAGTACTCCTCTCGGGCAACCTCAATAGTAAAAACTGGCCCCCACTCTGGTACATCTCCCCGATGCCTGGCATACTGTGCCGTCCTGTTGACGTGTTTTTTATGACGACATCAACACAAAATAAAAATGCCCAGCGGTCATTCTATTCTCTCTTGATCAAAGTATCCCGCATGCTAAGATTGCGTGAAAGTTCATGCGTTCAACTCCAAGGTTCCTTTAACGCGAATAGACTCAGTTGGCTAATGTGAATATGCTGGATATTCAAGGGGACTTACGTAGTTGTTCGATTTTGTGAAGCAGTTAGGACATGAATGATTTGACAATATTGCTTTGACTCCTAAATTAACCGGGAAATACTGAATTAAAAAGGGACAGGGATAGGAATTCTACAAATCTACTTCTAAAGGGTGGAGGACGAGGATCGACTTAAACAATCTTCAAACCAGACTTTGCCTCGTCTCCTTTCGGACAACTCTGACAAAGTTGGTGCAATCTTCAAAGGATGAGAAAGGTGTTCAAATTATGACACAACATGTTTATACCATCACCACGATGCATACAGACATATGAGCCACAATCGAAGTTAAATGTCAATACTCTAGTTGACCACGCAAGGCGAACTTACCATCAGTAAGCCCGCTAGTGGTATGGATGAAAGAAAATATGCTCAAATCGCAGCGCCACACTCTACAATTAACAACTACTTGCATAAAACAAAGTCTACTCTACTCTATTTACTTGAATTGGAAAGACGAACAAGCCTTGCTAGCTACTCACAATAGAAGATAGAACCACCAAACAATGATAAATCTTTATATTATGAGAGTGTTCACAACAACTTCTTACAAAGTTCTCAATGGGAAAACTTCCTTTCCTCCTCAATCTAAACTAACTTCTAAGCTAAATGCTATATGCCTTCTATTCTCTAGCTCAATTCTATCTCTGATTCAATTCTAGTTCTAATCTAATTGATTACAAATGAGGGGGGATGCCCCTTTTATAGTTAGCCCATTTCAATGGACGGTTAGGATTCAATTACAATAAAGGGCTTAGATCGAGCCACCTATGCCCTAATTAGGGTTTCTACCCTAAAAACTGCCACTGAGGGGAGTGGGGCAATAAATGCACAGAATATTCTCCACTCCCTTGCAGGAACCATAATGAGCAATTAATGCCCACTATCTTCTTCTAGAAGATCTTCATCAAGCAGTGCGTTCCCACTGTCCTGTTCTCGGACTGCAAACTCGATCAATTGGGCCAATACTGCTTCAACCTCCTGGGCAGAAATCGGTGGAATATGGTTGAGCTGAAATTCCAAGACCGCTACCGTTTGTCCGTGCTGAGTGTAAGACTTCTTCCATGCCACCAAGGCGTCCTGGGTATTTTGGATTATACTGGAGAAAGTGGAGACATTCTCAAAGTCATCCAGGACAAGCGACCTCGTAGCTGAGAAGAATGGAGCCAGTTTGTCTTTCAAGCCATCAGCAGTTATTTCCTCTGAGGGCCAACTTTCTAGCAAATATGGCTTCTAATGTATTAAGGACTCCCTCCAAGATGTTACCCATTGCTTTCCTCACTCTGGCTGAATCTGCCCTCGCTGCATCGTGAAATCCACGGCCCGTGACCACCGAGGAGTACCAACTGGTGAAATCATACCTGTCACCATCCTGAATCACACCTCCATCCACCAAAGTTTGTAGAGGCATATGCATCAAAGCCCCCAAACGAAGTACAGTCTTTGTCTGATAGATGCGGGTATCGCCCCAGGCCTGATCCACCATGTCAATCCGTGCCAAAATACTTGAGGCCTGCCGATAAGCATTGGCGAGGTCCTCTATGAATTTCCTTGTCTCAGTACGAACATGGCTAACCCATTTGTCTGCTTCCGTTTCCATCTTCTTTAAATCCTCTAAGCCAACAACTGACTCCCTCGGAAGCTCTGGTGGGCGTTCTACTGTTGGGTTTGCTGGTTCACCTGGACGTGCTAGACTCTGCACATATCCTATCAAGGTTTTGTTCTCCTTCTTCAATTTCTTATACTTCCCCTCCGTGCGGAGCAACTGATCCTTCAATGCCTGATAGGAGTTATCGAACTCCTCAACAATTTGGGCTCCCGTAGGACGACCCAACTCTACCATGGTGATCACGTAATTTTTAGGCCTCTCCGCGGTTCGATCACAATCCTCTCTCGGAACAGCCACCTGAAGCGTGCGAGAGCCTGACTCATCAGGCGAGATCTTTGAAAACTTCCTGGCCCTCTTCTTTTCTGGTGGCACACTGATCCTCCTGAGGAACTCCTCCATCTTGATGGCTGGATCTGTATCATCCTCAGGCTCTCCTCTCATTCTGTCTGAAAGCCAATCCGGCACCGTCTGCTGCGGATTGCAAATGACAAGGGGCTGCTCTTCCGTTGCCTCCACCTCGTGCACTTCTTCTCTTCTTGCACTGTTCTGCTCGGGCTCATCATCTTCCACGAGCTGCGTATCTCCTGACCCTTGGATCCCCTGTTCTGTGTTTTCCTCTTCCTCCAATGTCATGTCCAACATCTGTTGGAAATGAGTGTCAGCCACTGTTTCCTCTTCTTCCTCTTGTCGGCCAGCCTTGGATGTACTGACGCCTATACTATCTGATTCTCGGATGTTGGGTTGATCTACCTCCTGAAGCTCCCACTCTTCACCCAATCCTACCCTCTGATCAGCAAATAATGAAATCACTCTCAAACTCGAAGACTGAGTTTGTGAGTGCATAGGTGATGCTTGTTCCATCCTCAACGGTATCGGCTGGGTTGGTACTTCTACTTGTGCCTCCAGTGTTTGAGCAATCTGTTTTCCCCTTCTCACCGATAGTGGCCTTGGGTCACCCATCAAGCTATAAGTAAGGGCGATCGATCTGCTCTTAAGTCTGCATACATGTCTATTGACCCAAGCCCTTGTGAAAGTCAACACCGGAATAGAGAGCGTGTCCAAGTCCATGATTTCTGGCTCGGACCAATCAGGTGGTGGGACGGAAGTATCCCTGACTGAACCATAGTCGGGTTGCATAACGTTGACATCCTCTTCCACCTGGTCGGGAACTGGAATGATCTCACATTCCCTGATCAATTTGAGGGGAAGCCTGGAAAACATCCTTTTCCTTATTTCAACCTCATCAACAACATTTGCCCAAAAGTCCTCAATGTGGGCCTTGTGTCGGTACTCAACGTTCTGTATCATTCGGATGTTTCTGTACGGATCGAAATCCTGTCTGCCTATGTGATACGATAGATGATAGAATTGGAGCTCATCCTTTGCCTCTCGAGCTGCCTGCAAGGAGGGACACACCTCAGTGGAATTTCCCATGGCAATAGGAAAGTCAAGTCCACCCTTCTTCTTTTTCTAAATCTTATCATAGGCGATCAATTGCCTAGATATTTCCAGCATTATAATGTGATCAGTGGGGTACCTCGGTAGCCGGTATGGATACGAAGTGAACCCCTGCAGCCTAATGTAAGTGAATTTCGGAAATTGGATGAGCCAATATCCATATTCCTCTATCAATGCTTGTGCCTCTTTGGATATTCTTTGCTGCGTTCTCCGCTGAAGGGTCCTTGTGATGTGCATTGTGAATGCATCATTAGCCCGTTTGTAACTGGCAGGGTTAGTTAGATGCAACTGTGTGCAGGCCTCATGGATTTTGAACTGATCAGGTGCACAGCCTATTGGCTCCTTGTATGTAATCCCTCGGTACTTGGTCATTCTTGCCAGCATATATATCAATATGAGCTCATGTAAAAGGTTTTCATCCCCCTCAAGCTCCTGAACTGTTCATCTATGTTATCACTGATCATTCTTGCCCAGTCAACGCACTCCTTTCCCTCCAAGATGATCTCGATGAAGTAGAACATCCAAGGCTCGAAGAAGTAGGCTTGTGCTCTTCTATTTATTAAGCTCAGCATCATCTTCATGTCGCAGTATTCCTGTTTCACATCTTCGACAATTATCTGCTTTGGGAGCCTAGTGCGAGGTGGCTTTGGCCTTTGCATCCAGACTCTGTTGATGACTGCAGCAACCCTCTCGAAGGAGGTGGACTACATTTTATCTGCCCTCTCCTTTGATCTGTACAGCATCTTTTCAGCTGTAGGAATCCCAAATGCCTCTTCGATGGCATCTGGCGTGAAGTTGGCAAGCAATTTGCCATCCGGCGAGACAATGGTTCTACGCTTCGGCTTGTAGTAGTTTGCACACTCCATGATTAGCTCTGGGCACTGAATTGGTGGTGGAAAACCAGCGGCTGCATAGATACCACTCTTCATGATATTATGCGCCGTGACTGACGGCTGATGGCCTCCCAGTCCGTACATCCTAGACTTGAGTTCATTTAGATTAAACGACCCGAGGTTGGTGTCACTTAATCCTGCCAACTTTGAAACAATTGCCGATTTTGGGAGAAATGACTTGGCGAGCCTTTTGATCATTGCCTGTTGGGATGAGCTAGCCTTGGCCGTTTCAGTGTTTGCAGCTCTGCCTGCGGCTCTGCTTGTTCCTGCAACATCCTTTGCTCCAGCCATCTGCAAGAATAAGATAGAATAATAATAAGTTAGTTTGCAGATTTTTAATAAAATAAAATAGCCTCCGAGACGGCTGCGGATGTGGAGTTAGTTTTTGAAAATAAAATTCTTCAGCATAATTATCTAACTCCAAACCTCAACTGTATAAAAACTCTGAGCTTATAAAGAAGCTTCCAGCAACTGCACTCTAACTGGCGAAAAGAATTATAGCAAACCAACAACTTTCAGCAACGTGGATATTTCTTCAGCACAGAATAAATTAAATCTTTCGCCTCAACTTCTGTCAACCTCAGCAACTTGAGGAATGAAGAAATGAAGAGAGATTGCTGCAATTTCTTCCCAACTCCAGCAACAACTAGCTTTCAGCAGTTTGAATAAATAAAATCTGCAGCAACTCCAAGAACTCTCGTGCAACTTCGAAAATGATTTCAACAACCTTAACTCTCAGTAGTTTGAGAATAAAATCTCCAACAACTTCAAGAACCTCTGTAACTTCAAAAATTCGTAGCAACTTCAACTTTCAGCAATCCGGAAATATCTCTCTAGCAACTGCAGTATATGATTTCGAATTTTGCAGCAACACCCCCTTAGCTCTTCGAAAATTAAAATCTTTAGCAACTTCGCTTTTAGAAGAATAAAATCCAACCTCCCTCTCAGCAACTTCGAAAAAGATTTTGATCTCTCACAAAATTCTTCACTTCAGCAATTCCAAGCTCTTCGAAATGTGTGAAGAAATGAAAGAAATGAAGTTGTTTAAATAACTCTTCGCGAGGAATCCTGCTGAGTAGTGCTGGGGCTATTTTTAGTACCTTCATCAATTCTCCACTGTCTCCGTTCGACATCTTCTAATTCAGGCGCAGTAGTGGGCTAGTCGTCAGCCGGTCATTATGGTAGTTGCCATTAATGAAGATTCTTTCTTCTTCAAATTTCGAATTTTCCTTTCTAGTCTGCCAGTTAATTCTTGGTGATTTAAACAACTCGCGAGAAAAAATCACTTGACTTGATTGAAAATTCCATTGTAAAATTCTTGCAGTGTTTAAATAAATTTGATTCGAAAAATTCGTGGGAGTTGTAGATTTATTTCCAACTTTTAAAATGTCTGCCATTTAAATCCTCAATTTCATAAAATTTGCCTTAGACATTTTAAATTTTCCCTTTAAAATATTCTACTCCGGGTGATTTAAAATCACTTGCCTGTTCGAAATAACTCATCCTCTGAGATTTAATTTCCGTTAGGAAAATAATCTAGGCAAAACGAATTTCCTCTTAAAATATTAAAATTTCCCTTAGGAAATTAATTTTTTAACTCTGTCAACTCATGGGTGCCTTTTAAACGGGTTCATTTAATTTTTTACTTAGAAAATATTTCATCAAGTTGTTCACCCCGCTTAAATGTCTCTGGAAAATTTCGTAATCATACCAAGGGCGTATTTTCTCTAGTGAAATATTTATCTCACTTAGAGAATATTTCGAACACTTTCATACTTCTGGCGTACTCGACCCTTAGTATATTTTTATTCTTGGACCCCTCGCCCACATACTTAGAAGTAAATTTAAATCCTTACTCCTTGGGCGTATTTCTTTCTCATTTAATTTTAAATTTCATGCCTTAGAGATTTTCAAGGCTCTTATCACTTCAACTTGGGCGCATTTGACATAGCCCACTTCCATTTCGCCATGCCTTGGCATATTTTTCATCTCCACTTCAGCTTGGGCGCACTTTGATGCCTTCACTATCATTTTGACTTGGTGAATTTTGAAGATCCCTCAACACTAGATGGGCGCATTTTGGAGGTGATACTTTTGTTTTGTGCCTTAGGAAATTTCTAGCCTCCCACAACCTTGGTCGCATATTGCCATGTCCACTTTCATTTCATGGGCGCAAATTAGAGGTGGTACTTTCATTTTGAACTTAGGCGTTTTTAGGCCTCCAATATCCTTGGGCGCATTTGACCTCTTCAACTTTCACCTTTGACACTTAGAAGAATTTCCCACCACCAGTTACCTTGAGGGCGCATTTTGCCATGGCTACTTTTGCTTTATGCCTTAGAATTATTTTGGCCTAACCCCTCCTAGCACAAGGGCGCATTTGATAGGGTATGCTTCTATTCCATGCCTTAGGCGTTTTTCACTTTTTTTTTTTTTCCTGGGGGTGGGCGCATATGGCTATGAGAGCTTTCATTTGAGGGCGCCTTTGGAGGTAGCCACTTTCATTCCCATACTTAGGCATTTGTAGCCTTCCCATTGCCTTTCTTGGAGGTGGGCGCATTTTGCCTAGGAAGCTTTCACTTTATGCCTTAGGCGTTTTTAGGCCTCCAATAACCTTGGGCGCATTTCCTTAGTGAAGCTTTGATCTTTATCATGGGCACATTTCACTAGGGGAACTTCCATCTTATGCCTTTGGCGTTTTTCTAATCACCAACTCCTTGGGCGCAAATAGCATGGTGGGCTTCAAGATGAGGGCGCAAATAGAGGTGGCTACTTTCATTTCAATGCCTTAGGAAATTCTCAATGCCTTAGAAGATTTTCAAGAGGTCTCCATGGTGGGCGCATTTCAAGGGTGGTACTTTCAAGTGAAGGCGCATTTGGCATGTGTGACTTCCAATTTCACACTTAGAATATTTTAAGCTATCAATCTTGAGGTGGGCGCATTTTCACACATGAGCTTTCATTTCCCATACTTAGAACATTTTAAGTCTTCATCACCTTGATTGGGGCGCATTTTCACTAGGCAACTTTCATTTTCCAGACTTAAAATATTTTTTTCATACCTCTGCCTGCCTTCGTCTTCGCCGTCTATTTTGGGCAAGTCAGGGTATTTTTAGAAAGTCCCTTGATTTTCGACCCCTATAGCTCTGTTTTGCCTGAAAATTTCACCATATGATACTCTCTGCCTTGTGAACCTGTTTTGCCAGTCCTCTGCCCTGACCTGCTATTTATAGCCACCTGCTATTTATAGTAAGTTCTTGATTTTTTGACTTTAGTAGCTCTGTTTAACCTGAAACTTGCAACGCCTGATCCTGATAACTTGAGTGTCGCTCTGATGCCAACCTCGGGTGCAGACCTGCTATTTATAGCCGTGCCCTAACTTATTAAAAATAGTAAGTTCTCCGATTTTGCTCAAATTTTGCTAGCAAGTGCCTTGAAGTATGCTGACATTGGTGGGGCACTTCGTTTTGACTATTTCTGGATTTCACCCCCTATAAAAGTGGAAACCCTAATTTGACTTGCATGCATCCCGAACGGTCTCCGTTTGACTTCGTTCCTTCTGCATGTCGTTCTTCTTGCTGAATTGGAGTGTTAGGCGGCTGCCAGAGTGTACCTGCTAAAAATAGAAACTACCTGAAAAGTGACTCATCCACTGCCGGATGGTTTTGCATGTTATATTGCCCGTGGGGTCTCAAGAAACCCAGAAAAACCCAAAAAACTGGTCTGCATGCATGCACTGGCTAAAAATAGTAAGTCCCTGAAAGTGATCAATTTTGCTTGCATGTCACACTGTTGCGTAGCTCTTGAAAAACCCAGAAGGAATATCTGGACATGCGTTAGAGAACTCCGCATGCAAACCCTAAAAATAGCCTCTGAAGGCTGAACTCTGAAAGTGGTCGTCTCGGTTTGCATGTTATATCGCTGCGAAGGTTTCGAGAAACCCAGAAGTAATCTCTGGACATGCAATGAAGAATCATATGTTTGACCCCTGAAAATGGCTCCTGAAGCCTGAACTGCTAAAAATAGCAAGTTGTTTGATCTGGCTCAAAATTTACGTGCAAGCAACTTGATGTTACCTGAATGTGGTGGAACTGACAGAATTCCAAAATTTCGATAAAATAGTCCCAAATTGAATACTTACTAAAAATAGCAAGTTGTCGGAATACAGTGAAAATTTAATGGGACCCTGCTGGAAGCCTTGTGATTGCTGTACTAAGCTTAGATTTTAATTTGATAACCTGGTTTGACCTTAAATAAGCCTGAAGGATGAAAACCCTAATTACACAGACTTAACCAATACTTCAACCTGGGTCAAACGACAGGACATCCCCGGAAGGACTAGAGATAGACAGAGAGACTCACGAACCAAAGCCAAACGACCAGAATGCAGCAAAAAATTAGGGGGTCCCCATCCGAATGGGGTGATGTGTGAAAAAAGTTCACAACAGGATGTTCCTCTAAAATGTTTGACTCACACAGTCCAAGGTTGTCATCACCAATGATCCTTGAATTATGGTGTGCTATTTCTGAAATTGAAATGGCTCGGAATGTAGGGATGGATTTTCATGTTGCACTTCTGAAGTTGTAATTCACCACCTATTTAAGGCATGGAGAAAATATAATAATTAAATGCATAGTAAATTCAATATATACATAAATAATAATTTGAGGCTGAAATGTGTGGTTAGATGATCATGTCTATTTTCTGGTGTGATCCTTTTTGCATTTTTTTATGCTTATCATCTACCATGTATGCTTATCCTGCATTTTTTCCATGAGGCCAATCTTACCTAGCTGAACTGCATATTTTGTAAATCTAAGTAGTAATATAAATCCTTCTTCTATCAATACAGATACCAATTTACATAACTATCAACACACAAAATGAAATGGGAATAGAAAGGAAACTTGTTTGGCATGATTTCTTTTGACTAGTATGTACTTGGAAAATAGTGATATAAGTGATGATGGTTGGATGCTAGAAATGGTTGATAAGTGTGTACACATGTCTTGACTCAGAATACTAACTATTGAAATTTGTCAATTAGGCCATTTTGATTATCATATGCAAATAACTAAAAAACAAATATGATCCAAAACATGTTGGAAACATCACATATATTCATATACAAGTGAGGGAGCCATGACACAAGTTCACCTATAGAATCTTTTGTAGAATGGGCCAAGGATCAAAACACAATAGTTTTTGACTTAGGATAGAAATTTGTAAGAAGTTAACATTTACTTGTTACATGATTTGTTTCATTGACAAATTTTGATGATGTTACAAAAATTATTTTTTCATCTATTCAAGTTTTGTTTAATTTAATGATCATGCTTGAGAAGGATGTGTAGAATTCATGAATATTGCATGAAATCCTAATGCAAATGGAATTCCTTATCCTTGAGTTTCTTGTTGATGTTGCAGGTGAATCCCTTGTAGGAAAGAATGGAGAAGAAGCAGCACAAAAGCTTAGAGGGCGTGTTGGCACATCTGTTACGATTAAGCTACAAAATGTAATAAATTTCGTAATTTTTTCAATCCTTTTTGTTCAAGGTTTAATACGTATTATTTGTAAGTGGAAATTCAACATGATTAGAAAATCATTGATTGTGCCATAGTTTTTTTTGATAACTAGGAAAATAGGTTGAAGACATCCTATTAATGAAAATTATAATTTTAGTGTCATGTGTTTATTAGTGTTATAATTGCCCAAATCAAATTATGTCATGAAGATATAGAAAATATAAAGATATCCATCAAGATATGCACACAATTGAATGTTAAAGAGAAAATGCAAATGAGCACAATAGATAAATGAGATGGAAGCCATATATGCATTGTTTTTGGCCATATATGAGATTGAAGACATTGGTTGAAGACCTGTAGTCTATCTCTATTTCCTATAGGCTAAAGGACATGGTAAGGGAATTAAACTATAATTTGGATTTGATCATTGTCTAAAAGAGTGATTTAAATGTTATTATTACAAGTTGTCTAAATGAGACATTATGAGGCTTATGTATTTGGTGTTATACCCAAAATTAAAATTTTTGCTTCATTAAGGCATTTTGTGAAAATGGTCAAAGTCTTGTAAAAATTGTCAAAAAGGTCAAAAAATGGTAATTTGCATGTCATGCATGTTGGTCAAAAACTAAAAACATTCAAAATCTGACAATCTAGGTCTCTTCAGACCGACATTGTCTTCAAAACCCAAATCTCAATTTTTCAGCCCTACTTTTTAGAAAATTTTCTAAAAATAGATTTTTTCTGGGTTTTTCTGAGTTTCTTCTCAAATGGATATTGGCAAAATTTTGTAATAATATAATTTTTGTTTCCAGGGCTCAAACTGATTTTGATTGGTTGAAAATAGTTCCCAATCAGGCTAGTCCGATCAGAATCATCAAAATATCAATTTTTCTATCGTGGTGTTGACGTGTGTTTTATGACAACACTAACACAGAATAAAATGTCCAACGGTCACTCTATTCTCTCTTGATCAAAGTATTCTGCATGCTAAGATTGCGTGAAAATTCATGCGTTCAACTCCAAGGTTCCTTTTATTGCGAATAGACTCAGTTGGTTGATGTGAATATGCTGGGTATTCCAAGGGGACTTACGTAATTGTTCGATTTTTTTTGGCCAAGCAGATGAAGGATTTTGACTATGATGCTCTTGATACGTGAATTGATCGGGAAAATACTGAATTTAAAGGGAAAAGGGATGGGGAGTCTATAATCTATCTCTAAGGGTGGAATGCGAGGACAAGTTTTAACAATCTTCAAACCAAACTTTGTTTCGTCTCCCCTTCGGACAACTCTAACAAAGTTCGTGCAATCTTCAAAGGATGGATAAGATGTTCAAATTGTGATTCAACATGCGCACCCCTTCACAACGAAGCAAGCGAACACACAAATCACAACCGAAGTTGGGTGCTGAAATTCCAGTTGACCACGTAGGGGCAGACTTACCGTCAGCAAGCCTGCTAGTGGTATGGATATAGAAAGATTTGCTCAAACCAACGCCACATTCCACAATTAACACTACTTGCATGAAACAAAGTCTACTTTACTCTACTCTATTGTACTTGAATTGGAAAGACGAAAAGATCTCGTCAACTGCCCACAATGCAAGATAAAATCACCACTCAATTAGAATCCTTATATTATGAGAGTCTTACACAACAATCTTTTACAAAACTTTCAAAGGGAAAGTCTTTCTTTCCTTTCCAAACTAAGCTAACTCCTAGCTCTACTTTAACTTCTATCTAGCTCGACTCTATCTCCGATTTCTATATAACTTTGATTCTAATTCTATATATTACAAATGAGGGGGGATACCCCTTTTATATCTAGCCGAGTCCAGTGGACGACATAGATTTGACTACAATGGAAGGCCCAAATTGAGCCACCTAAGCCCTGATTAGGGTTCTTGCCCTAAAAACCGCCACTCAGAAGAGTGGGGCAATGAATGCGCTAGATTCTCCACTCCTCATGAATGAACCACTATCCACCATCAATGCACGTCATCCCCTTCCAGAAGGTCATCGTCTAGAAGGGCGTTTCCTTTCTCTTTCTCGCTGGCTGCGAATTTGATGAACATGGCCAATACTGCCTCAACTTCCTAATCCGAAATGGGAGGAATGTGATCCAACTGGAATTCCAAAACTGTAACTGTTTGCCCATGCCGGGCACAAGATTTCTTCCAGGCAACAAGGGCGTCCTGGGTGTTCTATATAATACTGGAGAACGTAGAAGTGTTCTCAAAGTCATCCTGTGTGAAGGTCTTCACCTCAGAAAAGAATGGTGATAATTTGTTCTTCAATCAATCTACAGTTATTTGTTCAGAAGTCAACCTCCTGGCAAAGATTGCCTCCAATGTGTTGAGAATTCCATCTAAGATATTCGTCATGGCCTTTCTGACCCTGACATAATCTGTCTGTGATGCATCGTAGAATCCTATGCCTGTGACTACTGAAGAGTACCATCCGGCAAAGTCGTACCTATCCCCCTGCTGAATTACACCTCCCTCAACCAAAACCTGTAGAGGTATGCTCATGAAAGCCCCTAAATGGAGAACAACTCTCTTCTGATAGATACGTGCCTCACCCCAAGCATGGTTAATTGCATCCATCCTTGCCATAATATCGGAGGGTTGCCGATAGGCATGTGCAAGGTTCTCCATAAAATTTCCTATTTCGACATTGACGCTGACAACCCAATTGTCTACCTGTTGTGCCATTCTCTTCAAATCCTCTAACCCACTGATTGACTCCCTGGAAAATTCAGCTGGAAGCTTAATTGCCGGATTCTCTTGCCCACAAGGACGGGACAAGTGCTGCATGTAGCCAATCAGTGTCTTGTGCTCTACCTTCAATTTTTTGTATTTGCCCTCAACATAGGACAATCTATCCTTGAGTGCTTGATAGGAATTATCACACTCCCTAACTACCTATGCTCCAGTAGGGCGGCCAAGTTGCATAGTTGTAATCACGTAATTTTTTGGAACGGCCTCATCCCGATCACACTCTACCCGAGGCACTGCCACATGCAAAGTTTGGGATCCATCCTCATCTGTTGAGATCTTGGAGAACTTCCTGGCCTTCTTCTTCGCCAGAGGTGCATTGATCCTCTGTAACAACTCCTCCATCTTGGCTGCAGGATCAGTCTCATCCATAGGGTCACGTCTCATCCTATCTCTTAGCCATTTTGGCACCTCTTTCCGCATGTCTGATATAACAAAAGGCTGCTCAACCTCGGCCTCTACCTCATGAACTTCTCCCCGGCCTTCGTTCCGACGAGGCTCATCATCATCAATAGGCTCAGTGTCTCCTGAGCACTGGGCATCCTAATCCGAAATGGCATCATCCTTGAGAGCTGCCTCAATTTCCTGCTGAAATTGAGTACCCGTGGCAGTCCCCTCATCTGTCTCTTGCTGATTTTCTTGCTGATTATCTTCTCGGGGCATGTTGATGCTCTGGCCCACTGATTCTCTACGAGGTGATTGACTTGCTGCTAGCACTGCCTGTTCTGCCTGCAATCTCTCCCTCTGATAGCAAACAATGATACCTCCTGTAAACTGGGGGAGTTGGCTCGAGATGGTGTATGCCTCAATTTCCTATTTCGACATTGACGCTGACAACCCAATTGTCTACCTGTTGTGCCATTCTCTTCAAATCCTCTAACCCACTGATTGACTCCCTGGAAAATTCAGCTGGAAGCTTAATTGCCGGATTCTCTTGCCCACAAGGACGGGACAAGTGCTACATGTAGCCAATCAGTGTCTTGTGCTCTACCTTCAATTTTTTGTATTTGCCCTCAACATAGGACAATCTATCCTTGAGTGCTCGATAGGAATTATCGCACTCCCTAACTTGAGTACCCGTGGCAGTCCCCTCATCTGTCTCTTGCTGATTTTCTTGCTGATTATCTTCTCGGGGCATGTTGATGCTCTGGCCCACTGATTCTCTACGAGGTGATTGACTTGCTGCTAGCACTGCCTGTTCTGCCTGCAATCTCTCCCTCTGATAGCAAACAATGATACCTCCTGTAAACTGGGGGAGTTGGCTCGAGATGGTGTATGCAAGGACTCCTCAACTACCAAAGGCTCAAGCTAAACTGGCTCTTTTCCTTTTGGCTCTGGAGTTTGCTCCACCTGTCTTCTCTGTTTAGCTGCTGGCGATCTGTGATCTCCCATCTAATTATATGTAAGGGGAATTGATCTTCCCTTAAGTCGGCTGACATGCCTCTCTACCCAACTCCGTGTAAATGCTAGGATGGGGATATAAAGTGTATCCAAGTCGGTAATCTCTGGTTTCAACCAATCTGGGAGTGGTAGAGGCGTATCTCTCACTGTCTCGTTGTTAGCCTGTACAACTTTTATGTCCTCTTCAATTTGATCTGGCGCTGGGACAATCTCGCACTCTCTGATTGCTACCAATGATATCTGAGAGATCATTCTCTTCCTGATCTCGATCTCATCCACTGCACTGGCCCAAAAATCTTTGATTTGTGCCTTGTGCCTGAACTCTTCTGACAATATCCATCTGATGTTCCTGCGGGGATCGTAGTGGTGCCTGCTGGTGTGGTAGGAAAGGTGGAAGAATTGGAGCTCAGTTTCTGCCTCCCTAACTGCTTGTAGTGATGGGTAGGTTTCATCTGAATTCCCCATGGTAATTGGGAATCCAAGTCCACCTTTCTTCTTCTTTTGAATCTTATCATAGGCAATAAGTTGCCTAGATACTTCCAACATCACTATTTTGTTGGTGGGATACCGGGGCAATCTATAAGGATAAGAAGAGAATCCTTGCAGCCTTATGTAGGTAAACTTCGAAAATTGGATAAACCAACATCCGAACTTTTCAATCAACTCTTGTGCTTCCCTGAATATTCTGTGATGGGTCCTTTGCTGCAAGGTCCTTGTTATATGCATAGTGAAGGCGTCATTGACCCTTTTGTAGTTAGTGGTGCTTGTCAGATGCAACTGTGGACAAGTCTCATGTATCTTGAATTGATGGGAACCGCATCCGATTGGTTCCTTATAGGAGATTCCCCTATACTTTGTCATGCGAGCCAGCATATAGACAATATAAGAGCCCATGTAGAACGTTTTCATTCTCCTCACACCACGAAGCTGCTCGTGTACACTATCACTGATTAACAGTGCCCAATCCATGTGATCTTTGCCCTCTAGTACCAAGTTGACATAATAAAACATCCAAGGTTCAAAGATGAATGCTTGGGGGCAGCCTCCAACTCTGCTCAACATTATTATCAAATCACCAAACTCTTGTCTCAAATCCTTTGAGATTATCTGTTTGGGTAGTTTTGTACGAGTTGGCTTGGGCTTGATTATCCACCTGGTGTTTATCAAATCAGCACACCGGTCCGTTGTGGATGAATACATTCTTTCAGCCTTTTCCTTTGTTTTATAAATCATCTTCTCATGAACTTGAATCCCGAATGCCTCTCCGATTGCTTCAGGTGTAAGGTTGGCCAAAATCTTGCCATCTGGCGAAGTGATCGTCCTCTGCTCTGTGTTGTAGTGGTGGGCGCATTCCATGATGAGCTCTGGACATCGGATAGTTGGTGGAAAACTGGCAGCTGCATATAGTCCATTTCTAACGATATTGTGTGAAGTCATTGATGGGTGATGGCCTCCAGTCCCCATTATCCTTCTTCTGAATGCCTCCAGGTTGAACGAGCCCAAGTTCGTGTCAGCCAGCTTGCCCAACTTTGATGAAAATTTTGACTCCGACAATAAGGACTTGCTCAATTTCTTGATCATTGCTTGTCTCGATGTGCCCGCTTTTGCGGATTTGGTGTGGTTGTTTCTGCCCGCAACTCTTTTGCTTGATTCAACCATTCTGCAAGGAACAAAAGCTATTAAAAAACCAGATTTTAAAATACTAAAATAATCAATCATTGAGGGTGCCAGCAGATTTTTAAATTAAAAAAAGGCTGCAACGATTTGTCATTTTCAGCTGCAAACCTCAACACTCTTGTTCACTTCAACGTTTTTAGAAGTCTCTGTGAAATTTCTGTAGTTATGAAACTTCTCCCAAGTCCATATTTCTCCTCCAAAATATACTTCAGCAACTTGCTTGCTTCTCCTAAATGCGTTTTTCAGCAAGCTTGGGAACTTGTACTGCAGCACTTCCCAAATGTCTAGACTTAATTTCGTACCTTAGCAGGCGAATGAAACCTCCTCACAAAGTCGTACCTTCAGCAACTGCAGCCCCAAGATTCCAAATTTGAACTCCTCAGTGACCTCAAGACCTCTCAGCAACTTGGGATTCCTTCAAAAAATTCGTACTTTAGCAGCTTGAGGGTCTTCAAACTTGCTAAGCCACGCCTTTGTCAATTCAATACCTCTGCTTGCAAACTCGTATTTCTCAGCAACTCAAGCCTTCTCTTCACAAATTCGTACTTCAGCCTCAGAGAATATTTTGCATTCAGCAAACTGTGAGAAGAATGAAAAGGACTTGAAGCCTTATAGTCAGGTCGAATTCTAGTAGAGGTTAAACTTAGCAAATTTTCGAATTCCACTTTCCCTCTCTTTTCCGGTCGTAACACTTGTCATCTGAAGCATCAGAATCTCCAACTTCTAAAATTATGAATTTCATCATCTCTGCACAGGCCTGCCTCATCGCATTGTTTCCTTTAAAATATTAAATTACTCACTTCCTTGAACAATTTCGAATTCATTTGGCTAAGTAATTTTATCTCATCCTTGCCTTGGCAAAAATTATCCAGTTCAATCTTCCAGCGAAACATCTCATTCATTTTATTTGTTTGCCTTAGAGAAATTCTCCACATTTGCCTTAGGAATTTTATCGAAATAGACACCGGGCAAAAATATCCACCGAAACGATGTGAGCAAGGTGTGGAACAAGTTCAAACCATCTCGCAATTGACAATGTTCAATACCCAGAAGAAAATTCTTTTCAGAACTCATCGTTGTCATGTGTATCCGGATGAAGGGGTACTTTTAATTTTTATTATTTAAAAATAATAAAATGGCTAAGGTTTATTTCTCTTCACTCCGAACGTCTTCCACACTTGCAATCTCCAGTTTCTCTGCCCTGGCGTTTTTCTTGATTTTCTCCTGAAGAATTTTCCTTTGTTTGGCATGCATACCTTGCCTCCGGAAATTTTTAGCATCACCTCCTGATATATTTCCTACCTTTGAAAATGCCTTAGGAAATTATTTTAAATTTAGATTTTATTGACTCATCCTTGAAGGGTGCATTTTACGCATCATGCTTCCATTCCATTCCTTAGGCAATTCCACGCCTAGACTTTCTTCATCATACACTTAGTAATTTTCTTCTTTAAGTCCCAACTCCTTGGGCACATTTCACATGGTGAGGAGGAAAATGTTCAACCTTAGGCACATTTCACCTAATGAAGAATATCCTATCACACTTAGAATATTTTCAAAATCACGTCCCCCTTTGCCTTGGGCGCATTTTACATGTCATGAGGGAAACTTGGAGCGCGTTTCACCATGTGTGAGGGAATTTACTCAACCTTTGAGCGCATTTGCCTTACCCTTAAATGTTTCCCATTTTACCTTGCTACCTTGGGCGCATTTTCTATGGGGAGGAGGAACTTGAGGGCGCATATGAGGGGTGGTGAAGGAATTCGCACGCCTTTGGTGACCCTTCAGCTTCCTTGGGCACATATGGCAAGGTGAGCTTCCATCCTTGGGTGCATTTTGCCTAGGCAAAGGAAAGCGCCAATACTTAGTGACCTTTCACCTCCCTTGGGCGCATTTAGCCTAGTGTGCTTCCATTTTTGGGTGCATTTGAGGGTGTGAGGGATTTTACATGCGTTATTGAATTTTGCCATGCCTTATCTTCATATGGGCGCATTTCACCCATGCTCAAGGAAAATTGACACTTAGATATTTTCACACCTTTTCATTTCTTCTGGGCGCATATCATGTGTCTCCATGCTAGTTACCTCTTATAAATTTCCAATGCCTTAGCCATGCCTTGGCTTTCTATTTTTAGCAAACTCAGAGAAATTAGGGTTTCTTTGCATTTCATCCCGTTCTGAGTTGGAGCAAGCATGGCTATGCTTCCACTGACTTTGGTACCTTGTTTACATTCCCTGTCCATACTGGTATGCTATTTTTAGCCATTTGCTATTTTTAGCAACCCTAAAATTGATCAATTTCTGTATCTCTGTTTGCTCTGAAATTTGTTCTACTTGTTCTTGATGTTGTGAGTGACCCGTTCACACTTGTCTCTAGCACAGTATGTGCTATTGATAGCCATGAGATGACTTACTAAAAATAGTAAGTATTCAGATCGTGCTCAAATTTTGCCAGTGGACAGCCTGACAGATGCTGATCCCGGTGGCGTGCTTCATTTTGAAATCTTTGCATTTTGTCCCATCTATTTTTAGACATAGCAAGGGAAACCCTAATCTGACTTGCATGCGCTCTGGACTGCTCCTGATCCCCTTGATTTCTACTGTTTGTAACTTTGCTCACTGGACTGAAGTGCTGAGTAATTGCTGGACTGAAGCTGCTATTTATAGTAAGTGTCCGAAAAGTGGTCAACCGGATGTCAGATGAGTTTGCATGTCACAGTGCCTGTGGGATCTCAAAAAACCCAAAAAAACCCAGAAAACAGGTCAACATGTTGGCATTGGCTAAAAATAGTAAGTCTCGGAAAATTGACTCATTCCATCTGCATGTCATATCACTGCGAAGCTCTCGCAAAACCCATATGGAATAGTGCATTGAAAATCACTGCATTCATACCCTAAAAATAGCCCCCGAAGGCTGAACTGTCGAAAGTCCTTGTCTCGGTTTGCATGTCATACCATCGTGAAGGTCTTGAAAAACCCAGATCCATTCTCCAGTCATGCATTGGAGAATCGTACGTTTGAACCTTGAAAATACCCTCTGAAGGCTGAACTGCTAAAAATAGCCAGTTGTTCGAATCTGCTCAAATTTCATGTGTAGGTGCTCTGAAGCTGCTTGAACGTGCTGAAGTAGTTAGAATCCCGAAATCCTGAGGAAAAAACCTCAAATTAGGTACTTACTAAAAATAGTAAGTTGTCAGATTTTAGTGGGATCCTGTCTTGGGCCTTCTGATTGTACTGCTGCACTTAGATTCTACCTTTATAACTCAATTTGACTCCAACCAAGCCTGAAGGATAGAAACCCTAACTTCGTAGACTTGGCAATCATTTCAATCCGGGTCAAAAGATGGGACATCCCCGGAAGGATAAACGATCAGAGATAGAGAGAACCAAAGCCAAAAGACTAGAATGGAGCAAAAAATTCGGGGGGTCCCCATCTTGGATGGCGTGATGTGTGAAAAGGTCACAATAGGTGGGTCTATTCTGCTTTTTCAAAAGCAAAAACAAGAGCTCTGAGGTCTTAATGGAGGATGGCCAACTGCCAGGTGTCAGATTCAAGGTTTCAAGTGCTACATAGATTGGAAAACAATGAAAGATGCTTGAGGAACGAAGAATGAAGGAGGGGAATTTAGAAATTTTTAAAAGTTGCAAAAATAAACTAAGTTTGGAGAGTCTAGGCATCCCTGTCCAGTCAATGCGCCTAGGATTCTTTCCCTTATTTTTCAGTTCCTCACAATCGAAGCATGTTCAACGGTGAAGGTGATTGGCAAACTCTGAATGATGGGGAGTGAAGGCAAAGCAAAAGTTGAAAAACTCAAATAAAAACTAAGTTTGCTTAAGAAAGGCACCCCAGCTAGCCAGGGGCACCCAACATTTCAAGAGGTTAGATACAAGATTTAGGGTTTATGCCTTCAAGAGTTTGCTCTTAGATTTCTTCTGGCTTTGCAACGGATCCATCAACAAGTTCATAGGAGTTGTCAAACCACCTGAATCACGGATTGAACAAAGAGGTTTCATCAAAGGAGTAAAATGAAAATCAGGAAAAACCTTCAAAATATTCTAACTCCGTGATCCATGGGTGCCACAGCTAATCAGGGGCGCCAAGGGTTTTGGGAGGTCAAAATCAGTTTCTATGGTTTGCAAAAGCAGTCATCTTTTTCAGAATTCTTCAAGCTTTCCAGTGGATATCTCAGCTAGACCATCAGATTCATTAGTTGCCAACAATTTCAGATCGAACAGAGAATAGAAAATGAGGAACAAAAACGGTCAAATTTGAAAGTTGAAACTCATAGAAAAATGGCTAACTCTAGAGGAGTTGGGCACCCCAGCTAGGTAGGGACGCCCAAGATTTTGAGAGCTTAGAGGGTGTTTTTAGAAGTTGATCAAACTTCGCAACGAGTCCGTCAGCCAGTTCATAGGATGTATTAGACATCTGGAATCGAAGATCAAACAGAGGCATTTTATCAAGGAAAAGTTGAAAAACTTGAAAATCTTCAAATTCTAGTGATGAAAGGCGCCCCAGCTAGCCAAGGGCACCCAAGGTTCAATGCCTTAGAAATGTCTTGGCATTCATTGTTCGAAACAATGTCCACATTCAACGTTTTTGGTTCCAGATTGACTTCAAAGTTTTCAAGCTTGGAGAATAAAGCACTTTTTCGTCCTCAAACTCTATTTAAGAAGCCTTTGGCATTCATTCCGTTGGCGTTTCAATTCACACCTTTGGTGCACGGATTGGAAACAAACAACTATGTACAGATAAACTGCTCTTCTAATTAGGAGGGGACGCTCTCTCCTTGCTGATTATGTGTAAAAAGTAACTTGCTATCTTTTTATCTCAGCTGATAGCACAAGGTTTGTAAAACTCTTTGCGTTGCAGCTGAGGATTTCTCTAGTTTGCTAATCTCAACTACAACTAGGCCTAAATTTATAACGCTTCTATCTCCTCGAGTAAATTCAAAGCAAGAGGATTTAGAGGTAACGGGCAATGATTTGGGTGACTCAGACAAATTGGTTCTCAGAACACATCTGAAGGCTCATTGCTCTTTGAGATGTACACTGAAATAGAGTTTATAAAAGTAAAACATCAAATGATAAGCTAGATCTTAGGATTCCCTCGAAGGCTCATTGGTCTTTCGAGCTGTAGGCTAAAATGAAGATTATTTAATAACAAAACAACAAATGATAAACTAGATCTCAGGATTCCCTCGAAGGCTCATTTCTCTTTTCGAGGTGCAAGCTGAAATAAAGATTATAAGAAACATCATCAAACGATAAACTTAATCTCCAAATTCCCTCAAAGGCTCATTGCTCTTTTGAGGTGTAGATCGAAACAAAGATTATAGAAACAACAATATGATATCTTCCTTGAAGTCACTTCATGGAAGTCCTTTCGGCCATCTAGAGATAGTATGCCTGGGTTCTTTCAACCATTGACTATTAATCAAGTTCTTGGCTTTATTGGGATCCGAGTCATAGACTTCCTGTGGCTACTAAATGGACATCTCTATGTATTATTCCATGTGTGGAACTTTGAAAACAATATTAAAGAAATCGGGATCAAGCCTCATTACCACCTGTCGAGAGAAGTCTATCACACTTCTGCTTTCCTTGATGTAATGGGATGCCACTTGGAGGACGAACTCTCTATTGTGTGCAAAAGTTGGGAATGTAGACACCAGATGTAAATTGCTATGTATAATGGCTCTCAGGGAGTCTTCAAGAGGCTTTTTCTTGGTCCTTTTCACGAAGTCTTCAAGGTCTTGATATCCGACCTTAGTGTCTTTTATCTCATCTACCTTGGAGAGCACCACTGTAGGTGGGAAAACACCTTGATACTTATATTTCGTCTTGCATACTTTTTTGGAAGACAAAGGAGGAGTCTTCACAGTCATCTAGAAGCAACTGGATCAAAGATGTCACCTTGTTGATCACTTGACGATATCTGAGAAGAAATTGCACCGATGGTGAATAAATAGGTGTTAGTAGAACAAGTAGCATTGGGAAGCATGAAACAAGCAAATGATGTTGAGCGAGCATGAACAAAGCAATTAGGCACGAAAAACGATGCGGGAGTGGAGAAACGGGGTTTGGAATAAAAATGGAGCAGTTTGAAGTTTTCTAAGGCAAAAACTACCAAAAGTGTAGGAGTTCTGAAAATCAGCATTCCTACACTTGGAGAGGTGACTTTCAGATGTAAGGGTGCTAGAAATCAACGCCCTTACATGTCTAACATGTAAGTTTAGGAAAATGTGTCAGGGCACTAATCACTTAGTCTCCTAGAAAATTTTATGGAGTGCAATGGCGAATTTTTTCAGCACCAATGCACTTAGAGGAAAATGAATTTTATGTAGGAGTGGTGATTTTCACCGCTCCTACACCTAGACTTAAGTGTAAAAAACGTCCAGTGCAATGGCAACTAAAAACAATGCTTCAGCCTTAGCGAATGATGGCCTTGTCATTTTTGAAGAATGCGTGGGTGGAGAATTTCAATGCTTTGGAAAGGCACGTTCGAAGGATGAAGGGCATGCATAAACTGTGAAGGAAAAGACAAAAAACGTTTAAACTAGAACCTTAAGGCATCAAATGAGGGCATAAACCAAATAAGAGTCAAATGAAAAAAAAAGTCGATGGGAGGAGAAAACAAGGCGCGACTTAGACTTGGACTTAGTGAAAATAACACATAAAGAACATCAACTCAAACCCTTAGGAAAAAACGAAAAGAGAAATAAGAAGCATGCTAAAAATGAAAGTTAAGAAGAGAGACTTGGGGAACAAGAAAACAACATACTTGGAGTAAAAATGAAAACCCTAGAGCAACTTGCTTGAAGAGACTCTTGAAAACGCATTTTGGAAAGTGTTGAAAATTGTCCAACACGATGAGGAGAGATAGGAGAAATAAAATGAAGTGGATCGATCCCCAAATGACTTATAAGTCACTTTAAAACGATGTTAAACGAACTCCAAGTTGCGCACTAATCAAGGCACGTTTTATGGGAAAACTGGGAAAAGTGTAATTGATTCAAAAATCACTGCTTTGGCCATTTTTGACTAAGTCTGGAGAAAACGTGCACAAGTGTTAGCAATCAGTGCTTGTGCACCAAAAAATGACTTTTGGAAAAGATGCACAAGCGCTGATTTTTAGCGCTTGTGCATTCGAAACTTACTCAAAATTTCATCAAGTGTAGGAGCACTATGTTTTGGCACTCCTGCACTTTTCACAATTTTGGTTAAGTATCGACATCTAGACCTCACGAAGGTACTTCTTTCAAAGGTCTGATAGGAAAATGCGAAGGGAGGCTCAAATGGATAGTTTGAGACTTTGGAATGCATTTCGAGGTGGATTGAAAATTGCCTTGTTTTTTGTGCTTGAATATCACAAATCCTATGAAATAATCACGCTTAGTCCGAATTGCTTCCACCCACTTGGTGAAATAATCAGTTGTAGTCAGGGCATAGATGTGTCCAACACTTGACGATGGATTTATTGCACCGATGAAGTCAATCCCCCACTGCTAGAAGGGCTCTTCGATAACAACTGGTTTTAGGGGTAAAGCCACCAACTTCGGCTTGCCCACGAAGTGTTGATACAACTCACACTTACGCACCCAAGAGTATGTATCTTGAAAAAGTGTGGGCTAGTAATACTTTTCTCTCAAAATTTTGTGAGCAATCACTGGTGTTGAAAAATGTCCTCCACATGTTATGTCATGATATGACTTTAGCAATCTTTCTTGTTGTTCTTGATCAACACATCAGAAAAAGGTCCCATCCAATGCACACTTGTACAAACCATTTTCCTATAAGACGAAGTTTGCCAATTTTAACTTGATGGTCCTTTTCTCCTTTGCAGAAAGATGATCAGGACATTCCCCATAAGTGAGGAACTGAGCGATGTTGGAATACCATTCGTTGGTGGTGCTAACGAACAACACCGTGGGAAGTTCACTTGGATCTACTTCTTCATTTTCTGAAGCTTCTTCGTCTTCTGAAATTTCTCCATCAGGATTATTTTCAGGGATAAGGTGACACAGTCCACGCCCCCATATCAACTTGGTAGGTTTGATCTCCATGTCATACTCCTGAATCTTGGCAATCCAATTGCCTCTTTTCGTCCTGAACTCCTACTGTGTTAAGATGGACTTAACAGTTGAATCTGGGACTAGAATTTTGACATGGTTATTTAGAATGTAGAACCGAAAGTGTTTAACAACCTTGACCACAACGAAGCCATGTTTTTCCATCTGGGAGTATTTCAGCTCATAATTCTTTAGAGGGAAGCTCATGAATGCAATCGGTGATTCAAAATCCTCATTGTTTTCCTGCACCAGAATCACCAAAAGTGTATGCTCGGAAGCATAACTATAAATGATGAATTCTTTGGTGTAGTTAAGACAAACGAACACTAGCGCATGAGCAATGGCCTCCTTGATGGCATTGAACGCAACCTTCCTTTCTAATGTCTAGTGAAAAGTAGTATTGCCTTTCATCATATTAACAATATGATGAGTCTTCTCTGCAAACTCTGGAAGGAACCTTCACAGAAAGTTTACCTTGCCAAACAAGGAGTGAACAACCTTCTTGCTGGAGGGCAGGGTAAGTGATTTGATACTGTCGACTCTTTCCGAGTCAATCTTGATTCCTTCAGTGGACACTATGTGACTAAGAAGTTTACCTTCTGTGACTCCAAAAAGACTTTTTGGGGTTCAAGGAAATACCATGCTGTTGGCATCTCTCAAGGATCTATGACGTTTTTTAGAGAGCACCGTGAGATCATTGAGATACACCACAATAAATTTTCCCATCTCATCACGAAACGCCAAGTCCATAGCTTGTTGGAACATGGTGCCAAAATTTATTAGGCTGAGAGGCATTTCGCGGTACGCAAAGGTACTCCATGGCATCATGAAAGCCATCTTGTGCTGATCAACAGAATTATCCTCAATCTGGTTGTAACCGGAGAAACCATCCAGCATGGAGAGCATCTCAGATCCGGTCATGTTTTGTAGAACTTGGTCCATCACTGGGAGAGGATAATTATCCTTGAGTGATAGCTGGTTAAGATTTTTGAAATGCACACAAATACGGATCGCACCATTTTTCTTACGAACATGAACGATATTTGCTATCCACGTTGAATGATGGATAGGGAATATTATCTGCGCGTTCAACATTTTTTGAACTTCCGCAAGGATTGTCCCATAAATCTTTGGGTTTTATTGCCTCTATTTTTACTTAAAAGACAATGCTCCAACCTTAAGAGGAATGTCATGTTGCACCTCTTTTGGCTGGAAGGATTTCAAATTGTCATATGAATATGCTTAGACATCCATATATTCTCGCAATAACTTAGTGAACTCCTTCCTCTCTTCGACTGTGCAACATTTCCCAACGTTTACCATCTTAGGATCACTTTCAGTTCCCAAGTTGTATTGTTCAACCTCATTGGATGAATCACAGTCTGCAAGTTGGTTCTTGACATAGTGATCATGCTTGTCAAAAAGTTTCTCTAGAGATACTGTTGACGAGTGTTTTATGACCGCACCAACACAGAATACAGTTTGCCAATGGTAACTCTATCCTCTCTTGATCAAAGTGTCCCGCATGCTAAGATTGCGTGAAAGACCATGCGTTCAACTCCAAGGTTCCTTATGCAAGGGGCTAGCCTCAGTTGGTTTGATGTGAATATGTTGGGTATTCCAAGGGGACTTCACAATTGTTCAACTTGTGAAGCAATTAAGACGCGAATGATTTGACGATGATGCTCTGATTCCTAGATTAACCGGGAAAATGCTGAATCTAAAAGGAACAAAGGTAGGGATTCTATAATTTACTCCTAAAGGTGGAATGCGAGGATCAACTTCAACAAGCTTCAAAGCAGACATTTCTTCGCCTCCCTTTGGACAACTTTTACAAAATCGGTGCAATCTTCAAAGGATAAGAAAGGTGTTTAAATTATGACACAACATGCACATACCATCACAACAATGCATATGGACAGATGAATAACAATCGAAGTTAAGTGCCAATACTCCAGTTGACCACGCAGGGCGAAATCACCATCAGCGAGCCCGCTAGTGGTATGGATGAAAGAAAACTTGCTCAAATCAAACACCACATTCCACAACTAATGACTACTTACATGAAATAAAAGTCTACTTTACTCTATCTACTTGAATCGGAAAGACGAAAAAGCCTTGCCAACTACTCACAACGAAAGAGAGAATTACCAATCAATGAAATTCTTTGTATTATGAGTCTTCCACAACAACTTTTTACAAAAAAATTCAAAGGGAAAGCTTTTCTTTCCTTTTCAAACTAAGCTAACTTCTAAGCTATTCATTAAATGCCTCTTCTACCTTCTAGCTCAACTCTATCTCTGATTTTCTCTAACTCTAATATATTACAAATGAGGGGGGATGCCCCTTTTATATCAAGCCCAATCCAGTGGATGACTTAGATTCAAATGCAATGGAAGGCTTAGATTGAGCCACATATGCCCTGATTAGGGTTTTAGCCCTAAAAACCTCTACTAAAAGGAGTGGGGCAATGAATGCACTGGAGATTCTCCACTCCTCTGTAGGAACCACTATCTACAATCAATGCACATCATCCCCTTCTAGAAGATCATCATCCAGAATGGCGTTTCCTTTCTCCTTTTCCCTGGTTGCAAAATCAATGAACCTGGTCAACACAGCCTCAACTTCCTGATCTGAAATGGGAGGGATATGATCCAACTGAAACTCCAACACTGTAATTGTTTGCCCATGTCGAGCACAATATTTCTTCTAGGCAACTAGAGCATCCTGGGTATTCTGAATAATGCTGGAGAAGGTGGAGGTGTTCTCGAAATCATCCTGGACAAAGGCCTTCACCTCAGAAAAGAATGGTGCTAATCTACTCTTCAAACCATCTGCAGTTACCTCCTCAAAAATCAGCCTCTTGGCAAAGATAGCCTCTAGCGTATTGAGGACTCCATCAAATATATTTGTCATGGCCTTTCTGACCCTAACCGAATCTTCTTGTGATGCATCATAGAATCCTCGGCCTGTGACCACTGAAGAGTACCAACCGACGAAGTCATACCTATCACCCTCCTGAATCACGCCTCCCTCAACCAAAGCCTGTAGAGGTGTGTGCGTCAAAGCTCCTAGGCGAAGAACAACTCTTGTTTGATAGATACAAGCCTCACCCCAAGTATGGTTAACTGCCTCCATTCTTGCCATAATGTCAGAGGCTTGTCGATAGGTGTGTGCAAGATTCTCCATAAACTTTTTTGTCGTAGCATGAACATTGGCAACCCACTTATCTACCTCTTGTGCCATTCTTTTCAAATCTTCCTTGCCACTGATTGACTCTCTGGGAAATTCGGATGGGGGCTCAATTGCCAGATTTTCTTGCCCACAAGGACGGGACAAGTGTTGCACATAGCCAATTAATGTTATTTGCTCTACCTTCAATCTTTTGTATTTGCCCTCGATATGGAGGAATCTCTCCTTAAGTGCCTGATATGAATTGTCGTACTCCTCAACCACCTGTGCTCCAGTAGGGTGGCCAAGTTCCATAGTCGTGATCACATAATTCTCCGGAATAGCCTCATCTCGATCCCATTCTATCCTAGGCACAAATACGTGCAATGTCCGATAGCCATCCTCATCTGTTGAAATTTTAGAGAGCTTTCTGGCCTTCCTCTTTGTTGGAGGTGCACTGATCCTACTCAACAATTCTTCCATCTTAGCTACTAGATCAGTCTTATCAACGGGATCATTTCTCATCTTGTCCCTTAGCCATTCTAGCACTTGCTGCCGTAAGTCTGAAATAACGAAGGGCTGCTCAATTCTGGTCTCTACCTCATGAACTTCTTCTATGCCCTTGTGCCGACGAGGCTCATCATCCTCTATAGGCTCGGTATCTCCAGAGCTCTGGGCATCTTGATCTGAAGTAGCATCATCCTCGAGGGCTGTCTGAATCTCATGCTGAAATTGAGTATTAGTGGCCGTCCCTTCTTCCGTCTCTTGCTGATTTTCCTCTCTAGGCATATTGATGCTTTGGCCCACTGATTCTCTGCAAGGTGGCTGACTTGCCTTTCGCACTACCTGTTCTACAGTTAATCTTTCCCTTTGATCAGCAAACAGTGACACTTCTTGCATACTCGGAGAATGTGCCTGTGATGGCGTATGGGTGGACTCTTGAATTCTGAGGTTCAGGCCAGACTAGCTCTTTTTCTCGTGGCTTTGGAGCTTGAGTAACCTGCCTTCCCTGCCTAGTAGTCGGTGATCTGTGATCTCCCATTAAATTGTAAGTAAGGGGAATTGATCTGCCCATAGGTCGGCTCACATGCCTCTCCACCCAACTCCGTGTGAACGTTAAGACTGGGATGCAAAGTGTATCCAAGTCTGTAATCTCCGGCTTAGACCAATCCGGGAGTGGGAGTGGTGTATCCCTCACTGTTTCATAATCAGCTTGTAATACATTTATATCCTTCTCAACCTGGTCTGGCACTGGGACAATCTCACATTCCCTAATCATCCCCAGCGGTATCTGTGAAAACATCCTCCTCCTAAGCTCAACCTCATCCACTGCACTTGCCCAAAAGCCCTCAATCTATGCCTTATGCTTGAACTCCTCGGACAATATCCATCTGATATTCCTGTGGGGATCATAGTGTTGTCTGCTGGTATGGTAGGAAAGGTGGAAGAATTGGAGTTCATTTTCTACTTCCCTTGCTGCCTGTAGTGATGGACAAATTTCATCAAAATTCCCCATGGTAATAGGGAATCCAAGTCCACCCTTCTTCTTCTTTTGAATTTTATCATATGCAATGAGTTGCCTAGATACTTCCAGCATCATGATCTTGTTCGTGGGATACTGAGGCAATCTGTATGGGTAGGAGGAGAATCCTTGCAGCCTAATATAGGTAAACTTCGGAAATTGGATAAACGAACTTCCGAACTTTTCAATCATCTCTTATGCCTCTTTAGATATTCTGTGATGAGTCCTCTGCTGCAAAGTCCTCGTTATATGCATTGTGAAGGCGTCATTGACCCTCTTGTAATTGGATGTGCTTGTCAAATGTAACTGCGGACAAGCCTCATGTATTTTAAACTGTTGAGAGCCACACCCAATCGGTTCCTTGTACGAAATCCCTCTATACTTTGTCATTCGAGCCAGCATATAGACGATATAAGAGCTCATGTAGAATGTTTTTGTCCTCCTTAGACTCTGGAGTTGCTCATGTAAATTATAACTGATCATCAATGCCTAGTCTACATACTCCTTGCCCTCCAGCACCAAGTTGATATAATAGAACATCCAAGGTTCAAAGATAAATGCTTGGGGGCACCCTTTGACTCTGCTCAACATCATTATTAAGTCGCAAAATTCCTGCCTCAAGTCCTCTGAAATTATCTGCTTAGGCAACTTCGTGCGAGTTGGCTTAGGTTGTTCATCCACCTGGAATTTATCAAGTCACCACATCGGTCAAATGTGGATGAGTACATCCTTTCAACCCTCTCCCTTGTTTTGTAAATCATCTTCTCATGGATTGGAATTCCAAATGCCTCCCCAATTGCTTCAGGTGTAAGGTTGGCCAACAACTTGCTATCTGGTGAAATGATAGTCCTCCGCTCCGTGTTGTAATAATTGGCACATTCCACGATTAGCTCTGGGCATTGGATTGCTGGTGGAAAACCAACAACTGCATAAAGTCCACTTCTAACAATGTTGTGCGAAGTGACTGACGGATGTTGACCTCCAGTTCCCATTATTCGCTTTTTGAAAGTCTCCAAGTTAAATGAGCCAAGATTTGTGTCACTTAACTTGCCCAATTTCGAAGAAAAAATTGATTCTGGTAGGAAGGATTTGCTCAACTTCTTTATCATTGCCTGCCTTGATGTGCTTGCTCTACTAGACTCAACATGATTTCCTCTTCCTAGAACTCTTCTGCTTGTTTCAGCCATTCTACAAAAATAAAAGTCATTAGAAAATAATTCTTAGAAAACAATAGCATTTTGAGGGTGCCAACAGATTTTGAAAAATAAAAAGGCTGCAACCCGTTGACATTTCCAGCTGCAAACCTCAATGCCCTTCTCACTTCAACACTCCAAAGTTTCCTACTTGCAGCAACACAATGCCCAACAGTTGGAATGATTTGTTCACAACACTTCACTTCAACAACTTGAAACCTCTCTCAAATTCACACTTCACTCTTTAAATTCCCACTTTTGGAACTTCACTTTTGCAAATTCGTACTTTTCAGCAACTTGAAACTTCTTCACAAGTTCAAACTTTCAGCAACTTGAGAAGTTTCCTCTCAAATTTGCACTTTCAACAATTCTACTTAGAACCTATGTTCCACAGCGTTTCGGGGACGGGGACGGGGGGACGACAGGGGACGAGTTTCGGGGACGGCAGTCCGAGGGCAGATTTTTGGGGACGGCGATATAAAAAAATTTATATATATATATATATATATATATATATATATGTATGAATTTTTAAAAATATATTATATATAGAGAGAGAAAGAGAGCAATTTGAAATATCAAATATGTTATGTGCAACAATAGCAATATAACAATATGTGCATAGATAAAGAGTATAACAGCAGTATAACAACGATATAACAACAGTGTAACAACAATATAAAGATAAAGGTAAACACTAACAGCAATGCCAATAACTTAACTATTAAATATAAAAGCATTTTGTTCAAGTTTGAAAACTAAAGTTAAATAACTCAAAGACCAAAGTCTCAAACTTTAAAGTTTAAATACAAAAATCTGTCAATCTATGACACTATGCCTCATTCGGGCTATCAATATTAAAAGCACTATTTGTGTCACTATCACTCTCTGCCTGAAGTGGATTATAATATTTATCAAACAATTTTTATTTTATTTGATAATAAAATTAAATAGTTTATTTAAAAATTAAATATTTTATCAAATATAATGAGATATATAATATTTATCAAGCAATTTTATTTAATTTGTCAAAAATTAGAACCTTTTTTTTACTTTGACAAAAGGGGGACGCCAATACGGATGGGGGACTTCTAGCCATCCCCTAGCCCTTTCGGGACTCCTAGGCGTCCCCTTTTATTTTCCAGCCATTCCCCTTTTTGGGGACGCTTTCCTGTTTCCCAGTTTTCAAAAATTGGAGGGGACTTAGGGGATCGCCCTCCCATCCCCCCTGCCATAGGGGACTGGATAGGGTTTGGGGGGACGCGTCCCCGTGTAACACAGCTTAGAACTTCTCAGCAACTTAGAAGTTTTTCTCACAAGTTCGCACTTCAGCACTTTGAGAAATTCTTCTTTGCAACTTCGTATTTTTTTATCAACTTAGAACTTCTCAGCATTCAGCAATTGGTGAGAAATATGAAAAGACTTAGAAGTCTTATAGCTAGGTCAAATTTTGGAAGAAGCTAAACTTAGCAAACTTTTGAATTTCCATTTTCCCTCCTTTGCCAGTCGCAACACTTGTCACTCGGAGCATCGGAATATTTGACTTCTAGAACTTTTGAAAATTCATCACTCCTGCACAGGCTTGCTTCATCATGTTTGCATTTTAAAATATTAAATCCAGTATCCTCCGTGAACAATTTCATTTCAACTGGCTAAGGCATTTGATTCCATGCTTGCTTCGGCAAAATTATTCCAGTTATCTAGTTCACTTCTCAAAAATATTCATCTCATCTGCCTTAGAGGAATTTTAATTTCACCTAGGAAATTCATTAAAACAGGTGCCGGGCACAAATCTTTGTTAAAACGACACGAGTGAGGTATGGAACAAGTGTAAATCATCTTCCAGTGGGAAATGTTCAATACCTAGAAGAAATTTCCTTTCATAACTCATCGTTTTCATGTGTATTTGGACGAAGGGGTACGGTTAATTTTTATTATTTTGAAAAATAATAAAATTCGCTAAGGTTCATTGCATTTTTATTCTGGACGCATTTCTTACTTGTAGCCTTCATTTTCCTGCCTTGGCATTTTTTTCTTGACTTCCTGAAGAATTTCCCTTCTGTTCATGGGCGCATTTGATTTTGCCTCTGGAAATTTTAACATCACCCCCTAGGCGTATTCTCTAGTTTCACCTTGCAATGCCTTAGAAACTTTTAATTCAAACAACTTTGCCTTGGGCGCACTTCATCTTACCTTCACCCTATACACATTTCCCATGCCGAGACCTCTATCTCACCTTGTAAAATGCCTTAGAGAATTTTTTTAAAATTTATTAATCCTACCTTTGGCGGGTGCATTTTCATGTGTCAACTTACATTCTAATTCCTTAGGCATTTCCACCCCTTCAGCAATTTCCCCCCATCAAGCTTCAACTTTACTTTGGGCGCATTTTACCCCATGAGGAGGAACCTGAAATATACTCTCTCATTTTTTTTTGATTTTCAATAACAAATACAATGTAACCAAGCACCCGTTAAGGTTAGCATAACCCAAAACGTTGCATGAAAGAACTCTAACCAAGAATGCGCTCTAAAACCACTTAAGGAGGAGGGGTGGACAAATGGTCAGAGGATCCCTAGGATCTACTAAATCAAATATTACAATGATTACATTGAAAGAGAGAGAATAAACTCGACACCAAGAATGTGCACTCAAGATTCTTTGATAGGCGAGGTGCTAACATATGGTGGAGTGTTAATTGCTGAATTGAAAGAACATAGGTGGATAACCAGCCATGAAAGAATTTCCACACTACCACCAAATAGTGGGGGAGAAAATATTACAATTAAAACACTTCGTCTGCTACGGCAGGCATCCACTCATGAGTGGGAATTCACCACTTTTCCAGTGGGTACAATGAGAGAATTAGCAAGTTCTTTTTTCCACACTGGCGGTAAACCATCCAGGGGTTACAATGTGATAATTAAACACAAATAAGCAGCAATTAAATAGACTGAAACAGTACTACTATTATCAACTTTACAAAATGAGGAAGAGCTGCAAATTACATGAGGATTACAATAGCTTTGAAGCACCAAGAAATAGAAGTTCTCCCACTCTAGATTTCTTTCAATTGTTGAAGGAATAAATTGAAATCAAAGACTGAAATAATTTTGATATGAAATCAGCAAACTAAAAGTTTAAATCAGCAAACATCAACTCACCAAAATTGTCAAATCTCTTACCACACTCCACGGAATTGAACCAAATTGAAAGTGTCTCTCTTTTATAGCTAGGCGACCAAGAAACCACGACTTTCCAACCTTCAAACTCAGCAAAGACAACCAACACACATTCCAAAATAATAAATGAATGGTACGGCCCTAGGAGAGGGTTGACCTCACTTATAAAATCAGCCACTTCATATTCAATTCTGTCCTTGCACCAAAAGGGGCGCCTCTAGCATATAGATGGATAGAAACAATACCCATAAACAAACAAAAATCATACTAAAAGCTGTATATGAAAATCTCCTTCAGCCAAACAATCACCGGCAACATGAAAACTGGAAATATCTCACCAAAACTCCACAATAATGCTCAATATGTACTTCTGGATGAAGTACACTCTTAGATCACCATCTAGGGAACCATAGTTTCAGGCCCGAAGAATGGAGTAAACTTGCTAAGCTTTCCTTTAGCCGGATTTTAGATTTCAAACCAGCAACATAACTTTACAATATTTTCCAAAGATAACATATGAGAAAGCAAAGGCTTTCTTTTATAGAATTGAAGGTGACTGTTGGCTCTTAAGCTTCCATTTCTTTTTCCCTCCAAAAGAGATGTCCATTTCACTTTTGAAATATTTTAATTTTTAAAACATTATATTCACCTTTCTAGGCATCCAAAACTTGAGGAGAAATATTTACTTTAGAAATATTTAAATAATCTCTCAATGAGGCGTCCACCCTCAAGGCCACCTTTTAAAACAACTTTAAGTCATTAATACTAGGCCAAGGGGGGCCAATAAGAAATTACAACATTAATGACTTAGAATAAATCATTTTACCCAAAATGAGCCTCAAAGTGTTGAAGGCCAAATATGCTCCAAACTGCTTTGCCTAAAATGGAAACTGAGCTGACTACTGATGCTAGTGCCCAAGATGGCACTGCCAGAAATAGAATTTACTAAAAATAGTAAATTTAAAAAAGTTCCTTGATGACTTTATAAGTCATATCACTGCGAAGCTCTCTAAAAACCCAAAAAGAATCCGCAATCCTTATTCATGCAAACCTTTTTTAGAACCCCTATAAAATAGGAAACCCTAATTTGCACATCTGAGTAGCCTACGGATTTTTGGAAATAGGCTAAATACAAATGAAGAGAGTAGGGCGAAGTTGGGGACATTACAGAACCTTTGAGCGCCTTTAGGAGTATGAGGAGGAACCCTCCACACTTAGAATATTTTCTCAAAATCACGCCCTCCTTGTCTACACCTTGGGCGCATTTGGCATAGTGTGAAGGAAATTTGAGGGCGCATTTGCAATAGGGAGCTTCCATCCAAGGGTGCATTTAGGGGTGGAGAAGGAAATCTGCCAACACCTAAGCATTTTACTCACCTTTTCTTGTGGGCGCATTTCACATGTGCTAGAGGAACCTTTGAGCACATTTCACCCTATGAGGGGGAACTTCAACACATGTGGGCGCATTTTAGCATGTTAACTTCCATACGGGGGCGCATTTTAGGGAGTATGAAGGAATTTCATGCCTTAGAATATTCATCCCCTCTTCATTCCTTGTGGGCGCATTTGCTATAGGGAGGAGGAACTTGAGGGCGCATTTCACATGTGGGACTTCCAAGTGAGGGCGCATTTAGGGGGGTGGGAAGGAATTCCTACGCCTTAGAACATTTTTGCCTTGCCTTTCCAACCTTGGGCGCATTTCACCCCATGAGGAGGAGTTTGCCATGCCTTGGGCGCATATGGGGTAGTGTGAAGGAATTTTCAATACTTAGCAAATTTCATTGAGGCCTTCTCCAATCTTGGGCGTATTTCTAATATCCTCCTTCCAGTTTGCACTTAGAAATTTTCAATGTCTTAGCCATGCCTTGCCCTTCTATTTTTAGTAAATCTAGAGAAGTGTGGATCCCCAAGGCTTTTCCTCTGTTTCGAATCTGGAACTGGTGTGATAGTCTCCTTGTGGCCTTGCTACCTTGTTTATACCCGTTGTCCATGCTTGCTTGCTATTTTTAGCCATCCTACTATTTTTAGCAAACCCTAAAATTGACCGACCTCTGCAGCTCTATTTGACTAGAAATTTGATCCACATGATCTTGATGACCTAAGTGTCCTGTTCACACTCGTCTTTGGCAATTTATAGCCATGAAGTGACTTACTAAAAATAGTAAGTATTTTGGTTTCATTCAAATTTTGCCAGTAGGTTGCGTAAAAGATGTTGATTATGATGGTGTACTTCGTTTTGACAACTTCCGTGTTTCACCCCCTATTTTAGACATAACAGTGGAAACCCTAATTTGACTTGCATGTGCCTTGAACGGTTTCTGTTTGACTTGATTTCTACTGTATGTTGTTCTGCTTGCTGGACTAAAGTGTCGGGGAGCTGCTGGAGTGAACTTGCTATTTATAGTAAACGCCTGAAAAGCGATCAATCTGATGTCGGATGAGTTTGCATGTCACAATGCCCGAGGGATGTCAAAAAGCCCAAAAAAACCCAAAAAACTGGTCAACATGCGGGCAATGGCTAAAAATAGTAAGTCCTTGAAAAATGATCCATTGTGCTTGCAAGTCACATCACTTCGAAGCTCTCGCAAAACCCATAAGGAATATCCTGACATGTGTTGAAAAACTCTGCATGCGAACCCTAAAAATAGCCGTTGAAGGCTAAACCGTTGAAAGTCATCATCTCGACATGCATGTCATATTACTGCGAAGGTCTTGAAAAACCCACAAATATTCTCCAATCATGCATTGGAAAATCATACGTTCAAACCCTAAAAATGGCTCTTGAAGCCTGAATTGCTAAAAATTAGCAAGTTGTTAGAATTTGTTCAAATTTTACATGCAGGCACCTTGAAGTTACCTTGAAGTGTTGATGCAATAAGAACCCCAAAATTCTGAGGAAAAGGCCTCATATTAGGTGCTTACTAAAAATACTAAGTTGTCGAATTTCAGTTGAAATTCAGTGGGATCCTGCCTTGAGCCTTTTGATTGTACTGCTAAGCTTAGATTTTACTTTGATAACCTTATTTGACCTCAAACAAGCTTGAAGAATAAAAACCCTAATTTCATAGACTTAGCTAACTTTCCAACTTAGGTCAAATGATGGGACATCCCTAGAAAAACAGAACGACCAAAGAGAGAGAAAACCAAAATGGAGCAAAAATTAGGGGGTCCCCATCTTGAATGGGGGGTGATGTGTGAAAAGGTCACAACAAATACCAATCCTTTGGGAATTTTTTTCCCTTTGAGTTGCAAGAATTTTTCACCCGTGACTAGATCCACATCAGACATAGATTCTCGAGGTGGAGTAATGCTTCCTTCGAAGTACAGTTCATTGAAATTTTCTGCTTTTTCTAAGAAGGCAACAATTTGGTTGAAACGACCCGACCCTTACGTAATTTTTTTTTCCTAATCTACAACATTAAATACAGATAACATGTAACAAAGAAAGAACTATAACACATTTCATTTCTTTTTATTGATAATTATACAAGATACATTCTATTCATCAACAAGAAATCATAATAAAATTACAATAAAGATTCCATGTCATTATAATAACTTCACAAGCATAGGTAAAGAGAAAAAGTACCTTAACTAACATAGCTCCAATGAGCTTTAGAACAAATAGTAGTAAGAAGGTCTAGGAATCAGCCTTTCAAATCTTGGTGCTCCAGTAGCCTAATGAGGAGAAGCATCACTTAGGCACTTTTTCGCCAACCACGGACTTATAATGCGGTCCCCCACACATCTATCATTTGATAGATGGCCCTCCCTTCGGCGAAGAGATTGGTAGAGTAACCGATACTGTTAACCAACTGAGCATCTGACAAACTCTCAATCTAATATGTAATACGGGATCACGGTGAACTGACAGTGTAATCATCGCCTAGTCTAAGAGTATGTCGTGTACATTACACTACTTTGATCAAAGTGTTTCATACAATATTTCTATTGAGGGTCAACTGTCACATACACTATTCATGGTCGATTTGACTTAGTGCTATCTAACACTATGCGTAGGTATTGTCCTTCATTGGGTAAATCCGTCACCCCAGACTAACCTACAACTAACTAATCTACTAGTAATAAATCTTCTTAGCAAGTAAGTACACAAGCCCGCTCCCATGCTTATCCTAGGAGTAACACAAGCTTTCAGAGTTAACCTCATAACTCAACTAGTGTACCTCAAGTGACTTTTGCATTCAAATCAAGCCTAGTATATACTTAACTAAGAAACACATTCACCTCCTACTATGGACTAAATATACTGTTGTACCCCAAATTAATTTTTTTTGCTACACTGAGGCATTTTGAAGAAATGAGTTAAAGTCCTGTCGAAATTTGTCAAAAAGGTCAAAATTGGGGTTTTGTACATCTTGCATGGAGGTTATAAACTTTTGGGTCGGTTGAGAACGATCCAATCTACAAAACCCAGATTTCAGTTTTTCAACCCTAAATTTTAGGAAAAATTCTATTTTTAGCAATTTTTTAAAAATATAAACTTTTTTCTGGGTTTCTTTCGAAATGGTTACTGGCAAAATTTTCTAAAAATAGAAAGTTTGGCTTCTAGGGTTAAGACTAATTTTGTTTGGCCTAAAATACTTTCTCATCTGGCTAGTGCAGTTAGAATCACGAAAAGATCAGTTTTTCCCTAGTGGGTCTATTATGCTTTTTCAAAAGCTTCTTCTGGAGAATCAAGGTTATCAATGGAGGTCAATCGGCTGCCAAGTGTCGGGATCAGATGTTCAAGCGTCAAACATAAGTTGTCAACGATGAAAGTGCACAAAAAAGGGAGAAAGCAGAGAAGAAGTTGAAAATTTTGAAATATGCAAACAATTGTCTAACTCTGGTGAATCTAGGCACCTCCAGTAAAGAAGGTCACCCGTACTCCCATGCCATGTGAAACGAGGAAATAAATTTTAAAAGTTCTGAAAAGTTTCTAAGTCTGCTAAACTTGGGCACCCCTGGAGAAGAAGGGCATCCATCTTTTTGAAGTATCAGATGATAAAATCAGAAATGCAGCTCCCAGGCAATGTTGGTTAGATCTATCTCAGCTTTGTAGAGAGCCCGACAATGCAATCATTTGATCATTCAGTTTCCGGAAAATTCAGATCAAACAGGGGCCATGATGAGAGGTGTTTAGAACTCTGAAGGTAAAAATGATGAAAATATTTTAACACTGGAGAACATGGGCACCCTTGGAGAAGAAGGGCGCCCATGTTTTTAAGAGGTCAAACGATAGAATTTGTTGAAGGCACCTCCAACATGACTTTGTCGGACTTGATCAAGCTATCCAACGCAATCATCAACACGTCCATCAGATTGGGCAGTCATCAGATGTCACAAGCTGAATAGACGAGAAAAGTCAGTAAAACGACCAAAGATGAAAGCAACGGTGAAAAACTCAAAAAAATCACTAACTTTGGAGAAGTTAGGCGCCTCCAGCCAAGGAGGGCACCTAGGGTTTTGAAACAACAACTGTCAGTTTTCGGAGATGGAGTATCCAAGAGACCCCTTCCAGAATCTTCTTAGTTATCCAGTGAATCCCTCAGCCAGTCAATCTGATCAATATAATGTTCGGAATTATGAATTCATCTGAAGATCAGAAGATAAGCAAAGTTTGAAGATCATAAAATGGCTAACACTGGAGAAAGTGGGCACCCCTGGAGAAGATAGGCACCCGACAATTTGAAGGGTCAAACGAAGTTTTTGTCAGAAGATGTCTCCAAGAACAATGTCGTCAGATTTGATCAGGCTTCGTGATGAAACGTTCAGCTTGTCCATCAGATCAATCTGGAAGCCGGGAGACAGGATCAAACTACGGTGGAAAATTGAGGAGAAGTTGAAAATGATGAAAAATTGGTTAAGTCTGGAGAGAATGGGCGCCTCAACTCAAGAAGGGCGCCCAACTTGCAATGCCTTAGTGAAATTTCAAAAATTTCAAAGTCTTGAAAGAAGAGAAGGAAAACGCCTAAGTTCATTGCATGAACTAAAATTAGAGTTTCAAAAATTAGGGTTTTGTAGATTGTTTCTCAAGACTAAACTTATTTAAAGGCATTTTTGTGTTTTATTTTTCATATTTTCTTGTAGGTGGCTTCAAGGAGAAATAGAGCAGTAACTTCAAACCTTTATTTTTCAAGATTCAAGAACATAAACTTGCCGGTTTTTCATAAATTTTCAGATCAACACTCAAAGAAGGCTTGCTTTTTCATACTTCTTCATCCAGAACATCAAATCTTTGAAGAAGGAGGTTATTGTTTTCAATTTTCAGCGAGCTGGGTTATACTAGTTCTATCTTCTGGATAAGTTTTGAAGAATTTTCTCGAGGTTGCAGCAGCTGCTTTTTATTTTGCATGTCAATGAAAACTTCAAAATTTACAACTTCCAATCTTCTGTGTCTATCTTAAACATTCTTCTAGACAGAACCCATATTATAGCTTTTTTAGGGAAATTTCAAGTGGTTGTTTTTTCAGTTAGACTTCAAGGTTTTCAAAATCTAACCAAATGGGGTCAGCCAGAAGGTGCTTATGAACAATACCCAGATGCCAACTTTTTCTGCTTTTTCAGAGAAAATTAAGGTTTGCTGCTTTTTCAGTCTACACTCGGAATTTTCAAAAACGAACAATCTGGGTTTTCTTGTAACAAAATTCTAAACAAAACCGAAATCTCGGAAAAAATTCCAAAAAATTCATTCGTTTGGCGAAGAAAATCAACAAGCTAAAAATAGAAAGTTGTGCAAAATTTGTTTGAGCATACTCAAGTTTATAGTCAATCTTCAATTTTTTCAACATGAAGTACTCTCCCATCGAATTTAGAGCCAAACAAGTGTTGTATCATAATTATTTGAACGGATGATGTTGGGAAGTGCTTTTCAGTACCGTTATGGACATAAAACGTCATCATCTTTGTTGAAGAATGTGTAGAGGGAGTGGTATGAGTGAAATGACAAGTATCGGAAAAAGTTGTACAATACTCTTCCGTGGGAGAATCAAGAGAAGTGTTAGAAGCATAAAGTTGCAGAGCCACCAAGTTATCAATTAGTGAGTCATCTTTTGAGGCAGTGATGTTTTTCAAGAACAAAATTCATAAAGAAGTTGAGGATGTCAAAGATTCTCTAAGTTTGATTGCAAAAGGGGAGAAGATCCTAGAAAAGCGGAATATGGCTGTAGATAATATAAACACTCCTGATAAAGAGGTAGTTTCCCTCTTTTTAGCGGATGTGATCGAGATTTAAATCAACTTTCTTCTAGAAGCTTTCATCTTAGCTTTCTTTCTATTCTCAGCTTCATTCTTATCCACTCTTTGGAGAAGAGAAAGAAAACAATTGTAATGAGTTGTAATAGTTGACATTTCCTTTTTTTTCATGCTTTCTTAGGTTTTCATAGTTGTAGATGTTTATCTCGTTTTAGGTTTAGAAATAAAGCTTGCGAGTTGGCAAGTCTTAGTTGTAAAAGCAAGGAGATTTTAGAGTTCCCTACTCCTCTGCTTAGTTATAACTAAGAGTAGTGTTTGCTTATTTTTCTTTAACCGTGCTTGTGATAACAAAATTGCTGAGCCTATGCCTTCATGTTTGTTATCGATAAGTGTTAGTTCACTTTGTTTTAAGGGCAAGTTTGCATGCCTCTTTTAACTGCAAGTTCTTGTTCAGTACACGTGTCTCGTGTCAAGTGATAATCTGGTTTGATCGCATATTGCGTGTATTTTGCCACAACTTGCTGTTCCAGAATTGTAATCTTGAGCCAGAAGTTTTAGTAAATAAAGTCCTGAGCGTGCTTTGCTGCCTTGATATAAAAATATCAGATTTCCGTTTATTGTTTCGTGCCAAGAAGTGTGAGGAAATAAAGTCTTGAGCGTGCTTTGTTGCCTTTCTATAAAGTCTCATATTTCCATTCATTGTGTAATGCTTTTATGATCTCTTTTTCAGCTTACATTGAAATTCAGTAGATGCATGTTAAAGAAAGTTTATTTAAGTATCTTTGTTAGAAAATCAATCTCGTTCATTTCTAACTCTCTTGCGAGTCTACTTGAGAGGCTAGAAACTTCAATAGCGTAAGTTAAGTTGTAATTGATAAGTTTCATTTAAGGGAAAACCTCAATTGCAACATCTAGAGTTCTATAACCTTGTGTTCTCCTAGCTGAATCAAAAAGATAGGCAAAATTCGTTTTTGTTTACTTTCTTTATGCAAACTCAGCAAAACAGGGAGCTTCCCCTCTTAATTTGAAGAGCAATTTACTGCACATAGTTGTCTGTTTCCAAAACGCATTCCAGAGGTGCGATTTGAATCACCAACATATACAAACACATTGCATCCTATGTTCAACATATCTAGTATACTTAAATACCAATGTTGTACCTCTTACGGTATAGTTGAATTCCTAGTCAAATGATCTCTTTGACATACCTAGTATAGTTAAATACTTGTGTCGAAATGACATTTCTAATACAGTTAAGTATCTGTGTCAAGAAAACTCTCATATTATGGAGTACTTATAAACATCTTATGAAAAGAAGTCTAAAGGCTTCAATTCTCTTTTTCCAGAAGACAACAAAAACACTTATATTGCACAGGTAAAAAATACATTCCATGCAGTAAAGAAAATACAATAATTCTTTTGCAAATATTAAGAAGTAGAAAAACCCCATGCCTGTTATCGCTTCCCGGATGATGTCTAACAGGGTAGCCTTCTCTTTTGGTTGTTCAATCCAGTTTCATGGATCAAGTTTCCAGTCCCTAAGAAGATGACAATTTCCTCACAAAATTCCCTTTTCTTACTCTCATAATACACTCACAGAAAAAGGTGTATTCCATGGGTAGAATACGTTTTCCCCAAAATGAAAACAACCTCTCAAAAATATGAATACTACTAGTTATGAATATCACATAGAATTAGGAAGATGACTGTATCAATTGTCACACAAAAATTGATGAATGACTACAGCTAATGACTCTCAGAGATATACATATATGGCAACAACATAGATTGGTAATCTCAATTTGGTATTTAGGTTTTCTCCAAATAATGAAGATGCAACCTATCTTCTCCCAAACCCTATTTTCCTCTCTCAAAATTTATCTCTCACGAAATGGTGAATCAGATTGGTAATTCTCAGCTCACAGGATTATATACATTTTAGATAATAAAATAATATTCTGTGAATTGATTTTCCTCAAAGTGTTTGATGATAAAATCTGCACTTTTAGATCACTCCAACAATTCTCAGCACCTTAGATGACTTTCAATCCCCGACCTAGAATTCACCTTTTCTCACTCAAAATTTAGATATACCGCAAGCGGTTATTGCATGAAACTTAGGGTAATTTGAATATGAATAAAGAACAGTTCCAATGATAATCAATTGGTATGTCAAAAGCAAATGCGAATGAATAAAGGAATTCATATTGAGAAGGAAAGAATACGAATTCAGTCTTGAACCACTGTGTAATGAGTAACTAAGAAGGCATACGATGAATGAAAAACAATGAGTGAATACAATGAAGGTTGGGCGGCTTTTATAGAGCCCCTGCCCCAAAAAATTCCTCTTCTATAGGCATGTAAACTGCCACAACTGCAATTTGAACAGGTCAATTAAGCAAGTGGCGGGTTTGCAATTCCTTACTCATTGTTTCCAAACATGAGTCGATTATGTTTATTGACAACAAAAGAAGAATATTTTAACTCGCCTATGACGAATTGGGACAAATCAACACCTACAGGCATCTTCGCAAAAATGGCGCCAACTGTGAAATCTAGCGGGTATAATTAGAGGAAAAAGGCCGCAATTTGTTTGTCAATTCATCGCATATATTCCAGGCTTCCAATCGACATTTAAAACTGATGAGTTGCTACCTTTGTGACTTGGTCGAAGTCCCGTGCAAGTGCACGTGTTGTTTCCAACGCTTTCATATTTTCTTTTTTTCTTCAAAAGTTCGAACTATACTTCAAATGCAAATATTTCCCAGCGTTTGGCATGTTTTCTTTCAAAGCCAAAGATTAAATTTGATTCTCATTTTTACATAGTCGAATGGTAATTTATTTTCATGCGTTTTTCCAAGTTATAAAACTATAGTCAGCTGGTTAATATTTCTTTGAATAAAAAGGTTTGATTCAAATGTTAAAGTGATATCCATTTTAAATAAAATAAAATATAAATAGCCCGATTCCAATATTTAAATACAAAATATTAATTGCTAGGAAATAAGTGGTGCTAGGAAATAAGTCGATTTCCTAAGTGAGATTGTTGTTTTAGCCATCAAATATGAACATAATAAATATGAAGTTGATGTCAAATCAATATTGAAAATACTGATCATGAATTCGTAAGTCTGAATCTTTCTTTAATGGTATTCGATCTACAAGAGTAGAACATTTATTGATTTCGATGTCTCCAAATGTAGATCGGATCTGCATTAAATACGTAATTGTGAGACATGTCCCATGAGCGGACATGTCTCCACGAAGTGAGGCATGTCCACTCATGGGACGTCTCATGGATGTGCCTCTTCGTCTTAACTAACTACCTGATCATCAATCGCTGTTAGTTACTTAACAAACATTAAATGTTTACTAAGCTCGATCAGACTTTATCTTGCACAAATAATTAATATCCAATCTGGAAATGATCACCAATAATGATGCTTGTGTTAGAACCAACATTTTTCAATTAAAATTTTAAGCCTTTTTATCCATTTAAGCCCATATTTGCCTATCTTTTCATAAAAAATCTTCATTTTATTCCCTATCCATTTTATCATGCATTTCAAATCCTTACCGCTCCCTTGGAAATCATTTCATATGTTTTTCACCGCTTTACCGCGGCCTCCCACAGTGGGCTCGTGGTATAGCGGTGGCGGTTTGATGTGGTCAAGGAAACCCTTACCGCTATACCGTGAAGGGTAGTGTTGACGTGCTTTTTATGACAGCGCCAGCACAGAATAAAGTTGCCCAACGGTCACTCTATTCTCTCTTGATCAAAGTGTCCCACATGCTAAGATTGCTTGAAAGTTCATGTGTTCGACTCCAAGGTTCCTTTTATCGCGAATAGACTCAGTTGGTTGATGTGTTTTGCTGGTTATTTCAAGGGGACTTACGTAGTTGTTCGACTCTGTGAAGCAATTAGAACATGAATGATTTGGCAATATTGTTCTGGTACCTAGACTAACTTGGAAAATGCAGAATTTAAAGGGGATAGGGATAGGGATTCTACAAATCTACTTCTAAAGGGTGGAGGACGAGGATCGACTTAAACAATCTTCAAACCAAACTTTGCTTTGTCTCCTTTCGAACAACTCCGACAAAGTTGGTGCAATCTTCAAAGGATGAGAAAAGTGTTCAAACTATGACGCAACATGTTCATACCGTCAATACGACGCATACAAACATATGAACCATAATCGAAGTTAAGTGCTGATACTCCAGTTGACCACGCAAGGCGAACTCACCATCAGTAAGCCCGCTAGTGGTATGGATGAAAGAAGATATGCTCAAATCACAATGCCACACTCCACAATTAACAACTACTTGCATGAAATAAAAAAATCTATTTTACTCTATCTACCTTGAATTGGAAAGACGAAATGGCCTTGCTAGCTACTCATAACAAAGAAGAAATCACCAATCAATGAAACTCTTTGTATTATGAAAAGTGTTCACAACAACCTTTTACAAAACTTTCAAAGGAAAGTTTTCTTCCCTCCTCAATCTAAAGCTAACTTCTAAGCTAAATGCTATATGCCTTCTACTCTCTAGCTCTGATTCAATGTCTAATTTCTAATCTAATCTTACAAATGAGGGGGGATGCCCCTTTTATAATAAGTCCAATTCAGTGGACGGTTCAGATCAAATTACAATGAAGGGCTCAGATCGAGCCACCTATGCCCTGATTAGGGTTTCTGCCCTAAAAACCGCCACAGAGAGGAGTGGGCAATGAATGCACAGAATATTCTCCACTCCCCTGCAGGAATCATAATGAGCAATTAATGCCCACTACCATCATCAAGAAGATCCTCATCAAGCAACGCGTTCCCACTGGCCTTCTCCCGGATAGCAAACTCGATCAACCGGGCCAATACTGCTTCAACCTCCTGTGTAGAGATCGGTGGAATATGGTTGAGCTGGAACTCCAAGACTGCTACCGTCTGTCCGTATCTGGTGTAAGATTTTCTCCATGTCACTAAGGCGTCCTGGGTATGCTGAATTATACTAGAGAATGTGGAGACATTCTCAAAGTCATCCAGGACAAGTGACCTCGCAGCTGAGAAGAAATGGAGGCAGTCTACTTTTCAAGCCATCAGCAGTTATCTCCTCTGGGACCAACTTTCTAGCAAATATGGCTTCTAATGTATTGAGGACTCCCCCCAAGATGTTGCCCATTGCTTTCCTCACTTTAGCTGAATCTGCCCTTGCTGCGTCGTGAAATCCATGGCCTGTGACCATCGAGGAGTACCAACTGGTGAAATCATACCTATCACCTCTCTGAATTACACCTCCATCCACCAAGGTTTCTAGAGGTATATGCATCAAAGCCCCCAAACGAAGTACAGTCTTTGTTTGATAGATGCGAGTATCACCCCAGGCTTGATCTACTATATCCATCCGCGCCAAAATACTTGAGGCCTGTTGATAAGCATCGGCGAGGTCCTCCATGAATTTCCCTGTCTCAGTATGAACACGGCTAACCCACTTGTCCGCCTCCGTTTCCATTTTCTTCAAATCCTCTAAGGCAACAACTGACTCCTTCGGAAGCTCTGATGGACGTTCCACTGCTGGGTTTGCTGGTTCACCTGGACGTGCTAGATTTTGCATGTATCCTATCAAGGTTTTGTGCTCCTTCAATTTCTTATACTTCCCCTCCGTGCGGAGCAACTGATCCTTCAATGCCTGATAGGAGTTATCGAACTCCTCGATAACTTGGGCTCCCGTAGGACGACCCAACTCTACTGTGGTGATCACATAATTTTCAGGCCTCTCCTCGGTTCGATCACAATCTTCCCTCGGAATAGCCACCTGAAGCGTGCGAGAGCCTGACTCGTCGGTCGAGATCTTTGAAAACTTTCGGGCCCTTTTCTTCTCTGGTGGCGCACTGATCCTCCTGAGGAACTCCTCCATCTCAATGGCCGGATCCATATCATCCTCGGGTTCTCTCCTCATTCTGTCGGAAAGCCAATCAGGCACTGTCTGCTGTGGATTACAAACGACAAGGGGCTGTTCTTCTGTTGCCTCCATCTCGTGCAGTTCCTCCCTTCTTGCACTGGTTTGCTCGGGCTCATCCTCCTCTATAAGCTGGGTATCTCCCGACCCTTGGGTCCCCTGTTCTGTGTTTTCCTCTTCTTCCAAAGCCGTGTCCAACATCTGCTGAAAATGGGTGTCGGCCATTGTTTCCTCTTCCTCCTCCTGTTGGCCGCCCCTGGATAGACTGACACTAGCTGATTCTCGGGCGTTGGGCTGATCTACCTCCTCAAGTCCCCGCTCTTCCTCTAATCCTGCCCTCTGATCGGCAAATAATGAAACCACTCTCAAACTCGAAGACTGAGTTTGTGAGTGCACGGGTGATGCTTGTTCTATCCTCAACGGTATCGGTTGGGTTGGCACTTCCACTTGTGCCCTCGATGTCTGAGCAATTTGTTTCCCCTTTTTTACCGATAACGGCCTTGGGTCACCCATCAAGCTATAAATAAGGGCGATCGACTTGCTCTTGAGTCTGCATACATGTCTGTCGACCCAAGTCCTGGTAAAAGTCATCACCGGGATAGAAAGAGTGTCCAAGTCCATGATCTCTGGCTCGGACCAATCAGGTGGTGGGACAGGAGTATCCCTAACTGACCCATAGTCGGGTTGCATGACGTTGACATCCTCCTCCACCTGGTCGGGAACTGGAATAATCTCACATTCTCTAATCAACTTGAGAGGAAGTCTGGAAAACATCCTTCTTCTTATCTCAGCCTCATCCACTGCATTTGCCCAAAAGTCCTCCAGATGAGCTCTGTGCCGGTATTCAACGTTCTGTATCATCCGGATGTTCCTGTAAGGATCGAAATCCTGCCTGCCTATGTGATATGACAAGTGATAAGATTGCAACTCGTCCTCTGCCTCTCAGGCTGCCTGCAAAGAGGGACACACCTCAATGGAATTCCCTATGGTGATAGGGAAATCATGTCCACCCTTCTTTTTCCTTTTCTGAATCTTATCGTAGGCAATCAATTGCCTAGATACTTCAAGCATTACTATGTGATCAGTGGGGTATCGTGGTAACCGATACGGATACGAAGTGAACCCCTGCAGCCTAATATATGTGAATTTCGGGAATTGGATGAGCCAATACCCATATTCCTCAATCAGTGTCTGTGCTTCTTTAGATATTCTCTGCTGCGTTCTCTGCTGAAGTGTCCTCGCGATGTGCATTGTGAATGCATCATTTGCCCGTTTATAGTTGGCAATGTTAGCTAAATGTAGCTGTGTGCAGGCTTCGTGGATTTTGAATTGACCAGGGGCACAGCCGATTGGCTCCTTGTACGAAATCCCTCTGTACTTAGTCATTCTGGCCAACATGTAAATTACATATGAGCTCATGTAGAAAGTCTTCGTCACCCTCAGGCTCCTGAATTGCTCATCGATGTGGTTGCTAATCATCCTAGCCCAATCGACACACTCCTTTCCCTCCAAGATGATCTCGATGAAGTAGAACATCCAAGGCTCGAAAATGTAAGCCTGTGCACTCCCATTTACCCGGCTCAGCATCATTATCAAATCACAGTATTCTTGTTTCACGTCCTCGGCAATTATCTGCTTTGGGAGCTTAGTGCGGGGTGGCCTCGGCTTCTGCATCCAAACTCTGTTGATGACTGCAGTGACTCTTTCGAAAGAGGAAGAGTACATCTTATCCGCCCTTGTTTGTCCTGTATAACATCTCCTCAGCGGTTGGAATCCCAAATGCCTCTCCGATGGCATCCGGCGTGAAGTTGGCGAGCAGTTTACCATCCGGAGAGACAATCGTCCTACGTTCTGGCTTGTAGTGATTGGCGCACTCCATAATTAGCTCTGGACACTGAATTGCTGGTGGAAAACTAGCAGCTGCGTAGATTCCACTCTTCATTATATTATGTGCCGTGACTGATGGTTGATGGCCCCCTAGCCCGAACATCCTCGATTTGAGTGCATTTAGATTAAATGAACCAAGGTTGGTGTCATTTAATCCCGCCAACTTTGAAACTATTGCTGACTTTGGGAGAAATGGCTTAGCGAGCCTTTTAATCATTGCCTGCCGGGATGAGCTAGCCTTGCCTGCTTCAGTGTTTGCAGCTCTGCCTGCGGCTCTGCTTGTTCCTGCAACATCCTTTGCTCCGGCCATCTGCAAAATAAAATAGAATAGCAATAAGCTAGGCTGCAGATTTTTAAATAAAATGAAGTAACCTCCGAGACGGCTGCGAACGTGGAGTTAGCTTTTTGAAAATTAAAAACTCTTAGCATAAATTACTAACTCCAAACCTCGTACTGTATAAAAAACTTCATGCTTATAAAGAAGCTTTCAACGACTGCACTTCCGACTGGCGAAGAAAATTGCAGCCAACTACCAACTTTCAGCAATGTGGATACTTTCTCAGCACAAAGCGAATTAAATCCTTTGTCTTGACTTCGTCAACCTCAGCAACTTTCAACTTCTAGCAGCTTGAATAAGTAAAATCTGCAGCAAGCTTCAACTTTCGTGCAACTTCAATACTCAGCAATTTCAAAATAAATCCCCAGCACAATATAAATTTCTGCAACTCAACACTCTGCAGCAACTTCAACAAATAAATCTTCCAGCAACTCCGGAAAACAACTTCAACCTTCAACTTCGAAATTGCAGCAACACACTTTCAGCTTTTCGAAAGAAAGAGTCTCGGCAAATGAAAATTTCTCCAGCACTTCGCACTTTCAGCAACTCAACACTCCGAAATAAAATAAACTCTCAAAGAATTTCTCTCCTCAACCACTTCGAAAATATTTCAATCTCTCAAGAACTTCTTCAGCAACTTCAACTTCGAAACAATGTGAGGAGAAATGAGAGGAGAGATTGTTTAAATAACTCTTCTCGGAGAATCCTGCTAAGTAGTGCTGGGGCTATTTTTAGCACCTTCATCAATTTTCCACTCTCTTCGTTCGGAATCTTCTAATTCAAGCGCAGTAGTAGGCTAGTCGTCAGCCGGTCGTTATGGCAGTTGCCATTAATAATGATTCCTTCTTTGTAAAAATTCGAATCCTTCCTCTTAGTCTGCCAGTTAACTCTTGGCGATGTAAACGACTCGCGAGAAAAACAATCACTTGAGTTGATTTAAAATTCCATTTTAAAATCTCGCAGTGTTTAAATAAATTCAACTCGAAAAAAATTCGTGGGAGTTGTAAATTTATTTCCAACTTTTAAAATGTCTGTCATTTAAATCCTCGATTTCGTAAAATTTACCTTAGACATTTTAAATTCTCTCATTAAAATGTTCAACTCCGGGTGATTAAAAAAATTATTTGCATGCTCGAAATAATTCATCCTCTGAGATTTAACTTCCGTCAGGAAAATAATCTAGGCAAAACGAATTTCCTCTGAAAATATTAAAATTTCCCTTAGGAAATTAATTTTCAAACTTTGTTAACTCATGGGTGCATTTTAAACGGGTTCATTTGATTTTCACTTGACCCATGGAAAATATTCATCGATATCAAATCTTCCCCTTGAAAAATATTCGTCAACCTTCAACTGCCTTTGGAAAATTTTAAAACTCATCAAATCATCCTTCCATGCCAAGGGCGTATTTTCTCTAGTGAAATGTTATCTTACTTAGAAAAATTTTCGAACATTTTCTAACTCTGGCGTACTTGACCTCTTGGTATTATTTTTTTCTGCACCCCTCGCCCACATACTTAGAAATAAATTTAAATCCTCACTCCTTGGGCGTATTTCTTTCAAATTTAAATTTCCAGGCCTTAGGAATTTTTAATTTCATCAACCCCTTCAAGGGCGCATTCTTACCTTGGCACTTTCGTTTTCGACACTTAGAAACTTTTTCTAAGTCCTCACTTTCAACTTGGGCGCATTTTAGATGTTGAACTTTCAATTTTGCCTTAGAACTTTTTTTAACATTTTCAATGTCTTGAAGGTGGGCGTATTTTGACCCATGAGCTTTCACTTTGATGACTTAGAATTTTCTTTGAGGGTCTTCACTTTACCTTGGGCGCAAATACTACCTCAAGCTTTCATTTTATGCCTTAGCCGCTTTTTCTCCAGCAACCCCTTTTACACTTGAGGTGGGCGCACTTTGAAGGGTCTACTTCTATCTTCAATGCCTTAGCCGCTTTTCTCTAGCAACATCTTCCTTGGGCGCATTTTGATGGGGTAGCTTCAAGATGAGGGCACATTTCATGAGGTGAGCTTTTATTTCGTAACTTAGGAATTTTCCAAACTCCCTCACCTCAAGCCAAGGGCGCATTTTCATGGGTGTGCTTTCATTTTCCATGCCTTAGGCAATTTCAATGCCTTCATCACTTTCTTCAAGGTGAGGGCGCATTTAGGGGGTTTAGCTCTCAACTTAACACTTAGAAATTTTTTTTTTGATACCCCTTGAGGTTATGGTTCATTTTGCCCCTCAAGCTTTCACTTTACCACTTAGGAAATTTTGACTTGGCCTCACAACCTTGGGCGCATTTTCACATGCCCACTTTTGTTTTTGCCTTAGAAAATTTTGATGCTATCAATCTGTGAGGTGGGCGCATTTTGAAGGGGATAATTTCATTTTCCCACACTTAGAATATTTTCCATGCCTCTGCCTGCCTTTGTTTACGCATTCTATTTTTAGCAAGTTGTGCTATTTTTAGCAAGTCCCTTGATTTTCAACCTCTAAGGCTCCGTTTTGCCTGAAAATTTCATCATATGATCTTCTCTGCCTGGTGAACCCGTTTTGCCAGTCCTCTCTGACCTGCTATTTATAGCCACCTGCTATTTATAGTAAGTTCTGACTTTCTGACTTCAGTAGCTCCGTTTTGCCTGAAACTTGCAACGCTTGATCTTGATAGCTTGAGTGTTACTCTGATGCCAACCTCGGGTGCAGACCTGCTATTTATAGCCGTGCCCTGACTTACTAAAAATAGTAAGTTCTCCGATTTCGCTCAAATTTTGCCAGCAGGTACCTTGAAGTGTGCTGACATTGGTGGGGTGCTTCGTTTCGGCTATTTTTTGGATTTTACCCCCTATAAAAGTGGAAACCCTAATTTGACTTGTATGTATCCCGAACGGTCTCCGTTTGACTTCGTTCCTTCTGCATGTCGTTCTGTTTGCTGAACTGGAGTGTTGGGGGCAGCTGTGTACTGCTAAAATAAAAGCTGCCTGAAAAAGTGACTCATCCACTGCCGGATGGTTTGCATGTCATATTGCGTGTGGGATCAAAAAACCCAGAAAAAGAAAAACTGTCTGCATGCATGCACTGGCTAAAAATAGTAAGTCCTTAAACTTTCGATCTTCTCCGCTTGCAAGTCACACCGTTGTGAAGCTCTCGAAAAACCCATAAAGAAAAACCCGACATGCGTTGAAAAACACTGCATGCGAACCCTAAAAATAGCCTCCGAAGGCTGAACTTGAAAGTGGTCGTCTCGGTTTGCATGTTACATCACTGCGAAGGTTTTGGAAAACCCAGAAGGATTCTCCAGACATGCATCTGAAAAGCTCATGTGGAAACCCTGAAAATGGCTCTTGAAGCCTGAACTGCCAAAAATAGCAAGTCGTCCGATCTGGCTCAAAATTTACGTGTAGGCAGCTTGATGTTACCCGGATGCAGTGGAACTGACAGAATTCCAAAATCTCAATAAAATAGTCCCAAATTGAATACTTACTAAAAATAGTAAGTTGCCGGAATACAGTGAAAATTTAGGGGGACTCTGCTGGAAGTCTTCTGACTGCTGTACTAAGCTTAGATTTCAATTTCGTAACTCAATTTGACCTTTAATAAGCCTGAAGGATGAAAACCCTAATTACACAGACTTAACCAATACTTTAACCTGGGTCAAACGACAGGACATCCCCGGAAGGACCAGAGACCAGAGAGAGAGCGAACCAAAGCCAAAAGACCAGAATGGAGCAAAATTTAGGCGGTCCCCATCTTGATGGGGTGATGTGTGAAAAAGGTCACAACAGGTAGTCTCAAGGCTCGCGGTGTTGTGATAAAGGGTAGCAAGCAGCGGAGTTAGCAGTCGGTGGTCAGCAAAACAGTCAGCGACGAGGCGGTGAGCAAAGATAGTGGTTAAGAGCCGGCTACTGTGGTACCATGCGCGGTCAAACCACAGACCGCGGTGGCTGCGGTGAGCAGGTAGCGGTTAACAGACAGTCACCGCAGTACCGCTGGCAGTCAAGCCAGTGATCGTGGCAAAGGGTTATCAAGCAACGGTGGAGACGGTGAGAGGCTACCGCGATATCGCACACGGTTCAAACGGAAGCTGTAGTAGAGCGGTGGATAAGATGGAAGTTGTGACAGTCAATGTGGGGCTGGTCACCGCTATATCACAGGAGGAGAAGTCAAAGCCCGCGATAGAGTGGTAGGAATCAGAGAATATTCGCAGCAATGCATATGGAAATAAAATGTAAAGTGCCAGTAAAGTATTAAGGAAAATCAAAAGTTGAACTATATCGAAATATTTAATTTGCCGATATGGCAACTTTTTTAAATATTTCATTTCTATCAGAATGCAAATTGTTATGGCGGGTAAAATGAAAAGTCGTGACTGTTGAGCTGTGCTGTATAAATATTTGAGAAAAATCAGTCAGAAGGGAGGACGTGGGATTTTTTTTTTCCACTGTAATAACAGAACTGGGATAAGAGCACTGAAGAGTCCTTGAAACTGGATGTAATAGAGTAAACATTTTTTAAACTGGTGCAATTTTTTTGAGTTTGTTAGTTAAGATGACATAATTGGTGAATTTCATATCAGGTTGCTTCCAATTAAAATTTCTTAAATCATTTGAATCAGGATAACAAGTATATATCTGGTATATCATGGTGCAATTTTCACTTTCTGTGGTTTGATTAATAGGTGTCTGCAAAGTCAGAATTAAATTCTTTTAAGCAAGTCACAACGATTTTAGAATTTTGGTTGGATGTTTAAAGAAGAACTTGGTAGGAAGATATTCAAGAGTAATCTATGCAAGCCATAAATTGGGTGAAATGATATGCCAGTCATAGAATTTCATACCTTAAATATGCTTAACAATTTGAATTAAGTTGGATAGGGAGGTGTTGACGTGTTTTTTATGACGACATCAACACAAAATAAAGTTGTCCAACGGTCACTCTATTCTCTCTTGATCAAAGTGTCCCACATGCTAAGATTGCTTGAAAGTTCATGTGTTCGACTCCAAGGTTCCTTTTATTGCGAATAGACTCAGTTGGTTGATGTGTTTTGTTGGATTATTCCAAGGGGACTTACGTAGTTGTTCGATGTTGTGAAGCAATTAGGACATGAAAGATTTGGCAATATTGTTCTGATATCTAGACTGACCCGGAAAATGCTGAATTTAAAGGGAGTAGGGATAGGAAGTCTACAATCTACTTCTAAGGATGGAAGGCAAAACTAACTTTAACAATCTCCAAACCAAACTTTGTATCGTCTCCCCCTCGGACAACTCTGACAAAGCTGATGCAATCTTCAAATGATAGGTAGATATTCAGATCGAGATTCAACATGCACACCCCTTCACCACGAAGCAAGTGGACACACAAATCGCAATCGAAGTTAAGTGCTGAAATTCCAGTTGACCACGCAGGGCAGACTTACCGTCAGCAAGCCTGCTAGTGGTATGGATATAGGGAGATATGCTCAAACCAATGTTGCATTCCACAATTAACGCTACTTGCATGGAAACAAAATCTATTCTACTTTACTCTATTCGAATTGGAAAGACGAAAAGACCTCGTCAACTACCCACAACACAAAATGAAGTCACCAATCAATGAAGTCTTTATATCATGAGATTCTTACACAACAATCTTTTGCAAAAACTTTCAAAGGGAAAGTCTTTCTTTCCTTTCCAACTAAGCTAACCCCGAGCTCTACTTTAACTTCTATCACTTTCTATCTCTGTCTAGCTCTGATCTATCTCTGATTCTAATTCTAATAATTTACAAATGAGGGGGGATGCCCCTTTTATAGCTAGCCCATTTCAACGGACGACTCAGATTGAATTACAATGAAGGGCTCAGATCGAGCCACCTATGCCCTGATTAGGGTTTCTGCCCTAAAAACCGCCACAGAGAGGAGTGGGCAATGAATGCACAGAATATTCTCCACTCCCCTGCAGGAATCATAATGAGCAATTAATGCCCACTACCATCATCAAGAAGATCTTCATCAAGCAGCGCGTTCCCACTGGCCTTCTCCCGGATAGCAAACTCGATCAACCGGGCCAATACCGCTTCAACCTCCTGGGCACAAATCGGTGGAATGTGGTTGAGCTGGAACTCCAAGACTGCTACCGTCTGACCGTGTCTGATGTAAGACTTCTTCCATGCCGCTAAGGCGTCCTGGGTATGCTGAATAATACTAGAGAAAGTGGAGACATTCTCAAAGTCATCCAGGACAAGCGACCTCGCAGCTGAGAAGAATGGAGCCGGTTTATCTTTCAAGCCATCAGCAGTTATTTCCTCTGGGGCCAACTTTCTAGCAAATATAGCTTCTAATGTATTAAGGACTCCTTCTAAGATGTTACCCATTGCTTTCCTCACTCTGGCTGAATCTGACCTTGCTGCATCGTGAAATCGACGGCCTGTGACCACCGAGGAGTACCAACTGGTGAAATCATACCTATCACCATCCTGAATCACACCTCCACCCACCAAAGTTTGCAGAGGTATATGCATCAAAGCCCCCAAACGAAGTACAGTCTTCGTCTGATAGATGTGGGTATCGCCCCAAGCCTGATCCACCATGTCCATCCGTGCCAAAATACTTGAGGCCTGCCGATAAGCATTGGGGAGGTCCTCCATGAATTTCCTTGTCTCAGTACGAACATGGCTAACCCACTTGTCTGCTTCCGTTTCCATCCTCTTGAAATCCTCTAAGCCAACAACTGACTCCCTCGGAAGCTTTGGTGGACGTTCTACCGTTGGGTTTGCCGATTCACCTGGACGTGCTAGACTCTGCACATATCCTATCAAAGTTTTGTGTTCCTTCTTCAATTTCATATACTTCCCTTCCGTGCGGAGCAACTGATCCTTCAGCGCCTGATAGGAGTTATCGAACTCCTCGACAATTTGGGCTCCCGTAGGACGACCCAACTCCATGGTGGTGATCACATAGTTCTCGGGCCTCTCCTCGGTTCGATCACAATCATCTCTCAGAACAGCCACCTGAAGCGTGCGAGAGCCTGACTCATCAGTCGAGATCTTTGAAAACTTCCTAGCCCTCTTCTTTTCTGGTGGCGCACTGATCCTCCTGAGGAACTCCTCCATCTCGATGGCCAGATCCGTATCATCCTTGGGTTCTCTTCTCATTCTGTCTAAAAGCCAATCCGGCATCGTCTGCTGCGGATTGCAAACGACGAGGGACCGCTCTTCTGTTGCCTCCACCTCGTGCACTTCCTCTCTTCTTGCACTGCTCTGCTCGGGCTCATCATCTTCCACGAGCTGTGTATCTCCTGACCCTTGGGTCCCCTGTTCTGTGTTTTCCTCTTCCTCCAATGTCATGTCCAACATCTGTTGGAAACAAGTGTCAGCCACTGTTTCATCTTCTTCTTCTTGTTGGCCAGCCCTGGATACACTGACGCTTATACTATCTGATTCTTGGATGTTGGGTTGATCCACCTCCTCAAGCTCCCGCTCTTCACCCAATCCTGCCGTCTGATCAACAAACAATGAAATCACTCTCAAACTCGAAGACCGAGTTTGTGAGTGCATAGGTGATGCTTGTTCCATCCTCAACGGTATCGGCTGGGTTGGTACTTCTACTTGTGCTTCCGGTGTTTAAGCAACCTGTTTTCCCCTTTTCACCGATAACGGCCTTGGGTCACCAATCAAGCTATAAGTAAGGGCGATCGATCTGCTCTTAAGTCTGCATACATGTCTATCGACCCAAGCCCTTGTGAAAGTCAACACCGGAATAGAGAGCGTGTCCAAGTCCATGATTTGTGGCTCGGACCAATCAGGTGGTGGGACCGAAGTATCCCTGACTGAACCATAGTCGGGTTGCATAACGTTGACATCCTCTTCCACCTGGTCGGGAACTGGAATGATCTCACATTCCCTGATCAATTTGAGGGGAAGCCTGGAAAACATCCTTTTCCTTATCTCAACCTCATCAACAGCATTTGCCCAAAAGTCTTCAATGTGGGCCTTGTGTCGGTACTCAACGTTCTGTATCATTCGGATGTTTCTGTACGGATCAAAATCCTGTCTGCCTGTGTGATACGATAGATGATAGAATTGCAGCTCATCCTCTGCCTCTCGAGCTGCCTGCAAGGAGGGACACACCTCAGTGGAATTTCCCATGGCAATAGGAAAGTCAAGTCCACCCTTCTTCTTCTTTTTCTGAATCTTATCATAGGCGATCAACTGCCTAGATATTTCCAGCATTATAATGTGATCGGTGGGGTACCTCGGTAGCCGGTATGGATACGAAGTGAACCCCTGCAGCCTAATGTAAGTGAATTTCGGAAATTGGATGAGCCAATATCCGTATTCCTCGATCAATGCTTGTGCCTCTTTGGATACTCTTTGCTGCGTTCTCCGCTGAAGGGTCCTCGTGATGTGCATTGTGAATGCATCATTAGCCCGTTTGTAACTGGCAGGGTTAGCTAGATGCAACTGTGTGCAGGCCTCATGGATTTTGAACTGATCAGGTGCACAGCCTATCGGCTCCTTGTATGTAATCCCTCGATAGTTGGTCATTCTTGCCAGCATATATATCACATACGAGCTCATGTAAAAGGTTTTCGTCGCCCTCAGGCTCCTGAACTGCTCATCTATGTTATCACTGATCATTCTTGCCCAGTCAACACATTCCTTTCCCTCCAATATGATCTCAATGAAGTAGAACATCCATGGCTCGAAGAAGTAGGCTTGTGCACTCCCATTTATTCGGCTCAGCATCATCATCAAGTCGCAGTATTCCTGTTTTACATCTTCGGCAATTATTTGCTTTGGGAGTCTAGTGCGAGGTGGCTTTGGCTTTTGCATCCAAACTCTGTTGATGACCGCAGCAACCCTCTCGAAGGAGGTGGAGTACATTTTATCCGCCCTCTCCTTTGATCTGTAGAGCATCTTTTCGGTAGTAGGAATCCCAAATGCCTCTCCAATGGCATCTAGCGTGAAGTTGGCAAGCAATTTGCCATCCGGCGAGACAATGGTTCTACGCTCCGGCTTGTAGTGGTTTGCACACTCCATAATTAGCTCCGGGCACTGAATTGCTGGTGGAAAACCAGCGGCTGCATAGATACCACTCTTCATGATGTTATGTGCCGTGACTGATGGTTGGTGGCCTCCCAATCCGTACATCCTAGACTTGAGTGCGTTTAGATTAAATGACCCGAGGTTGGTGTCACTTAACCCTGCCAGCTTGGAGACAATTGCCGATTTTGGAAGAAATGACTTGGCGAGCCTTTTAATCATTGCCTGTCGGGATGAGCTAGCCTTGGCCGTTTCAGCGTTTGCAGCTCTGCCTGCGGCTCTGCTTGTTCCTGTAACATCCTTTGCTCCAGCCATCTGCAAAATAGAATAGAATAACAATAAGTTAGCTTGCAGATTTATAATAAAATAAATAGCCTTCGAGGCGACTGCGGACGTGGAGTTAGCTTTTGGAAATAAAATTCTTCAGCATAATTATCTAACTCCAAACCTCGTACTGTGTAAAAACTTTCGAGCTTATAAAGAGGCTTCTAACGACTGCACTTCTGACTGGCGAAGAAAATCACAGCCAACTACTAACTTTCAGCAACTCGAATAAATAAAATCTGCAGCAACTCTTTTGCAGCTCGAAACAAACTTTCTCAGCACTCCGAGAATAAGATCTTCAACACGCAATAAAGTTCTGCAATTCAACTCTCTGCAGCAACTTCAACAGATAAATCTTCCAACAACTCCGGAAATCCGCAACAACTTCAACCTTCAACTTCGAGATTGCAGCAACACACTCTCAGCTTTTCGAAAGAAAGAGTCTTGGCAGATAAAAATTCTCCAGCACTTCGCCCTTTCAGCAACTCAACACTCTGAAATAAAATAAACTCTCAAAGAATTTCTCTCATCAACAACTTCGAAAATATTTCAATCTCTCAAGAACTTCTTCAGCAACTTCAACAAATGTGAGGAGGAATGAGAGAAGAGACTGTTTAAATAATTCTTCTCAAAGAATCCTGCCAAGTAAGGCTGGGGCTATTTTTAGCACCTTCATCAATTCTCCACTCTCTTCGTTTGGAATCTTCTAATTCAAGCGCAGTAGTGGGCTAGTCGTCAGCCAGTCATTATGGCAGTTGCTATTAACAATGATTCCTTCCTTGTAAAAATTCGAATTTTTTCTCTTGGCCTGCCAGTTAACTCCTGGTGATTTAAACAACTTGCGAGAAAAAAAAAAAAAAAAAAACTTGATTCTGTTTAAAATCCCACTTTAAAATCTCGCAGTGTTTAAATAAATTTGATTTGAAAAATTCGTGGGAGTTGTAAATTCATTTCCAATTTTTTCAAAATGTTTGTCATTTAAATCCCCGATTTCATAAAATTTGCCTTAGACATTTTAAATTTTCTCTTTGAAATATTCAACTTCGGGTGATTTAAAATCACTTGCCTGTTCGAAATAACTCATCCTCTGAGATTTAACTTCCGTCAGGAAAATAATCTAGGCAAAACGAATTTCTTCTGAAAATATTAAAATTTCCCCTTAGGAAATTAATTTTGAAATTTCCCGACTCATGGGTGCCTTTTGAACGGGTTCATTTAATCTTTACTTGACCCATGGAAAAATATATCAGTTGCTTCCACCTTGGAAATAAAACTTCGTTGCTGTGTCCACTTCATTTAAATGTCTCTGGAAAATTTTCTTTACTCATATCAAGGCGTCTTTTCTCCAGTGAAATACTTATCTCACTTAGGAAAATTTCGGACATCTTCATTCTTCTGGCGTTTTATTTTCCATGACTTAGGAATTTTATTAAAATCCTTTTTCTCCCTTAGGCGTATTTGATCTTATTCAATTTTTTAATTCCCACGCCCTAGACATTCTTCACTTCACACACCTGATAGAAAATTTAAATCTTCACCCCCCTCAGGCGTATATTTCCCCTCGGCAAAATATTTATCTCCATGCCTTAGGAATAAAATTTAAATCCCTCTCATTTCTTGGGCGTACTTCTTCTTGGTACCCTTTAATTTTCATGTCTTAGAAAATTTTTTAAATCACCCACCAGCTGGGCGCACTTGATATGCTAAGCCTTCACTTTGCCTTAGACATTTTGCCACTTAGAAAATTTTCAAGCGGTCACCTTACCCTTGGGCGCAAAGTAGCCTAGAGGCTTTCACTTTATTTTCCATGGACTTTGAAATTCTCTGCTTGCTTGACCTAGGCTTGGGTGCATTTGACATAGCCCACTTCCATTTCACAATGCCTTAGCATTTTTTTGTTAACTTTTCCATGGTGGGCGCCTTTGATGTTGCTAGCTTTCAATCTATGCCTTGGAAAAATATTCACTTACCTCTACAACAAGCTGGGTGCATTTCACCCTTGATGCCTTCATACGCCATGACTTAAGAAAATTTCTAAGTATTCAACAACCTTGGGCGCATATTGCCATGTCCACTTTTATTCCATGGGCGCAAATTAGAGGTGGTACTTTCATTTTCCATACTTAAGCGTTTTTTTCCTGTTGGAGGTGGGGCGCATTTCGCATGAGCTGCTTTGATCTTCATCATGGGCGCATTCAGTTGCTGGAGATGGGCGCATTTCTCATGTGCTGGTTTAACTTCGTTGCCTTAGAAATTTTCTGAAAACAAACTTTTCTCAAAGGCGCAAATAGACTTAGGAAATTTTGCTTGCTTGATCCAGGCTTGGGCGCATTTGGCACAATCTACTCCCATTTCGCTACTTAGAAAACTTTTTATACCATCACCTTTCTTGAGGGCGCAAATAGCATATGCTACTTTGATTTTGTGCCTTAGAATTTTTTCAAGATTCTATTTCCTCCTTTTTGACTTGGGCGCATATGAGGTAGGCAACTCTTACTTTCATGCCTTAGTCGTTTTCAGCCTTCCCATTGCCTTGGGCGCATTTTGCCTTGGCAGCTTTTGTTTTATGCCTTAGAAACTTTTTAGAGGGTCTTCACTTTACCCTGGGCGCAAATGAGGGGGTGAGCTTCCATTTGAGGGCGCATTTCCACCCCTCTACTTTCTTTTCATGCCTTAGCCGCTTTTTTACTAGGCCACATCCTCCTTGGGCGCATATGAGGGAGGAGCTTCAAGATGAGGGCGCATTTGACATAGCTTACTTTCATTTTTTTGCCTTAGACAATTTTCACATGTGAGCCTTGACTTGAGGGCGCATTTCATGGGGGGAGCTTTCGTTTTTTTGACTTAGAAATTTTTTTCCATGTGAGCCTTGACTTGAGGGCGCATTTCATGGGGGGAGCTTTCGTTTTTTGACTTAGAATTTTTTTTGAAGTGTCCTCAACAACTTGAGGGCGCATTTAGACACATGAGCTTTCATTTGAACACTTAGAAACTTTTTCACACCTCTGCCTGCCTTCATCTTCACCGTCTATTTTGGGTAAGTCAGGCTATTTTTAGAAAGTCCCTTGATTTTCGACCCATATAGCTCCGTTTTGCCTGAAAATTTCGCCATACGACCCTCTTTGCCTTGTGAACCCGTTTCGCCAATCCCACATGTCAGCCTGCTATTTATAGCCACCTGCTATTTATAGTAAGTTCTTGACTTTCTGACTTCAGTAGCTCTGTTTGGCGCGAAAATTTCACCATCTGATCTTGAGAACTTGAGTGTCGCTCTGATGCCAACCTCGGGTGCAGACCTGCTATTTATAGCCGTGCCCTGACTTACTAAAAATAGTAAGTCCTCCGATTCTGCTCAAATTTTGCCAGCAAGTGCCTTGAAGTATGCTGACATGGGTGGGGTACTCCGTTTTGACTATTTTTGGATTTCACCCCCTATAAAAGTGGAAACCCTAATTTGACTTGCATGTATCCCGAACGGTCTCCGCTTGACTTCGTTCCTTCTGCATGTCGTTCTACTTGCTGAACTGGAGTGTTAGGCGGTTGCCAGAATGCACCTGCTAAAAATAGAAACTGCCTGAAAAGTGACTCATCCACTGCCGGATGGTTTTGCATGTCATATTGTCTGTGGGGTCTCAAGAAACCCAGAAAAACCCAGAAAACTGGTCTGCATCCATGTACTGGCTAAAAATAGTAAGTCCTCGAAACTTGATCTTCCCCACTCGCATGTCACATTGTTGCAAAGCTCTCGAAAAACCCATAAAGAAAAACCCGACATGCGTTGAAAAACACTGCATGCAAACCCTAAAAATAGCCTCTGAAGGCTAAACTCTGAAAGTGATCATCTTGGTTTGCATGTTACATCACTGCGAAGGTTTCGAGAAACCCAGAAGTAATCTCCGGACATGCAATGAAGAATCATATGTTTGACCCCTGAAAATGGCTCCCGAAGCTCGAGCTGCTAAAAATAGCAAATTGTCCGATCTGGCTCAAACTTTATGTGCAAGCAGCTTGATGTTACCTGAATGCGGTGGAACTGACAGAATTCCAAAATCTCGATAAAATAGCCCCAAACTGAATAATTACTAAAAATAGCAAGTTGTCGGAATATAGTGAAAATTTAGGGGGACTCTGCTGGAAGCCTTCTGACTGCCGTACCAAGCCTGGATTTCAATTTTATAACTCAGTTTGACCTTTAATAAGCCTGAAGGATGAAAACCCTAATTACACAGACTTAACCAATACTTCAACCTGGGTCAAACGACAGGACATCCCCAGAAGGACCAGAGATAGAGAGAGAGATGCACTAACCAAAGCCAAAAGACCAGAATGGAGCAAAAATTAGGGGGTCCCCATCTGTATGGGGTGACGTGTGAAAAAGGTCACAACAGGAGGCACCTTGAAACCTTGTTATTTTGACTTTGTTGCCCAACAGATAGAAGGCACTAATCTGCCATATCTCAGAGGATAGAATTCCCAACAAACAATATATTTAAAACCTTTCATTTGTGTAGTAGGATTAGTTGTAGTATCCTTTTGTCTATCCATTCCCAATTGCCATTGTGGGTAGACTGTTTAGCAGGAAATTCATTTCAAATCTGCATATTTCACATAGGTTCACCCACCTAGGTCTTGTAGAACCTAAAGAGTAGAAGGATTAATTGTATAATTGGCCTTGTATGTTGTCCAAGAATGTTGTAAGGGCCTGGCAAACTCTTATGGTTAAAACCTACACTTTTGAGAACCAACAGTTTGGCGACTCCGCTGGGGAACATAATATGAAAATAAGCCTTGTCATAGAGTCAGTATCTTGTAGAAGACTCCTCTGGGAATAAAAAATTGTAGATTTTCTCACTTTTGGAATGTGAGTGGCGACTCTGAATGAACAAATATTTTGAGATGATAAATTGAAATATATATTTAAAAGAAATCTTCCTAGAGTTCAGACCATCACATTTGCTCCCAAAATGCAAGGAAGAAGGTCTTTGTACAAAGATGGTGATGGTCCTAATGCCAAAAATTAATGGACAGAGAAGAATGATAAAGGTAAGAACGTGATTGATGACATGGGACCATCAAACAAAAATAAAACATCAAAAGCATCACTGGAGATACACAATTCATATGGTACATTAGCAAATGAAGACAACCCTTCTAGAGAACCTCGCACTCCTGAGGAACAAAAGAATCCCTTTTATCAACCAGATCCTAAGAAGGTTGAAGAATTCATGGTTGAATGTGAAGCTGAAAGAGAAAGAAGACAACATGAATATGATCAGAAAATGGAATTTCTTGAAGAGAATCAGGATGGACTTGGCTATGAAGCAGCCTCTAAGGAGAATTATGAACTTATGGCCAGGGATGAAATAAATGCAAGATTGGAACATGAGAGACAAGAAGTGGAGAGAGCAAGAATAGAATATGAGAAGAGGCTCCAAGCAATTAAAGAACTTGAAGAGTTCAAGTTGAGGAAAGTGCAGATCAATACTCAAATGACTAATTTGCAAAAATATGTGCCACCTCATAGGCAAGGGAACAATAATGCAGGCCCATCAAATTCCTCATAGGCCTACCAAAATCAGCCAAGGAATCAAGGTAGATATCAAAATTTTCCACCACAAAATCAAGGTGTTCAGCCACCTCCTTATCAGCAGCATGAACCCCCACAAGGTCAGCAATATGTGGCAAATAATAATCTATTGTACCAACGTCAGTATTACCAAAATCCTCCTCCACAATATGCAACCATGATTAGGCAGTTTGACTTGGCTGGATTACAAATATGCCATTACCCTATGGACAACAATTGGAGAAGTTTGGTCCCAAAATTCACAAGGAGTAGTGCTACTGCAGCTGAAGAGCAATTGAGGAGCTTTAATGCTTTTATGTAAGATTTAGATATGCCGTATGAAGATATACAAATGAGACTGTTTATGATGTCACTAATTGAAGATGCTAGAGATTGGTTTAATAGTCTGCCAACAGCTTCTATTAATTCTATTTATGTGTTTTATGAACAATTTCTTGAGCGGTATGGGAATCAATATGCACCTGAGTTTGCATTGCATGAGTTGGTAACCATTCAGAAACATCAAAATGAGTCAGCCTATGATTTCAACCAGAGGTTTTCTAAATTGCATAATAAGATACCTCTTGGATCTGAATTGGTTGATCCTGTTGCATTGACTATTTATTTAAAGGCTTTTGATCCTAAGACAGGTTATGAGCTCAGGAACAGGGATCCCAGAAATTTGGCTGAAGCTCAAAGGATAGCACTCACAATTGAAAATAACAGGAAAGCTGTAGAGATGATTGTCAAGAGGGATAACCCTAGGGTTCCCCAATATGCTCCTCCAAATAAACAAGAAAACACATATAGGAATGAGAGGCCGAGACTACATGACATGCCTTATAATACAAATTGGAAAAATGGAAAGCTAATGATGGATGGGCCAAGAAATAAAGAGACACCTGACCCTTTGAAGAAAAGAGGGACATACATGGTTTATAATAGTCTTTGGTGTTCAGTTTGTGACTTGCTACATTCTTCAGAACATTGTATTCTAGCTCAGTTAATGCCAGGAAAAGACATAGGAAAAAATGGTAATGAACAAGATCATAATATCTATTTGACTTCTCATACTATTCACTTAGCAAAGCAAGGATATTCATCTTCAGAGGAGGGAGGGTATGAATATGATGTTGATCATCAGAAATATAATGCTCACATGGTAGAACAACAAGTTTTTTTTTACTATTAGGAAAGTGATGATGAACAAGGTTTTCCTGCTCCATCATATCAAACTAATAGGGGAAATATGAAGAGACCAACTGAGGAAGAAATTAAAAGATTGACTATTGCAGCAGTTGAGTTGGCTAAAAGCAAGTATCGACTGAGGAATAAAACAGTGAATGAGAATGAAGGTGTTCCAAAAGAAATATTCTTGAAAGATAAAAAGATGTCCCATGAAATGTCAAAAAAGATAGATGATCAGTGCCCTCATAAAAAAGAATAGAAGTATGTTCCCAAAGAAGAAAATAAAGAATTCCCCAAGGATAAACAAAAAATGGATCAGACATCAAAGGGGGAAAAAGAGGAGTACAAAGGTGAACCAACATAGCAAAAGAAGTTGATAAGAGCTGAAGGTGCACCTTTTGATTTTGTGCAAGCTTTATCCCAGGTAAAATATTTGTCCCATTACTTGAAATGATGAAAATTAAAGAGTATAGGGAAAGTGCTATTCAACTGATGTTTGGTGGGAGGAATCAAATTGTAAATTTTGAACAAAATGAGAGTTCTGGAATTGCTGATAAGAAAGGAAAGATAAAAGTTTCAAAAGTTGGTCTGAATGATGTATTGATGAACACGCCACAAATTGATCCATTATTTACTACCCTACTCATAAATGATAAATTCGTAAGAAATTGCATGATAGATTCAGGTGCTTCTATGAATATTATGCCAGTAGGGGTAATGAAACAACTCGGTATGTGGATAGATATTGAGGGTGGTAAGTGTTATGCCATAGATAGTAGGTCTGTCCCAGTAGTGGGGATTATGAAAGATGTATAAGTAAAATTAGCAGCCTACCCACAAGCAACTTATAATATTGATATAACTATGATTGATACACCTCCTCAGTTTGGAATGCTTTTGTCAAGACAGTGGACTGCAACAATTGGAGGTAATGTACAATTTGATTTATTATATGTCACAATACCAGTTAATGGTGTGTTAGAACCTAAAAAATCCGTAGGAAAAACTAAGGGTTTCCCCATTTCGCCCTCACATTTTCCTATCATTTCCACATAAAATTCATTTTATCACTCATGTTTCTTTAATACATTTTACTGCCATTCATAAAATCAACATATGCCTTATACTCGTGCCATAATATTTCCTTTTGTATCATATACCGCTATACCACAGCCTCCCACAATGGGCTCGCGGTATGGTGGTGGCGGCTAAGGATCAGGCAGAAAGTGTTTACCGCGCTACCGCGCATGGTCAAACCACAGACTGCGGTGACCGCAGTAGCGGTTGGTAGATAGTGAAAGGGAAGCCACTGCGGTACCGCAGACGGTTTCCGTGTAGACCACAGTGATTGCGGTGGACAGTTTGTAAGCGGCGAAGGGAGCAGTTAATGTGGTTACCGCAATACTGCGGGAGGCTCCAATGAAGACCGTGGTAGCGCGGTAAAATTGTTAGAAGTCAATGACATGGACACAACGATACTGTAGCTAGGCAGGACAGTGACTGCGGTAGTGCGGTAACAAGTAAGCGAGGAGGAGGTAGCATGAAAAGTCAAATATCGCGCAACCGCCATAGTGTAAAAACAAAGCCTGCGATAGAGCGGTGAAAAGGGCGAAGTATGGAAAAGTCAAATAATCACCATACCGTAGGGTGCAGATATTTTGACCGCGGTAGAGCGGTAGGCATAAAGGGAGACTTCACAGTAATGTATAAAGTGATAAAATAAAAGGGTAGAAACATATTAATGTAAAATCAAAGCTTAACTATAGTTTTAAATATTTGATTTGCCGATAAGGCAATATAATCAAATATTTTAATTTCTGCCATGGAATGTGAACGGGTGTAATAGAAAACTAGAGGGTTGTGACTCTTCGAATTATATTGTATAAATTTGTTGTAAAGGAGGGAGAGAGGGGAAGGAGGAGTGAGAATAGGGGTTAGATTTTTTCCCGAGAGGGGACTGGGAAATTGCAAATAATGTACAGGCTTTCTTTGAAGCAGAATCAATGGATAGATCATTTTGAATTTGTGAAACTCTTTCTGTTTTGAGTTGTTGTGATATAATAATTTATATTTCTTGTGAGGGTTGTCTCCAACTCAAAGTCTTAAATCATTTAAATCAATGTATCAAGCATATGTTTGATTTATCAAAGTGTAAATTTCATTCTGTGTGATTTGGTTGATTGGTGTCTGCAAGTTAGAGTTAAAATTCTTTTAAACAAGTCACAGTGATTTAGTATTTCTTTTGGATTGTTGAAGTAGAATCCAATAAGAAAATATTCCAGCACTGTTTATGCAAGCCATAAATTAATGAAGTCGTATGCCAGTCATTAGGTTTCATTTTTCAAAGTGCCTAACAACTAGAATCAAGACAAAGAAGTAAAAAAATCATAATTCATAGTATTTGACTCTATTGCCCATGTGGATAGAAGGCATTGATCTACCGCAACCCAGAGATAAAATTCATGAACAAGCAACTTATTCAAATCGTTTCATTTGCGTAGTAGGAGTAGGATTAGTTGTAGTGATTTCATCTATTCACTTCCACTTGCCATTGTGGATAGATTGCTCAACCAGGAAGTACATTTCAATCTGCATCATTCATATAGGTACACTCGCCTTGGTCTAGCAGAACCTAAAGAGTAGAAGGTGCAATTGTATCAATTGGCCTTGTACGTTGGCCAAAAGTGTAGTAAGAGCTTGGCAAACTCTTCTGGTTAAAACCTACATTTTTTAGAACCAACATGGTGAAGAGGTAAAACTATATAGAGAACCAAGGGTGAATCAAATTGTTGAGTGTGTTCCTCAAGAACAACTTAATTGCTTTTGTGATGTAGATTTGGGGGGTTTTAGAGTAGAATTATCTCAGCCAGAACTAGTGAATACTGACCCAATTGATAAGCTTGTTTCTAGAAATCAGCAGGGTGTGTGGAAAATGTACTTTAATGGGGCATGCGGTCAAGAAGGTAATGAAGCTGGGGTAGTTTTCATATCACCTGAAGGTACAATATTTAAATATTCATTTTTGTTGACTTTTGAATGTACAAATAATGTGGATGAGTATGAAGCCTTGTTGATTGGTTTGAACATGGCCATCAAACATAAGATTAAGTTGGTGTCTGTCTTGGGAGATTCTGAGCTAGTTGTGTCACAAATTAGATCAAAGTATGCTGCAAAGAACAAGAGGCTGAAACAATATAGAAATGTTGTGTGGGATACAGTTGAACTATTTGATGCATTTTCAATAGATTGGATAGATAGATCTGAAAATTTGATGGCTGATTTTTTGGCTAATGTGGCCTTGAAGAAAGATGTTATCACTTTGGCAGGAGTGTCTCAGGTTGAATTTAAAACAAGACCAGCAGTCCCTAACAACATATATAGTTGGCAAGTTTTTAATGATGATACTGACCTTTTGAAATTTCTTTATTTTATAGATCAGTATGAGGCACAGGAAATTGATTTCAATGCTTTTGTGGAAGAGTGGATGGGAAACAGACTATATTTGGGAAGGAAGTTTTGCAGCTTAAAACTAACAAGCTTCCCAAAGGGCTTGTGGCATTGGAGAGAGTGTATGATGGGAGTGATCGTTCCCTCATAAAGTAGACACCTGTTAAGAAAGAAGATATTGAAGAAATAAATTTGGGAACTGAGTTAGCACCAAAATAGGTTTATATTGGAAAAAAAATAAGCCCAACCATTAGAAGAATGTTGATTACATTGCTAAGAAAATACAAGATGTGTTTGCTTGGTCTTATGAGGATTTGAAGGCATATAGAGATCTTTTTCAGCATGAGATTCCACTTAAGCCAAACACAAGGCCATTTAGACAGAAGCAGAGGCCTATTAACCCAACTCTGGAACCTAAGATGCAAGAGGAGCTAACAAAGCTTAGAAATGGAGGTATCATTAAACCCATTAGGCATTCAACATGGGTCTCAAATTTGGTTCCAGTCAGGAAGAAAAATGGGGACATAAGACTGTGTGTTGACTTTAGAAATCTGAATATTGCTTCCCTAAAAGATAATTATCCTCTTCCAAACATGGAGGCAATATTGCACAAAGTGACAGGGTGTGAGCTATTGTCAATGATGGATGGATTTTCTGGTTATAACCAGGTCAAAGTAAAAGAATCTAAGTAGTACAAGACAACATTCACTACACCATGGGGAACGTATGTCTATATAAGAATGCCTTTTGGTCTCACAAATGCAGGAGCTACCTTTCAAAGGGCCATGGATGTGGCATTTGCAGATTTGATCAATGCTATAATGGTGGTATATCAGGATGACCTCACTGCTTATTCCAAAAGGGCAGAGAATCATGTTGGTGATTTGGAGAAGATCTTCATCAAAGATTTGGAATATGGTATAAGTCTTAATCCTAAAAAATGCCATTTTGCTGTCACAGAGGGTAAAGTTTTGGGGCATATTGTGTCTAAAGATGGGATTAGGATGGATCCTGAAAGGGTAGATACTATAGATAAAATTCCCATTCCCAAAACTGTCAAAGCAATCCAATCATTCTTTGGCCAAGTTAATTTTGTTAGGAGGTTTGTGTCCAATTTTGCTGAGATTGTTAAACCTATATCTAAGATGTTAAAAAAAGGAGAAAAATTGGACTAGATCTGAAGCTATGGATGCCTTCATATCTATAAAAAGAGCTATCAAAGAGGCCCCTATCCTAAAGTTCCCTGATTTTACTAAGCCATTTCAAATTTTTTCTTTTGCTTCATTCCATACCATAGCTGCTGTCATGTTACAAAAAAATGATGAAGGTCATGAGCAGCTTGTTTCTTTTTTTAGTAAATCTTTGCAGGGGTCAGAGTTGAAGTATGATATCATGGAAAAATAGGCTTATGCACTGGTCAAAGGAGCAAAGGCTTCAGACCTTACCTTGTTGGAGCTAAGGTCATTGCTTATGTCCCACATGCAACTGTGAAGGATATTCTAGTGCAGACAGAAGTGACAGGGAAGAAATGCAGGTGGATTAACAAAATTCAAGAATTCAACATGGAGATTCAGATTACCAAGTTGGTAAGAGGATAGGGTCTAGCTAGGCTGATGGCAGAAACAAATATTGAAGCAAACCATATCTGCAATGTGGAAGGTAAGGATGAAATCATAGCAAGTATTGAGCATACTCCATGGTATACAAATGTAATGCATTATCTGAAACATATGAAGTGCCCTAAAGAGCTGAATGATAATCAAAGGAGAGCCTTGAAGTTGCAGGCTTCTAAATATGTTTTTATAGAAGGGGATTTATTCTGGAAAAATGGGGATGGTGTATTGCTATTATGTTTAGATGAATCCCAGGAAAAATATGTTTTGAAGGAAATGCATGAAGGGGTGTGTGGAGGCCATTATTTTGCTAAGACTACTGCACACAAGATTCTTAGGGCTGGTTATTATTGGCCTAGGGTATTCAATGATTCCTATGCATATGTGAGGAAGTGTGAGGCTTGTCAGAAATTTTCAGGAAAGTTGAAGTATCAGGGACCATTGCCACTTAGACCTTTGCAGGTAGAAGCACCTTTTCAACAATGGGGAGTTGATTTCATTGGGGAAATATAGGAAAGATCAAGTGGAGGACATATATGGATACTAGTGGCCACATATTGTTTTACTAAGTGGGTGGAGGCTATTCCAACTAGGCAAGCAACAAGCAAAGTGGTAGTGAATTTTCTAATAGAGAATGTTATGACTAGATTTGGCACTCTAGTCAAATTGATCACAAATAATGGGATGTGTTTTAGGTTAGATGAGTTTAAATATTTTTGCAAAACATATGGAATTTAATATTTCTTATTCTGCCCCATATCATCCACAAGCCAATGGTCAGGCAGAGTCAAGCAATAAAAATCTTTTGAAGATAGTAAGGAGAATGCTTGATACAAATAAAAGGGTGTGGGATTCAAAGTTAAGATTGGCTGTATGGGTGGACAAGATTACAGGAAAGAAGGCAACTGGAAAATCTCGATTTGGATTGGTGTATGGGACACAAGCTAGGATGCCATTGCAGAATCTTTTGCCAGTATATAATTTTATTTTGCAAGAAGACTTGGATATTTCTGATCCGATGGAGGAAAGAATGGAACAACTTGCAGAGCTTGATGAAGTGAGAAGAGTGGCTCAAAATCAAAATGTGAAATTGCAGTCACAAATGAAATACCTTTTTGATAAAAAGGCCAAGAAGAGAAAGTTTGAAAAAGATGACTAGGTATTGATGTGGAATGCTCGGTGTTAGGATAAGGGGAAGCATGGCAAGTTTGAAGCTTTATGGCTGGGCCCTTTTGTGACAACTGGTAAAGGAGATGAAGATGCATATTTCCTGCAGAATATGTTTGGAAAAGAGCAGGAGTTGTCTGTACATGGGCAGTTCCTGAAGCATTTCTTCTCTTGAAGATCAATAGAGGGTCAAGGATTTCCAGTGCATGGACAATTCTTAATAACCCTCTTTAAATATTATTTCCATGCATAGTAGTTTAGGAAATTTTGAAGGGTCTGGGTTTGCCAGCACAAGGACACTCTCAGGAATCCCCTTATTGAAAACTTTGTTTCCCTTCCATGTACAGTAGATTAGGGTCATTTTCACCTTCCATTCTCCATGCTCCGCTTTCCATCTTCCATCTCCTTCACTCTTTCATCCCCTCCATTCTCCATTGCTTTCATATTCTGGACCATTCATATTTTGGTCTGCTCTCGGAGTTGCGTTCTAGATTCTTGCAGTGATTGCACAACCACTCATCCCCAACAGGAGCCATTGTTAGAACCAACATTTTTCAATTAATGTCCTAAGCCTTTTTATCCATTTAAGCCCATATTTGCCTATCTTTTCATAAAAAAATTTCATTTAATTCCCCATCCATTTTATCATGCATTTCAAATCCTTACCGCTCCCTTGGAAATCATTTCATATGTTTTTCACCGCTTTACTGCGGCCTCCCACAATGGGCTTGTGGTATAGCGGTGGCGGTTTGATGCGGTCAAGGAAACCCTTACCGCTATACCGTGGAGGGTAGTCTCAGGGCTCGCGGTGCTGCGATAAAGGGTACCAAGCGGCGGAGTTAGTAGTCAGCGGTCAGCAAAACAGTCAGCAACGAGGTGGTGAGCAAAGACAACGGTTAAGAGTCGGCTACCGCGATACCGCACGCGGTCAAACCACAAACCACGGTGGCCGTGATGAGCAGGTAGCGGTTAACAGACAGTCACCGCAGTACCCCTGGTAGTCAAGCCAGTGATCGCGGTGACCGTGGCAAATGGTTATCAAACAACGGTGGAGACGGCGAGAGGCTACCGCGGTACCGCACACAGTTCAAACGGAAGCCACAGTAGAGCGTTAGATAAGATGGAAGTCGTGACAGTCAGTGTGGGGTCGGTCACCTCTATACCATGGGAGGAGAAGTCAAAGCCCGCAATAGAGTGGTAGGAATCAGAGAATATTCGTAGTAGTGCATATGGAAATAAAATGTAAAGTGTTGGTAAGGTCTTAAGGAAAATTGAAAGTTGAACTATATCAAAATATTTAAATTGCCGATAAGGCAACTTTTTTAAATATTTCATTTCTATCAGAATGCAAACTGTTATGGCGGGTAAAATGAAAAGTCGTGACTGTTGAGTTGTGTTGTATAAATATTTGAGAAAAATCAGTCAGAAGGGAGGAGGTGGGATTTTTTTTCCACTGTAATAATAGAACTGGGATAAGAGCAATGAAGAGTCCTTCTTGAAACTGGATGTAATGGAGTAAACATTTTTTAAACTGGTGCAATTTTTCTGATTTTGTTAGTTAATATGACATAATTGGTGAATTTCATATCAAGTTGCTTCCAATTAAAATTTCTTAAATCATTTGAATCGGGATAACAAGTATATATCTGGTTTATCATGGTGCAATTTTCACTTTTTGTGGTTTGATTAATAGGTGTCTGCAAAGTCAGAATTAAATTCTTTTAAGCAAGTCAGAGCGATTTTAGAATTTTGGTTGGATGTTTAAGGAAGAACTTGGTAAGAAGATATTCAAGAGTAATTTATGCAAGACATAAATTGGGTGAAATGATATGCCAGTCATAGAATTTCATACCTTAAATATGCTTAACAATTTGAATTAAGTTGGATAGGGAAGCACCTTGAATCCTTGTTATTTTGACTTCAGTGCCCAACAAATAGAAGGCACTGATCTGCTATATCCTAGAGGATAGAATTCCTAACATACAATATATTCAAAACCTTTCATTTGTGTAGTAGGATTAGTTGTAGTATCCTTTTGTCTATCCATTTCCAATTGCCATTGTGGGTTGATTGTTTAGCAGGAAATTCATTTCAAATCTGCATACTTCACATAGGTTCACCCACCTAGGTCTTGCAGAACCTAAAGAGTAGAAGGCTTAACTGTATAATTGGCCTTGTATGTTGTCCAAGAATGTTGTAAGGGCCTAGAAAACTCTTATGGTTAAAACGTGCATTTTTGAGAACCAACAGCTTGATTGGGATCCCATATGAAACATGAAATGCCAATAATCTGCAAGTTATAATCTTTAAATGCAGATCGATAATATACTTGGAATGTATTGTAGATTTCAATCAGTTATATCTGACTGAAGCTACCATAATTCAACAGATTAATTTAGAAAATAAACCGATTTTCATAAATTGAGAAATGATATTTAAATCAATGATTTTACTTCCATTAAATGTTAAATCATTTAAGGGAAAAAAATTCAATTTCCAACTATGAGAGTTTAATATTAAAAAAATATATTATATTAAATATATATATATATATGTGTGTGTGTATTATTTTACAATATTATATATATATATATATATATATATATATAATATTAATATTTATTTACATACATATATATATATATGTATATATATATTCCATTATAAGCATATCATAAGCCAGTCAGCATATCCGATATGTATATGTAAAATTGTTGGCCAATAATAATATAATATTACTAATATCCATATATTATAGGTTGTGTGCATATATACATGTATATATCTCAATGTACACGTATGTGTAGGTATACCATATTGATGCACCCGCGTGAACATATCCATTTGCCAATCATACGCCTGTATCGATATGCATATACATATGGATACGTGTATATACTATATACATGTATATATATCCATTCCCTATTCACTTAGATCCATTCATGTTACCATCATAATGATCGTAATATGAGATAGATAAACAGATAAACATCACTCATAAAGCGTAAAGAAGTTGACACGACTCCTAATGCCAATATACGAGCTATGGATGACTTATCTAAAACCAACATAACTGACTCAGTTTAATCAATCTATAGAGATGTGTGTGTATGCTCAGATAGTTCACATTATCGGTTAACCGACCAAGCTCCTCTCCTGAGTGATACTTCCCCTCCCCCTGGAGAATGAACGTTTTCCTGTAACCACTAGCACATACCTTAGCAGTCCTTTGTTCACAACAATAAGTAGCATATATATATAAACATCTTTAAAGTTAGAAGAACAATACTTAAATGACCTTCTATTCACATATATGCAGTATTTCACCATGAATAACATCAATTGAGATAACATCAAATGAAACAACGTCAAATGAGATAACATACATATTGATAACAAGATATAAGCATCTCCATATTTCACATTACATTCATATTTACCTTTATATAGTAATAGTAAATAGTAACCTCACAACTTGGGATGTAACATACTTCCCCCCTTGTGGATCATCGTCCCCGATGATCTATAACCTTTTAACATACAATTAAAGTCAAATAAAGTTTTACTTACAATTCTCAAAATACGTAAGATTTACAAAACATTCATCCTATGTAGTACCCTTGTCCTTCCTAGACCCTGCTTCGAGTGCCCTCACTATCGCATAGGGAAAACTTGTATGCCTCACACACATACTTACTCCCCCAAGGAGTTTTATCGCACATACACATCGAATAATAATAACTATACATAGTGTTCGGAAATCATTGGCCCATGAATTCAGCCTTAGTATAATCCCAATAGAAAAGGAAATGTCGATGTATTGTACAGTACATCGTGGGTCCCATCTTTTCCCTTTGGTATTTACACTTTTAAACAACTCATAAACCGAGTCTGTCTGTGATTTACACATCTGTTTTTCTTACCATATAATACTTTCTCTTGATTACTTGTCCATTTTGAGTTTATCATTGCTTTTGGATACCTGTCAAACCTTGATACTGCTTCATATTTAAGCTTTGTATTGACAAAGTTTCATTGATCACTTCGATCTATTACTCCTTTTTGACATTCTATCAAGTTTATGGTTTACCCTATTTTCGAAGCTTATTTTGGCTTAATAGAGTTTCCAACCTTTCCTTTTTATATAATGGTCTAAACTTCATTGTTGAAGTTTATAAATCATTTGAGATTTAATCTACCATTTTTTGCTTACTTGACTATAATAGTATATTGCACATTCGCTCAACTGAATGTTTTCATAGTATGATCATGGTTTACACAACCCTATCATTATTTCTAAACTGAAATAATCTTTCAGGATTACTAAGCAACTACTTGCCCACAATATATTATTTAGGACTAAAAATCCTATAAGTGAAGTTTCCAAAAGGTGGTGGTTACTTTGATGAGTTTATCCACTAGAACATTATGTTACTTATACTAACATAGATAGATTGATCTGTCTTGTGTTCTACCATTTTCCTTCTGGTATCCCAAGAGAGTTACATGTCCTACCCATGATGACATTTGATCTTCGTTTCTTGGTATACTAGACATTATCTTGCTACATTCTGTGCAACTTCTTACTCTATCTTTTCCAGGTTATAGTGGTTCCTCATTCGACAATTCCCTTTGTCGTTCCAATGTCCTAATTCTGACATTCCTATCTTACCATTCTTGAGTCTTCATAGGTTCTTTTATATCCAATAATAGTCTATCCTTTGACTAAGTGAAACCCTATTTGATCTCATGCCATCATTAATTCCCATGTAATAATGGTCATAAGTTTTGCGGAGATGACTCCCATTTATCTTAGAACATCCATACCATGGATTTATTTTGTCCTTGGATTATTTTCAAAGATGCAATTAATCTTTTAACTCAATCTAATTTTCCCGATATAATTTGGTAGTAATTTTGAGTATTAATCCTTGTTCAATCATGTTGATCCCTAGATGATAACAAATTTAATTGCTTGCCTAATCATCAAGCATGAACGTTTAGCTCCATGATTTCTTAATCATATAGGAGAGTCTCAACTTCGATATATCCATTTTGAGCACAAGTAGGAATTCCGATGTTCTTCTCCGTAAGATTTTCAACATTTCTTGCTAATTGAAAATTCTATGACGTTCCGTTATAACAATAGATGCTTCCTTTTGAAAGTGTATTTCTTTTAATATAAGATCCACTCAAAGTAAAGTCTTGTCAATAATATGACTTCCTTTAACTCACTAAGCATCCCTCCTACGTTTCTATCCATATAGAATTTCCTAAGCTAAAATGATTTTCACATCCACATGGTGAATCTAAATCTCAATTATTCCCTTCCAATTCTTAGGGTAGAGTCCTCATTTATTGATTAGTCGGTTGTTATAGATTTCTCCGCTCTATATGTTCCAATCAGGACCAAATGTACAACTCAACCAAATAAGTCACTTCCAACTTATATGCGTTAAGAATAGTCCAGTACATAACCTACTTAATAGGTTAAGTCTCATCCTAAGGTCTCTATCTTTATTTGAATGAACTTCTTGTCCTAATTAGGTTATTCTTAACCCAAGGTTTCATTCATGAGTAAGGTAGCGATTAAGTGATTTAATCATTCTCATTTAAGAGATTTTTGATATGGCTCTCATAACATCACATCCTACCTTATCCTTCACTCCATCTCTATGGCTTAAATAGCTAAAACTTTTTCATCCTTAGGTCTCTTAGCACAGTAAGCTTCAGTGTCAAGTCGTTTTATGACATGGTTATATTTCAAATAGAAATAACATCGTTATCTAAATTCTCTATATAAAGTATATAGGAGTATAGAGGCAATTTCTTCCAATCACGAGTATCTTTAGATCTTTCCTTGCCAATCCCATAGACAATGATCTTGCTTATCATGATCAAATTATCTGCCTATCCTTTTCTAAGGCAATGATAATAATATCATTTTATCGTCAAATCAGATAATCATAAGGTATATAGGTCATAGTCGTTAACCTTTCCATTTATCCTTTTCCCTTGTGGTCATAAGATGTATGAATTAATTGTCCTTATGACTTGCAAGGAAGTCATTAGTTCTTCCACATTGAGAACATACCCATGTTTTTGTTGGGTGGGGTACTTTTCTCGAGTCAATCCATTCTCTTTCTTCCCCCCTTAGTGTTCTCACAACTTTCGTTCTACTCACGTTGAACTCCTAGCAATTACTTGCTTCGTAGGAAAGGGTTTGTCATTCCTTGTTGTTGAGTTTCCATCGCCTTCTCTTGCCTCGATAGCATACTTGTACTTTTTCCTAAAGTTGGATTCACTGTTGTTTTCTATCTCACAGATTTCAACAATATGGATCATCCAATAGGAGATCTAATGAATAGTCAGCAACTTTAGAAATTAAAAGAGGCACACAAATATTCCCATCTTCTTTCTAATATCCTTTTTAGTGGAGGAATATTCATACTTACAATACATCGTTGTTTGATGCACCTTTCTACGCAGAACATTGTTTTCCTTAAAATTTTTATTGATCTGACACTTAGTGTCTTATTGATTTCCATCTCCTTTTGGAACCACTAATCATATGTTGATTTTTGTAAAACATGTTGGTGAGTTCTACTTATAACTTCAACCTATCCATGTACTTTCCAAACCTATTTTTAAACCAACCTGATTTACCTTTTCAGGCTTCTTTCTCACACTCACCTTTTCATATGACCTTATTCCAATGTTTGGAATCTTATTCTCTCATAGCCTTTGAGATACCAAAGTTGTTTGGTCCCTTTTTCATCTAAAACGAAACTCCAATAATCTCACTGATTTTGGTTCGTGGAACCTTGCTCATGTCATTGATTGTTTCTTTTTGATCATTCTGGTCTTTTCTCATTTTCTAGGTACTAATTCTTTTCTTTCAAGATCTTATCTTTACACAAGAGTTTAAGTCATGAGTTCTCCAATTCTTGTCGATATCTTCTTAGTTGATATCCTACTTCGATATAAATTATGTTGACTCGCATACACATAGATTTATAGGTGTTTCAATTCACACCTCTGGAATGTGGATTGGAAACAGAAAGCTATGCATAGATAAATTTCTCTTCAAATTAGGAGGGGAAGCTCCCTCTTTGCTGATGATGCTTAAAGAAAGTAAACTAAACTATTTGCCAATCTTTTTGTTCTCAGCTAAGAGCACAAGGTTATAAAACTCTAGCGTCATAGTTGAGGTTTTCTTTTTTTCAAAACTTCAACTACAACTAGGGCTACTGTAATAGCGCTTCTAGCCACTCAAGTAAACTCAGAGTTTGAGAGTTAGAAGTAAACGAGGAATGGTTCAACACAAAAACTCACATAAACTCACTTCGAACGCACACCTTAAGACTCATTGTACTTTTAGATGCAAGCTGAAATAAAGATTATTTAAGTGAAACACATGAAACAAAACCTATGACAGTAGATGAGAGCAAAGTAAGCATAAGATTTCCTTTCTCAAATTTCTGATAACGATTACACTTTTAGGACAGTAGGTTTGTAGCAATAACGGACTTACAGTTTAGCGATCAAACTATAATACACTTGATACAAATTACATATGAATTGAACAATAACTTGCAACAAAAGGCAGACATGCAAGCTTGCTCTTACACTAAGTGAACAAACACTGAATAACAAATTGTAGGCAAAAGTAGGCTCAGCAATTTGTTATCACAATAACGGTTAAGAAAATAATGGGCAAGGCTGCTCTTATTTATACACACGCAAGGAGTAGGGAACCCTAAAATCTCCTTGCTTTTACAACAAGACTTGCCAACATGCAAGCTTTATTTCTAAAATTAAAACAAGAGAACTAACTAACAACTTGCTGAAAGCAAAAAGCAGAGAAAGCTCCAACTATTACAACTTGATTTTTCCATTTTACAAATAATAGATAAGCATTAATCAAGAATAGCAAGTTAAACTCAGAAAAGGCATCGAGTTAACTGTTGCTTTTTGAGTTCTATTCTTAGAAATCTTCGCTGCCCCAAAAAAGAGCTGATTTTTCTCCAAAAAACAGATTGCCGGAAAAAGTTGAGGTCTGGGTTTTGTAGACAATCACGTTCTGAAGAGATCCAATTCGTTAGATTTTGAAAAAGCTGAGGGCTTGCCGAAAAAGCATCGAAAAAGAAAATTTTCAGAAATATAAATTTTTTCAATCTTCAAGAGGAGTAAAAAGCAAGTGGACCCAAATCGATGAAAATTAAAAAAGATGACCACCTTTTTTTGAAATGTGATGCCCTTGAAATTTAAAGCATGAAAAAGTGTGCTTGTATGCATCCCAATCCCGAATCCATGAAGAAAACTGAAAAAGCACCCAGTTTGAGCCTCTAAATCTTGAAAAGTAGAAAATGATATCTTTTTTTCTCTAAAGGTCAACCTGCAAAATGTGAAGAATGAATGACAAAGCCTTCTTAAATAGAGTTTGAGGACAAAAAAGCGCTTTATTCTCCAAGCTTTAAAACTTTGAAGTCAATCTGGAACTAGAAACGTTGAATGTGGACATTGTCAAATTTCTAAGGCATTGAACCTTGGGCGCCCTTGGCTAGCTAGCCTTTCATCACTAGAGTTTGAAGATTTTCAAGTTTTCCTTGATAAAATGTCTTCGTTCGATCTTCAATTCAAGATGTTTGATACATCCTATGAACTGGCTGACAGACTCGTTGCGAAGTTTGATCAAATCTGAGAAGAATGTTCTAGAGGTTTCAACTTCTGAAAACACCTTTTGAGCTCTCAAAATCTTGGGCGCCCCTAGTTAGCTGGGGTGTCCAACTCCTCCAGAGTTGCCATTTTTCTGTGCGTTTCAACTTTCAAATTTGACCGTTTTTGTTCCTCATTTTCTATTCTGTGTTTGATCTGAAATTATTGGCAACTGATGAATCTAATGGTCTAGCTGAGATATCCACTGGAAAGCTTGAAGAATTCTGAAAAAGATGACAACTTTTGCAAACCCTAGAAACTGATTTTGACCTCCCAAAACCCTAGGCACCCCTGACTAGCTGTGGCACCCATGGATCATAGAGTTAGAATATTTTGAAGGTTTTTCATGATTTTCATTTTGCTCCTTTGATGAAACCTCTCTGTTCAATCCGTGATTCATGTGGTTTGACAACTCCTGTGAACTTGCTAATGGATCCGTTGCAAAGCCAGAAGAAATCTGAGAGCAAACTCTTGAAGGCATAAACCCTAAATCTTGTATCTAACCTCTTGAAATGTTGTTTGCCCTTGGCTAGCTAGGGTGCCTTTCTTTAGCAAACTTAGTTTTTATTTGAGTTTTTCAACTTTTTCTTTGTCTTCACTCCCCGCCGCTGAGAGTTTGCCAATCGCCTTCACCGTTGAACGTGCTTCGATTGTCAAGAACTAAAAAATACTCTAAGGGAGAGAATCCCAAGCGAATTGATTGGACAAGGGTGCCTAGACTCTCCAGACTTAGTTTATTTTTGCAACTTTCAAGATTTTCTAAATTCCCCTCCTTCATTCTTCGTTCCTCAAGCATATTTTGTTGTTTTCCAATCTGTGTAGCGTTTGAAACCTTGAATCTGACACCTGGCAGTTGGCCATCCTCCATTGAAGACCTCAGAGCTCCTGTTTTTGCTTTTGAAAAAGCAAAATAGACCCACCATAGATAAACTAATCTTTTGACGATTCTGACCAGACTAGCTTGATCAGGAAGTATTTTCAACCAATCAAAATCAGTTTGAGCCCTGGAAACAAAAATTATTTTATTAGAAAATTTTGCTAGTATCTATTTGAGAAGAAACTCAAAAAAACCCATAAAAAGTCTATATTTAGAAACTTTCTATTTTTAGAAAATTTTCTAAAAAGTAGGGCTGAAAAATTGAGATTTGGGTTTTGAATACAATGTCGGTCTAAAGAAACCTAGATCGTCAGATTTTGAATTTTTTTAGTTTTTGACCAACATAAATGACATGTAAATTACCATTTTCTGACTTTTTTGACAATTTTTACAAGACTTTGACCATTTTCACAAAATGCCTTAATGAAGCAAAATTTTTAATTTTGGGTACAACACCAAATACATAAGCCTCATAATGTCTCATTTAGACAACTTTTAATAATAACATTTAAATCACTCTTTTAGACAATGATTAAGTCCAAATTATAATTTAATTCCCTTACCATGTCCTTTAGCCTATAGGAAATAGAGATAGACTACAGGTCTTCAACCAATGTCTTCAATCTTGATAAGGGGACGTGGCAAGTGTCCAAAGTACACAATCAAAACACTTAATCATGTAACAAGGCTTCATTAGAAATTTTGGTACAATGGATCATAGCATGTTTATCTCACAATAAGAAACTAAATAGCACACAAGGCACATATTCGATGGGCATTATAATTTGTGCTTTCTATTTTAGTGCCTTAATGGAAAATGGGCATAAGCTTTGTTTTTCTAGCAACAACGCATACTGCTATCATGTCGGCCTCAAAACCTTTGTTTTTTGATTAAGGATTATGCTTTTTGTAAATGGCATTAATTCTATAAATAAAATTCTTCTCTTTTATTGAAAAGACAATTCTTACTTTCCATTTTGATTTGAACAGAGATTAAATGTGATCATGATCCATGTTGCAAAGTTTGTCTTTACGATGCATAGTGCATGTGATATATTAAATGATCCTCTCTCATTTATATTTTAAAGTTTCTCCAATTGGATTAAATCGGTATTAGATGCAATATATAAACAAAAGTTATTTCAATCCTGCTGTGGGACATACCAACTTTTTTGAAGTTCTTCACTTCACATATTACAGATTCAAGAAGATAAGATTAGGCCCTTAATTTTCTTTAAATATGTGAAACATATATTTTAAAGTAGCTTGATTAGGCCCTTATATAATTTTCTTCACAGCATCTGATTAATCAAGTAGAGATAAATGCATTAAAGAAGCTCTTTTCAATTGTGATAAAATTAATCTTGGCAACCTTTCCCCTACAAATTATCATGAAGGTCAAAGACAAGCCCTTTGAGCTCATATTTTTCATGAGTAGAATCAACTGAGGTTCCATCAAACTTAGATATCCACTTTAGATATGGTGCAGTAGAAAGAGGACAAACTATGCTGTTAAATTCACCTGGCTGTGATCAAACTTTTGCAATAATCAATGAGGTCCTGTGTGATGTAAGGGAGCTAGCCTTGGTGGGGCTTGAGCCTTGATATTTCATGTGACGTTGCTTGGTTTTTGCCACTAAACCAAGCTTGCCAGACTGAAAATTAGCATCAATTCAAGTTAGGAATCAAGCCTAGTGCCCTCCCAAATTAAGGAAATTATTGAAAAAATTGCAGTATATATTTTGAATGTTAAGAAACTTGTGTATAATTGAAGAAAAAATTGTTGTTTAACAATGGACACAAATATTTCTTGCGATGCGTTTTTTCTTCATTTTGACATACTTTTGTTATCTTGTTTTATCAGGAAGGAGATTATGAAGGAGAAGCAAAAATTAGAGAGGTTATTTAATTCTCCTACCCTTTCTAATCATATAATGTGATTCCATAAAATGGAAAAATATTAAGCAAATATAAGTTTATTTCATGGAAGCTTACTTGTACTAGAAAATGATAATAACTTCCTACTTTTGGGAACATGATATTGTAATTGAGTAGATACTTAGAACATACAAGAGTTACCTTGACTTTGAATACACAAGGTTAGTGGAGACATTTCACATTATACATAAAAGCGGAAATGCAAGCTGTATAATCTACATGAGCAAGGAATAATCAATAGAATTTTTTATTTTTTTTCCTTCATCAAGCTGATTTTGCTCTTCCTTATGCAGAATTTCATGCCCACCATTAATTCTTTTGCATCTCCTTTGGTTTACTTTTTGGATTGGATGTCTAGTGCTACAATTTAGGATTTTTTTTTTTTTTACAGTGTTGAAGAGAAAAGAGCTAATGAACACTGTTACATACATTTTGTTCTCAATTTCACCTAATGTACCTTTGGGGCCACCTTGTTGTTTGTATATACATGTATTAATTTGTAATGTTGAGGCATTTATCTTTTTAGAGAATAAATTCAAGTCCTTATACTTATTTCCAAAGTCTCTATGTCAATTTTATTAAATATAGAAAAAACAAATAAACATGTTCAAATAATTAGAGGAGGGTTTACTATGCTTAAAGTTGTTTATCTCATTAATTTTTAACCTTTCCACTCTCAGCCTATACTTTCTCACCCTTCAATTTGCAACAAATAAGACAGTGCCAAGTGTCTATTGACTATTCTATATGGTCACATGGAAATTGGAATATTAACAAACCAGAGCATAAAATATTGTCTTCTGCTATGTCTTCCCCGTCTCTTCTTGTGTGGCCTTATGCCTTGTTAATAAATAGTAAATACACAAGTTCCCACTTCCTTTATCTACTTGGAGGAGAAAAAAGTTAAATTACTAAGAAACTCCATGGCTTTAAAGCTTAGCATTCTACTTTTCTATGGGTGGATCTTGTGCTCATCCACATATGCTTATCCCTATCATTTGCATCCATTTCAAATTTTAAATGGATTTAATTTCCTAGTATAGAATCCTAGACCTAAACCTAAAACAAACCCACTTACAGTTAAAACTTAAAAGCATAAAACACCTCCATTTTGCCATTTGTTGATAAGAGAAGAACAAAGAGAAGAGAAGAGAAAAATAGTGAGAAGAAGAGAGGAAAGCATCATCACTTCATTATTTGAGGTAATTTTTGCATCCAATGTTGATTTTCTCAAATTCTTTATGATTTTTTTAAAAATTTCTTGAAAGTTTCAGAATTTTAGGCTATTTTTAAACAGTTTGCAAATATTTTGTTTCTCACAAAAATGCTATAAGAAGCAATGAGGGTTATTTTAGTGAAGAGTTTGAGATTGAATAAACAAACCAAAGAGGTGTTACTCTTGGGGATTATTCATTATTCAGGATGTGGGAGTATTGTGGGTGAAGTGGGGAAAAAAATCTTTTGAATGCCCTTCTACTCTCTTATGGAAAGAGCCCATTTGATGCCATGAAACTTTTGCCATTTGTGACAATTTTAGACAAATTTAAAAACAATTAAGGGGAGTACACATTGGTTGTGCAATGTGTGCAAGAGGGATTTGAAAGGGAGCTATACCAGGTTTTCTAATCATCTTTTGTGCATGCATGGACATAGGGCTAGGGTTTTCGAAAAAATAATCCCAGCTAAGGAGGTTGAGGTTTCTAGGTTGTATATGAAGAGCGAGTTAAGGGCTAAGGGTTCGCTAGTAGAATCAGCACATTCTCTTTTGTCTAACATGGATGTTGAGACCTAGATGGGAGAAAGTTCTATTAAAGGAAATAGAAAAGTTAGTTATAGGTTAGGTACAATTGCAAATATGTTGAATTTGGAATCACATGATGAGGCAAATGATGTAGTTGCCAAATTCTTTAATGGTCATGTCATCCCATTTGATGTGGCATGTTCCCCCTATTTCAAAAACATGTTAATAAAGACAAAGAACATCGGTTTCTCAAATACCCCCTTAAGAAAGAGCATTTTAATTCACAAACTTTTAGTGCAACACAAATGTAATAGAGTTATAGTAAAATTGTTCCTCAAGTAATGAGAGGAAACTCCCTTTTTTGGAAGAGTGTAGGAAATAATAAATTCCCTTATGCTTTCAATTTACAAAACCTAGAACTTATAGATCTCAAGTATGCAATACAAACAAACTTTAAACTAAAACCATCTTTTTGTTCTCATGCTAGGGTACAAGGCAATTCAATAATTTTGCACTAGATGGAAGATTTGTATTTTATGACCATCTACTACAGAAAAAGATATAACATATCTAATAAATGCTTACAATTTTAAATTAAATGTAGAGATTGAAAATTACAAGTAAAACACGATTGGCTTGAAAAGAACACAACACAAAGGACTATGAAGTAAGTATGAAAAACCGTAGACAAAGCCACAATACTTTCTTTAATAAAATTGCAAAAAAAATCTTGTGTTAGTTATTGGATTTACTCGATTGGCAAGAAAATTAATTGAAAAGACAACAACTCAATGAGCAACAATTTCACCAACAAGTAGGCATGATTATTACTATTAGAAGTAAAAATGAAAATGACACTTATTCATAAGGCTATAAAACTTTGTATGAAAACAAATAAAATAACTAACTGCACTATACTCTAGGAATAACTTGATTGCATGCAATGCAATTTTATTCCAAAATTGTATCCACTAAAACTAATCTAAACTCAAGCAATCTGTAGTTAGATTTTTGGTAAAGATTACTACAAAGCCAACAATAGATTTGTTAGAATTCACATCTCTTGCATGATAAGAGATCCAAAATAAAGTTTCCCTAAAAAGCTCATTGGGCTAAATTAAAGATAGTTAAAATAGCTACTCAACAACCCCACTGGAATTCCTTGGTGCTGAAACAACTTTCTGAATATAATAAAGGTATTAATCAACCCTAGCTTCACCTATCACTGATATTGAATCTATTTGTACAATCTATGTTTGAAGGCTGACTCTAGCCTTTAAAATTAATATCCCAAATCTCTTTAATTTCTTTTCTCCTTTTTGAACGGGAACTGTGATACATATTTATCACATGTTGAATTTTCCCAAATCTTTCCTTGATCAACAGCTGAAATTCACCTTTTACATCAGCCAAATAAAAAATACCACCTTCCTTATCAACATATTTACATGGAATATTAATCAGGAATTGCAAACCTTTCTACTTGAACTAATTTATTCTTTTGTTTAGTGAAAGCAAAAGAAGCTTTGTTTAGTATTATCCTAAGGGAATCAAACTGCCCTTTGAATGTGAAAATTGTCTTTCTATTTACTATTCAGTGTCAGAGTATTAACTTGTTTGAGTTTTTCTACAATTTTCTCATAAGAAAGAAGTGTATCCATTATACTACACCTTTCGATATCTGAAATCCCTTGGATAAATTTATTTGCCTCAGTTATCAGTAGCATTTTTTTTTCCTTTTAGGACAACTCAAAGTAGAATAGTATGATAGATTTGTTTTTTCAAATTATAAAGGGAAGCTATATGAGACCTAACTAAACTTAAAAAATTAATATAATTTAGAATTATGCACATTGTATAGGATTTTAATGGGTAGGGGGGTCAGTGGGAACAGGGATGTTTTCCTCAGATGTAAAATATTGAGCTGCCAACAATCAAGTTCCACAGTGAGATTTTCAGATTTAAAGGAAAACAAACTAATTCTAGCACAATGGAGACAACTTCCTACTAGTTAAGACAAATATTTAACTATAAACAAAGATTTTAAGGAAAAAAATAGATTTATGTTGATTACTTGCTCAATCAAAGACCAACAAATTTGCATCAATAGGAAAGAATTAAATGGATGAACATCACAAGATTTTAGTAAATAAATTTCTAAGTGATATCCAAAGTTATTACTTAATGAATAACTAGTATCAACACAAAAATTGATAAAGTAATTCAATACAATTTACTTTATTGAATCAAAAAATATGAGAATACAATAACTTCAACATAAACTTGTACAACATAAACTTAACTTCAATTCACATTTATTCACTACATAAAAATGAAATAACTTTACTTCAAATTTCGAGTGAAAAATTCTATAGCATATCTTTGACATGTATTCTCATTTTAAATTATGTACTCAAGACACTTATTTATAAGCTCTCCCAAATCTGTCCTTTTCGCTCTTGGTGGAGATCACTTAACTCACCACCTTTTCTTGATCATAGGTGGATCTTTAAGTGGCTTCTGCCACTCAAAAGTGTGCCTGTATGTCCCTTTATGTTTAAAACACTTTTGGTGGAGTTAACTACATTGCCACTTTGAAGAAACATGATAGAGTTGTCAAGTCACTTTACCACTTTGAAGAAACATGGCAGAACCCTTTAGAGGGTATTACCACTCCAAAATGGTGCCAATGTTTGAGTTATTTAATATCCTTGTTTGAAGTGGAGTTTCATAAGACATTAGCCACCTTTGGCATGTTTTTCTTGTGCATTTTCCACCCTTTCTAACTTAGATTAGACTTTTAATTGGCTCTGCCCCTGCGAAAATGCACTTGAACCTTGTTTCTTCCTCTTTGGAAACCTTTTGATATTGTGAACACCATGGTGGTGAGGAAACTTAGAAGGCAGCATAGTTTTCTTTCCACCACTGCCAAACCCTAACACCAATCTGGCCTAAGCCTACACAATCCTTGTGGGATCTCCAAAACCCTTATCATTGAAATATACATGGAGTACCTTATTACTGTTGATATATTTGTCCTTTTGCTGTTGTTTCTGAAGACTCTTGGAATACAGTTGCTGTAAGCCTTGAAGTCATCTACTTTGGCACTTGGAATACTCCACAAACCTGAAAAAATCAGAACGCTAAACCCAGTTTCTGCTATGAACAGCAGAGGAGACTTAGTTGATGTTTGAATGAAGGTTTTCCTTGCACATATAAGCACTATATAGCTTTAAAACCTCACTTTTACTTTAAAATGCCGACTTTGTTTATGAGGGACATCATGTTTTATCTGATTTTTCCTTTAGAACTCACACTTAGGCACTGAAAACTTGTATTGGCTGGCTAAGTTTAGGATGGGTGGGTATTACAGTGGCATTGACACCTTAAAATGGAACTCAGAATTAGACATCTTATCCTCCTTACTAGATGGTGCAAAATGGAACTCAGAATTAGACATTTTATCCTCCTTACTAGATGGTGCTTTCTGGAGAGCTTCTAACTATGACTTTAATGATAAAGCATAGCTTTCTGATGGCAAAACCTCCTGATATGCACACCTTTATGTGACTATATTTCCCTTTTTTCCATGCTAGTGCAGTTCACTATGGATATTGCCACTATAGGTTTTAATTTAACCTCTAGGCTCGGGCAGAAATCATTTAAGACTAGCCATATTTTGACTGCTTGGACAAAACTTAACTGTGCAACAACCACACAAAAGTGCACCCAATATGAAACTTCCCTAAATGATGCCATACTTGCGATTCACTTAAGCTTCTACCACTAGGTGGAGTTTTCACTTCATACTGCCACTTCTAGGCACCATTTTACATTAGCTTTTGTTAGTGTTTCATAGATCAGATTAAACAATTGAAAGCACTCAGAAAATTGCAACACATAAGACAATGAACAACACAAGATACCTTGGGAAAACCCTCTTGAGGGAGAAAAACCCAACAAATATTTCTCTTATATATATAGGAACAAGAGCAGAAATCTGCTTACAACTCAGGCCCAGCAATGGCCGAATTTGATACAAAGAACAATCGCACCTCTCCTAGATGCAAAGGTACAAAAGAATATGTTTCTCCTTGAATTCGATCTGCTGCTACAAAACAAAGATCTGCTGCAACTGTACGATCTGCCGCTACACAATGATGATCTGCTGCACAATAATGATCTGCTGCTCAAGATATTAATCTGCTGCACTTGTGCGACCTTCTCCTAGAAATGTGAATTATGAAGAATGAACTTGATAATGAAATGACAAACATGACCTTGTATATATACAAGATGAGGTAACTCAACAAGGAGGTCGGCCTTCCTTATTAAATAATTAAATTACAAAATACAAAGTAAGGTCGGCCCAAATAAGATCATCAACTATTTACATAAGGTCGGCCTTCTTATAATTCGAAGTCTCAAGCATATAAAATTGAATAGCCAAAGGCTACATTCAATTTTTCATTCTTCTTGTAAGTTGTACAAGGCTGGAAGTATAATCCAGACGTTGCAAAACATCAACACTCCCTCTCAGCTAGGGATGATACTTCCAGCTGCACAAGACACATCATCTCAATGTGAAAGCAAATAGGATATCACCTCATCGTGATATCAACCATCATGGCTACCTCCATAGATGGTATGTACAAGTGCTCATCACTTAATGTGATGTTGTCACCTTAGCGTGACTTTCACCATGCCTCCTCCAGAGGGTGAAACACAAGTACAAGTAAATCATCACGGACTCCCTCGCGTGATGTTGTCATGGAGTCACACACATGACATCCACCATGGCTCTCCCAGAGGGTGGAACAAGGGCTTTCACTTCAAACTTCTCTAGTAGAGAAGAATGCATTAACAAGGGCTTGCACCTCAAATCTCTCTCAATAGAGAAATGCATTATCAAGGGCTTGCACCTCAAATCTCTCTCAATAGAGAAATGCATTATCAATTCTGAAGATCACTGATACTGAGACTCCCTCTCAGCCAGGGCTTCATTCTCCACCATATGAAGCTTGTCTCGAAGGTACACAACCATTATCCTAAAAGAGATGCTTGATGTTAATGACTGCCATCTGCTCATCAGTGCTGATATACCTCAACTGAATATCTTTCCTCGATACCATATCTCTGATATAGTGGTATGCTTACTTTATCATGAAACCCATGGAAAGACAGAAAGCTTCTCAAGGCTTTGATTAACACAAGGGATGATAGTTGGCTTCAATACTTGTTCAACCAATCCTGCAAGGAGCTTTCAAAGCCACACTGCTTCTTGAGCCGCCACACAAGCTGTAATGTACTCGGCCTCTGTTGTACTCAGTGCCACAGAAGACTACTTCCTTCTATACTAGGATATCATCGCAGACCTCAACTGAAACAACATCCAGAGCAACACAACCATCTTCTTTAGGTTCACTAGGCTCCCTCTGAATCTTCAATCACTTGTATCAACCTCTTGACCTCATTGCCTGCAACGCTTGCCTTAGAGAAATGGTTTCCAACACACACCTCTGTAGAGATTCAAGGTTGTCCTCTTTGACCGCATCCCGAATCACTCTATTCTGAATAGGTTTGTGGAGCTACCAATGTTAAATCCAGGTTGACCTGACTTGAGCAATTCAGAACTCAACTGCTGAAGAGGTACTTCAACAATTTAGCATCCGGCCTTGCAACACTGCAACCTTTACTTATTCTCAACGAGTCATAGTACTCCCTCTTAAGGTTTATTCTTCCTCTTCTAAATGATGTCTTCAGCTAATCACTTAGTCTCTAAGCTATAGGTAGAGTCTCCATTCTTCAACCTATAGGATGCATCAAGCTCTTCTTGAAAGAAATCTCTTACGCTTCTTGATTTATCCTGAAATCATTAACAAGAGATTACTAATAGTTCATGGAACTCAACTATCTCAAATAGACATACCATAACTAGGAGCATACATGATTGACTATCTCAATAGCATGAATTAGTGGCTATAAAAACAATTCATGAACATTATTCAACCATGCAATATTTCAAAATCTCCTGAGTAATAGATAATTAATTCATCAATCATGACATGACTTTCTTTCAATTTCTCAGAAGAGCTAATCTCAAAAGACAATCTTCACAATTTAGCATGATCCTACTTGCAATGAATAATTCTAAAGAATCTTATCACAGTGATCACTATTTACTAGAGAACCACGAATTTGACTAAACACATGATTCAAATAATCAAGGTCAGATTTGCACAACTCAGCAAACTGAATTTTAACCTAGAAGGGTAATTGCAATCAAAACAAAGAATATTTATCTCTTAAATATTCTGAAGGGTGGACATAGTACGATACGTTGCTCTTGCACTCAAATCAGTACACAACCTTCACAACTTGAACATAGGCCCATGTCTAGAGTAGAAATTCACTAGAATCATTTTGGGGAGAGATCTCAATCACATCCGCAAATGAAGCATGCTGATTAGGCCTGGTAGGACAATCCTTCGCATAGTGACCCAATTTGTTACATCTAAAGCATTGAACGCGAGAGAGGTCCTTCTTGAATGCAGGAGCACCATCTGACCCATTATCTTGATTCCTCTTGAAGAATCCTTTCTTCCAAACTTTTATTTTCTTCGACGAATGAGAGGCGAGAACATGTATATCTTCATTCTTTGGACTTTGACCCACACCTCTAGCTGCCAACCTCGACTCTTCTTGAATGCAGTCGGCCCTTAATCGATCAAACTTGGGAAGTTTCGATCTCGCACTGATTCCTTGAATGTAAGACTCCCAAGATGAAGGAAGACCATTAAGAGCCAACATGGTCAAATCCTTGTCATCAACAATGTGACCAATGGTAGAGAGCCGATCTCTCAACTCGGAAATCTTCATGAAGTAGCTGATGACAAATTATTCTTCTGCCATCTTGACGTGATGAAGCAAGTGCTCGACTGGTGTTGTTGATTTTGTACATCTCTTCCAATGCATTGAATATTTCTCTTGCTGTATCCAACTTGAAGACAATCGGAACAACATGATCTTTGATGGAATCAATCAACACTTTCTTTGCCCTAGTATCTTTCTTCCTCCACTGCAACTTCTCTTCTTCCTCCTCAAGTTCGGAAACTTTTGTTTTCACAAACTCAACTAAATCATTTTCTTCCAATGTGAGCATGATCCTGAACCTCCATGATGTGTAGTTCGAAACTCCTTTGAGTCTATCCTCGATTTTCGGACCATTCACCATTTTGAACTTTAAAGCAAAAAGAAAGGATAGATTGAAAAAGATTAAGGTAATGCTTGCAAAATAAATCTGATCACAATCTTTTTCAAACCCGCTCTGATACCATGTTAGTGTTTCATAGTTCAGATTAAACAACTGAAAGCACTCAGAAAATTGCAACACATAAGACAATGAACAACACAAGATACCCTGGGAAAACCCTCTTCCTGAGGGAGAAAAACCCAGCAAATATTTCTCTTATATATATACGAACAAGAGCAGAAATCTGCTTACAACTCAGGCCTAGCAATGGCCGAATTTGATACAAAGAACAATCGCACCTCTCCTAGATGCAAAGGTACAAACGAATATGTTTCTCCTTGAATTCGGTTTGCTGCTACAAAAAAAAAGATCTGCTGCAACTGTATGATCTACTGCTACTGTATGATCTGCTGCTACACAATGATGATCTGCTGCACAATAATGATTTGCTGCTCAAGATGTTAATCTGCTGCACTTGTGCAACCTTCTCCTAGGAATGCGAATTATGAAGAATGAACTTGATAATGAAATGACAAACATGACCTTGTATATATACAAGATGAGGTAACTCAACAAGGAGGTCGGCCTTCCTTATTAAATAATTAAATTACAAAATACAAAGTAAGGTCGGCCCAAATAAGATCATCAATTATTTACATAAGGTCGGCCTTCTTATAATTCGAAGTCTCAAGCATATAAAATTGAATAGCCAAAGGCTACATTCAATTTTTCATTCTTCTTGTAAGTTGTACAAGGCTCGAAGTATAATCCAAACGCTGCAAAACATCAACAGCTTTGCCATCTCAAATGGTGCCACACTTTGACAACTAACAACCCTCAAATCGTGGCATGTTTTCCTTTCTTCTTTGCCACTTTTGGTGCTGTTTTAACTTGGTCCCGACCTCTTAACTATGTGCCTTGTTTCAGCTGTAAACATTGTCTCTTTATTTGGGTGAAAATTCATAATGCTTTAGCCACTTTTAAGGATTGTGTAATGTCCCCCATTTTTACGCCATGTTGTTTCGTAAGCATTGGCTAGTTTCCAAGGATTTTTGAAGGCTCCTAGGTAAGTTGGGAGAGTTCCAAGGTTCTTAAAGAGCTCAGTAGTGGCCTTCCTCAACATCTAGTGGTGTGTTGGCATTTTGTTGGTCCTCGGGATGGTGGTGATGACCTTTTCATTGCATTTTTGGCCATTTGGGTTGTTCTCCACATTTCTTGGAGAACACTACTATTTTTAGTAAGTGCCCATTTTCACACTTGGCATATTTCCTTGTCATCAGTTGTAATTTCCCCTTTTTGAGCGAGCATCAGAGTTTGGTGGTTTAGTCTATCACCAGGTCCTTGTAGGCTAATAATAGTGATTAGAGGGCCCTGTTGTGGAGATATCTGGTATCTTAGTTGGTTGTTTGCAGTGCTGTCACCTCCAGATCCTTTGTATATTCTAAGGCTTGGTTATTGAAGGGTTTTTGGCTTCATTTCTGTATACTTACTATTTATAGTAAGTCAGTTGGATGATAGAGGCCAACCTTACTATTTACAGTAAGGCACCCTGGTTAGCAGAGAATGCAGTGGGCTACCTCCTGGCGCAGACGGAATACATTTATGAGGTTTATTTATGGAGCTATAATATTATAATTATTATTAAAGTTGTACCTTAATAGTAATTAATTATTAAAGTGCACGTAATTAAATAATTATTTGACTTTATTAAAAAAGTTATTAAATGATTATAAAGTGCATATTTGGGTGCCCACTTTATGAGATATTATAAAGTCAATAAAGCAAATAAAGTTTGTTATATTTACTGATTATAATGCCTCTTATGTAATCGCCCCCCTTGAAGGAGGAGTATATAAAGGCATCAAAAGCAAATGAATTATTATCTTTGATCATTTTTCAACACTTGGCTTTTTGGATGCTTTGGCATTTGGAGGTGAGACCTAGGCTTTTGCTGCAAATAGATCTTGGAGAGTGTAGGTTCTCTTTGTTTCGAGTTTTCCGAGGGCGTGAAAGATCATCTGAGGTTTGCTAATCAGGTGGCTTTATCTTAGAAGTCACATTGTGCTTCATTGGAGTTGATTCAACATATTCATAAGTTTACAAGGGCCTAAGTGCAGATTTTCAGACTATTGGAAGAATACACTACTTGAGGATACCCATCATTAGTTGCTGATCCATAGAATTTAACGCGATGAATACCACAAACATTACTAGTCACTTCATCTACCACATGGCTGCAAGTTATTCCTTCTTGTGGCAAATCTTCTTCCCTACTCAAAAGTTCACACTCTTGATATACCTTCCAAATGCCTTCATCTTCATGAATCTCCTTAGTATTAAGCAAGGTTTCATCATTTTGGAGTTCATTTATACCTTCAACAATTTGCTTGATCTCCATAATCCCTGTATTAGCTTCTTGTCCCTCAAGTGTGGCTGCAATAGGTGTTTGATTTTCTGCTTTGCATAAAGAATGATGAGCTAATGTCAAATCAAGACAAAGCCTATCAACCTATTTCTCCTTCTCTTGGTAAGCATCATAAGTCTCCTTTGCAAACTTAATGGCATTATCCCTATCTGTGAGCAAGTGCAAATAATATGACTTAATGGATTCCAATGCCTCTTTGATAGATTGCATCTTGAAAAGAGTGTCTCCCTCTTTAACTCCATTGGGTTTCTCTTCAAACTGAAACTTCCAACAAAGTTCTTCAATGAAGTGGTATGTGCTATCAAATCTTGATAACACTTTAACAATCTTCTCTTTTGAGACCAATAAATTATCCTTCAAATTTTGCAGCTTTTTAGGCCCTTGATCCCAATCAGCAAAGAGGTTTTGCTCTTCGAACATCAATTTTTCTGATTTGCTTTTATTGGCAATATTTTCAAAATCAGTTTCATTACTAACCTCTTCACTACATAACTCCTGAATAGAAGGCCTGTCAGCAACTTCATCAAGCAAATTAGTATCTCTATCTTTACCTTTCAAGATCTCGTACTCTTCTTGTGTGTCAATCTGAAAGGCACCCAACCCATTTTTTGATTTTAAAACATTCTTCTCTTGAACATAAGAAATCACATTCTCACTAGCCATTGCTGCAACTTCTCCTCCAATGATCACTTCAGTGCTTGCAATGCAAATTAAACCGAAATATGCCAGCCAATTTTTTCATTTTATTACACAGCTAAATTCACCCATTAGCATTAGTGCAAATATAAACCAGTTGAATGTAACCCTCTCCTCTGATCAACCCAAATCCCAATGCGGGCAAGGTTGAGAGCATACACGAAAGGGGGTCATTAGAATAATCAAAGCTTGTTGGAAGTAACGAAAAGGAGGTGCAATCACTCAACCACTTATTCAGCGGGAGGACATACAATGCAGAAAGTAAAATACAACTCGACCACTTCTTCAGCGGGAGCTGGTTGACAGCTCAACCAATCAGCAAGATGAGATAATGCAAATTACACAAAGTAACAGGCGGCAAGCCAACCTCTTCCACTTTTCAGCGGGTGATACAAGGAATTGAAACTAACTAAGACTGAAACATGCCAGTCTCATCCACAGTCGTGGGAATTACAAGAATTAGATCAGAATAAGAGAAGTGTTGACAATACTACTATGCAGCTTACAATATGATAGAGAACCTGCCAAGCACATGTTATTAGAAATGAGTTAATGTTGCCATAATACCAATAACTCTCCTATACTCAAACCCGCCCAAGAGATGACTTCTCATAACCTGATATGACTATAACAGTGACTGAAACTGTGTAGACCAGCAGCATGTATCCTCCCTAAATTGCTCTTAACTTACTCAAAACTCATCCAAAAGGCATGAGACAAAATGCATAATACTCTAATACTAATGGTGACCAAGACTAGACACCAAGACCCACCCAAACAGCCTGCATTAATTTGCATGGAATCCAAGACACTTTCAGCAAGGTGCACCCCTCTAGAAAGGGCGATTTTACCTTTTAAAAATCCACACTTAATATTAAATTCTGAAAGTTAGCAAGTAGGGTCGCCCCTAGCAAAGAAAACATTAGGCAAAGCACCCAGAACCATACTATTTTTATTTTGCAAGATATGAATGAAAACTACAATTAGCTGAAGAGATTCAACAATATTGAAAAATTGGTAAAAAAGAAAAACACATCAACTACAAAATGCTCAAGCTCAATTCAAGAACATAGACAAACCTATCTTAACTAGTTGCTATCTTTCAAGCAAGAAGTCAAGCCTAGCTAGGGGGTATGCCTTCCCCGAAGCACTCAGTCACCATTCCGGCAGCATAACTTTGCAGTAAACTTCAAGATGCTGAAAGAGAGAGAAAAGCCTCTTATTTATAACTTTCTCCAACCTCAAATTCAAATTCTTTTCCCCTCCAATTAGGTCGCCCCCATGAGATTCACATTCAAATTCACTTTGACATTTTCCTTTCATTTTTGTAAATGTAATCAAATCTTTTCTAATGGGATCCTAAGAAACACTAAGATTGAACTAAAGTCAAAAAAATCTGTATAAGAAACTTTCTAAGTCAAATAATATTTAACTTCTATGTTCAGATTTTTGATTTCCAGATCTTCGATTTCCAGATTTGAACTTCTTATTAAATGTGTTGATTGCAGAACATTGTCCAATTTTTTTATGTTTGCATATCGAATGAGGAACCACCATAAGTAAGGGAGAAGCCCGCCCCTAAGAGGCACACCTCATGAGAGAACGTGTCTCCACAAGTGGAGACACGTCCACTCATGGGACGCGTCCTTTAGGGTGTGGCCAATAACAAGTTTGTTTATCATTTGTTACATATATACCCTTCTACAAGATGGCGGATGTTTAAGAGGATTCCGATTTAAGTAAATGCATAATATATCATCACGTGTTTTATCGAATTTTATATGTATGCTCATAACTTCGATTTAAATGTTCCTTAAATTTATTTGATTTATAAGTGATGATCTTTGATCATATCTGACTGAAGCTATCATCATTAACACTCCCTCTTAGCTAGGGAAGATATTTCAAATCAAATAAGTCAAGATATCACCTTCACATGTGATATGACATGTTTTCTCAATGTTGTCAAGTCACATGACATTCTTCATAACACATCTTCATTATTTCAACACTCCTTTAACTAGGAAGGATAGCTTCCAAAGTGATATCACCTATCTCGTGATATCGGAAGGTATGATATGCTTCTGAAAGTGTCAAGTCACATGACATTCTCCATAACATATCTTCATTATGGTATGTGCACTGACATCAAGTCACATGATGTCTACCATAATTCATGGCATATCCACAGATATAAATATCCACCATGATTATCTCTTACAGATCACAATGACCTTCAGATATCAAGTCTCATGATATCCATCAAGGTGTTCAAGAGATACTATCATGACATGTCCACAGATATCAAGTCACATGATATCTATCATGATAGTTCATCATTGTAAATTCGTCACTTTACAATGTCAAATACAAGTGTTCATTATTGAAAGATCGTCACCTTTCGATAATGTACACAAGGGGAGTAGGCCCATAAAGTCATGCAGTCACACACGACAAAAGAGTTTACACATTAAACATCTTTATATATTAGTACAATTTATAAACAATTTGTATTTCAAACATAAATAACAAATTACATTTCAACCATACCAAGTTTCTTCCTGAAGTGCTCTACCTTGATCCGGGAGAGAGGCTTGGTGAGAATGTTTGCAGTTTGATCATTTGTACTAATATACTCCAACTCAATCACTTTCCTTTCCACCATATCTCTTACATAATGATAGGGGATCTCAATGTGTTTAGATCTGTCATGAAAGACAGGATTCATAGAGAGTTTTATACAACTCTGATTATCACAATGAATAATCGTAGGATTCAAGGGCTCACCAAAGAGTCCCACAAGCAATTTACGAAGCCACACTGCTTCTCTTGCTCCCATTGAGGCTGCAATATATTCAGCTTCCGTTGAGCTCTGTGCAACTGACGATTGTTTTCTACAAATCCAGGAGATCATAGCCAATCCCAAACTGAAGTAGCATCCTGATGTGCTTTTTCGATCAGTTACACTTCCAGCCCAATCTGAATCAAAGTACCCATGTCGATCTAGTGGATCATTCTTGTAAAGAAAACCATATCCAATAGTGCCTTGAAGATATCTAAAAATATGTTTTACAACCATCAAGTGAATTTCCTTGGGTCACACATGAACTAGCTGAGAATATTTACAACATAGCAAATATCAGGTCTGGTGTTAACCAGATACATCAAGGATCCAATCATCTATCTGTAAAGGGTCGGATCTGCACATTTGGATTTTGCTGTTGCTTCTTTCAATTTGTGAAGGTTGGTTTCCATAGGTGTAGACATCGGTTTATAGTCCAACATTCCAAATCTCTTCAGAATGTCAATAGTATACTTTCCTTGATTTAGTATAATACCTTTTGATTTCTGCCATACTTCCAAACCGAGGAAGTAGTGAAGAATACCCAAGTCTTTCATGTCAAATTCAGAGATTAGATCTTGTTTCCCTTGAGCAATGAGGTGATCTTCTCTTGTTATCAGTAGGTCATCAACATATAAAATAATTATAAACATATCACCTTTGATTACCTTGAAGTAGAGATTGGAGTTAGCATCATTCTTGGAAAATCCTAATCCCAAGAGATAGTTGTCAATTCTTTCATACCAGACCCTGGGAGCCTGTTTACGTCCATAGAGAGCTTTCTTGAGCCTGCACACATGTGAGTTAGATTTATGTATCACAAAACCTTCAGGCTGTTCCAGATAGACTTCCTCTTCAATGGTTCCATTCAGGAAGGCAGTTTTCACATCCATTTGATGGATCTTCCATCCTTTAGCTGCGACAATGGCTAGTACTGCTCTCACTGATGTATAACGGGCAACAGGTGCAAATGATTCTTTGTAATCAATGCCTTCCTTTTGAGAAAAACCCCTAGCCACGAAACGTGCTTTATGTTTTTCTATACTGCCATCAGCAGCATGCTTGATTTTGAAGAGCCATTTAGAAGAAACAACAGATTTCTCTTTTGGTCTAGGCACTATGTCCTATACATCATTCTTTAGTATGGACTGGTACTCCTCTGTCATTGCATCCTTCCAGGCTTGATGTCTGAAGGCTTCTGTAACACTAGCAGGTTCAAAGTTTATGATGTTGTTCATTAAGGCAACATAGCTAGAGAAATGTTTGGGTCTTTTACTCTCCCTGAACGTTCCTTTAGGTGCTGCATGATCCTCTGCTTCTTTGATCATCTTCCTTGCCCAAAGTGGTCTCTTTCTGCCGATGTCATTTGTGTCCTCATTTGAAGTGGTAGGAGGTTCAAGTGGCATTTCCTCAGGATGCTCCCTCTGAATCTCAGGAGCAGGTTCCATTTCAGGTATTCTAGGGAAATAGGTTTTTGTCTCACTAGTACTTCTTGCCCTCTTGAATGCAATGTCTTCTTCGAAGATGACATCTCTGCTCAACTCAATTTGTTTCTGCCCTGGTATGAATATTCTATAAGCTTTCGAGGTTTCACTATAACCCACAAATACTCCCTTCTTTCCAGAAGGTTCTATTTTGGATCTCTTCTCTTTGGGTACATGAATATAGACAGGGCAGCCAAAAATCCTAAGATGGCTAATGTCAGGTTTTATGTCGGTAAAGGCTTCTTCAGGAGTTTTGTTATTAAGATGAGAATGAGGACATCTATTTTGGATATAGACAGCAGTCCTAGAGGCTTCTGCCTAGAAAGATGTTTCAATGTTTTGGTCTAGCAACATTGCTTTAGCAGCTTCTACAATGGTTCTATTTTTCCTCTCAGCAACCCCATTCTATTGAGGGTTGTAAGCGACAGTGAATTCCCTCTTAATTCCGGCACTCATGCAGAATTCTTTAAAGATCTCAGAGGTATATTCTTTTCCATTGTCTGTCCTTAAGGTTTTTATTTTCTAAACTCTTCGAACCTTTTGAGGATTTCTATTGACTCTTTGCATTTAAGGAAATAGATCCAGGTTTTCCTAGAGAAGTCATCTACAAATATAACATATTATAGAAATCCTGCTTTAGAAGGTACAGACATGGGTCCACAAAGATCAGAGTGAACCAGTTCTAATACATTAAGGGTTTTACTTAGGCTATTTTGGAAGGATCCTTTAGTATTCTTTCCTAGGGCACACCCTTTACAAGTTCCCTCATGAGATAGTTTTAGCTTGGGTAAGCCTGTAACAAGTTTTTCCATAGAAGGTAGGGCACGGAAATGAAGGTGACCTAGTCTTCTATGCCAGATTTCATTTGAATCAATAGTGTCAAGGGTAAGGGCTTGTTTAACCTCAGTGCAAAGTTTGTAAAGGTACCCTTGTCTTATGCCTATGGTATGTGCTTTTTTGATAGTTGAGTTTTTAGGCCACACTAGAACTTTACCATCCATAAATGTAACTCTGTAGCCATTGTCTTCAAGGGCAGAGATGGATATAAGATTTCTCTTAATTCCAGGTACAAATAGGACTCCAGTGAGTTGTAGAGAAATCCCAGATTTCAACTTGATGGAGCATGTTCCAACCCCTTTTACAGGGTATGCAGAATCATCCCCGATGCTTACTTCTTCATCAAACTTTTCAGTCATGGAGTCTAGGTGTTCTCTGAACCCTGTGATGTGTCTGGATGAACCACTATCAATTACCCAATTTTGAGTGTTGTCAGATACTTGATTAGAAAGGGCTGTGTAGAACACAAGGTTCTCAATTTTCTTAGGTTTAGCCTCTGGTTCCCTAATAGTTTCTCTCATAAGTGAGACTAGTTTATCTGCTCTTGCAAGATGATTTTCAAATCTGATCACAATAGACATTATGAAGAATGTGATGTGAATTCGATTTTAGAAAATACGAATTTCTTTGAGCAATCTGATTTTAGATTTGATTTGGATTCGCACAACGTGGCTCTGATACCATGTAAATGTAATCAAATCTTTTCTAATGGGATCCTAAGAAACATTAAGATTGAACTAAAGTCAGAAAAATCTGTATAAGAAACTTTCTAAGTCAAATAATATTTAACTTCTATGTTCAGATTTTTGATTTCCAGATCTTCGATTTCCAGATTTGAACTTCTTATTAAATGTGCTGATTGCAGAACATTGTCCGATTTTTTTATGTTTGCATATCGAATGAGGAACCACCATAAGTAAGGGAGAAGCCCGCCCCTAAGAGGCACGCCTCATGAGAGAACGTGTCTCCACAAGTGGAGACACGTCCACTCATGGGACGCGCCCTTTAGGGTGCGGCCAATAACAAGTTTGTTTATCATTTGTCACATATATACCCTTCTACAAGATGGCGGATGTTTAAGAGGATTCCGATTTAAGTAAATGCATAATATATCATCACGTGTTTTATCGAATTTTATATGTATGCTCATAACTTCGATTTAAATGTTCCTTAAATTTATTTGATTTATAAGTGATGATCTTTGATCATATCTGACCGAAGCTATCATCATTAACAATTTCGAACTTCATTCTCCATAACTCGGCGTCCAAACATAAGGAGGATGAAACTTTATTTAAAATACCAATAAAAGGAATGTTAGGTGCCCCGATTAATAAAGTGAAATGCTTTTTAAATATTTCTCCAAGTATGGCGTCCAAAATACTTAAGTGAGAAACCTTATAAAATTTGCTCTTTTTAATAAACCAACTTATCTCTCCATTTGGGCGTCCACCAAGCCTTAGTAAAAATATTTAACTTAAAACAATATTTTCATCAAATATCGAACTTGGCAAAATAATCACCTCAAATGCTGGAGACTGGCTGAATATATTGCCCTGCTCGAAATAGCCATGATACCAGGTTGCAGGAATACTGCCAAAGTTAGCACTAAAGGTGTTGGAGACCAAACTGCTCAAATTGACCTGCCGGATATAGCCGTTGAATTGAACTGCAGAAATCTTGCTAAAAATAGTACTGCTAAAAATAGGACTTACTAAAATTATCATACTGCTAAAAATAGTAAGTTGTCCCAAACTCATTTTAACCACAATCTGAGCAGCCGTCGTACTTACTAAAAATAGTAAGTCCAAAAAAGTTATTTGATTCAATTGCATGCACACTGTCGCGAAGCCCTCTGAAAACCTAGAAGGAATCCAGAATCCGAATTGTAAATCTCCAACATGCAGCCATCGTAACTTTATAAAAATAGTAAGTCCGAAAAAGTTCTCTGATTCAATTGCATGTCATACCACTGCGAAGCTCTCTGAAAACCTAGAAAGAATCTCGCAACCAAATTGCAAAACTCCAACATGCAAACCCCTGAATCCTCAAAGAAAACCTTCAAGCAGCTGGAAACCCTAATTCTGCCTATTACTAGCCTACGAGTATCCAAGAATAGGCTAACAGTCACTGGAAAGTGTAGTGCTAAAAATGGGGACATTACATAAACTTGGAACTTCATCTGGATCAAAAGGAAATGTATCCCACTCCGGTTCATTATCATATATTGGTGCCATTACCCCCGGATCTCAAATTTGAATGGTTTGATTGTATTGATCAACATGAAAGAGATCATTATGATCCTCTTGGATTGTTAACTCATTGAATGAGTCACTCCTCATTCCACTCAAACTGAAATCTTCATTTGTAACTTCCTCCAAGAGCATAGTTTCATGATCAAGCTCAATACCGCCTTTGCCACCATCATCATACTGGAAATAAGAGTTATCAAAGCTGACTGCTTTGATTATTTTATCATTTTTATCTTCAACAAACCCATCATGAATAAATATGTTGCTGATTTCTTCATTAGCAGCCCAATGAATACCAAACAGGTCTTCTTGGCTACTTGTCAAAAGTTTATCTTGTGAAAACTCTTGAGAGGTTTGAACAGCAGCAAGAGGGGAATAATCTTTCACCAAATCCTCAACAAGAAGAGGTATTAACACATTGGAATCACCACCAACATCGTCACCATGGTAATGATCATAAGCTGGTGAATCCAAGTGCCCCTGCTTAGTTTGGGCGCCCAAACTTAGAATTTTTTTTTGTTTCCGTCAGATGAGACAAGGAAGGCACATCAATCGAGGGAAGAAATTAAAAATTGTGAAAAAGTTTCTAAGTCTGCTCAACATGGGCACCCTTGGACAAGAAGGGCACCCAATTTTTGAAGGGTCGGATGATAGAATCAGAGATTGATTTCCACAAGCAACGTTGTTCAATTTCTCGTCAGCTTCGTAGTGGATGTCTTCGTTAGCTCGTTCGATCATGCAATCAACTAGAATCTCTGATCAAACAAAGGCCATGGCGAGAGGCATTTTGAACTCTAAAGGTAAAAAATGATAAAATTGGCTGAGTCTAGTGAATCTGGGTGCCCCAGAAAGAGAAGGGCACCCAAGTTTTTGAGGTGTTAAACAAATGAATTTGCATCTAACGCCTCTAACGTAGCTTCATCAGACTTGATCAAGCTCTCCAACGCAATCATCAACACGTCCGTCAGAATTGGCATTCATCAGATATCGAAGGCTGAACAAAGGAGAAAAGTGAGTAAAACGATAAAAGATGAAAGCAACAGTGAAAAACTCAAAAATTTCACCAACTCTGGAGAAGTTAGGCGCCTCCAGCCAAGGAGGGCACCTAGGGTTTTGAAGCATCAAATGTCAGTTTTCGGAGATGGAGTATCCATGAGACCCCTTCTAGAATCTTCTTAGTTATCTAGTGAATCCCTTAGACAGTGAATCTGATCAGTATAATGTCCGAAATTATGAATTCATCTGAAGGTCAGAAGACGAGCAAAGTTTGAAGATCATAAAAATGGCTAACACTGGAGAAAGTGGGCACTCCTGGAGGAGATAGGCACCCATCAATTTGAAGGGTCAAACAAAGTTTTTGTCAGAAGATGTCTCCAGAACAATGTTGTCAGATTTGATCAGGCTCCGTGATGAAACTTTCAGTTCGTCCATCAGATCAATCTAGAAGCCGGGAGACAGGATCAACCTAAGGTTGAAAATTGAAAAGAAGTTGAAAATGGTGAAAAATTGCTTAAGTCTAGAGAGATTGAGCGCATCACCTCAAGAAGGGCGCCCAACTTGCAATGCCTTAGTGAATCTTTTGAAAATTTCAAAATCTTGAGAGAAGAAAAGAAAAACGCCTAAGTTCATTGCATGAACTAAATTTAGGGTTTCAAGAATTAGGGTTTTGAAGGCTATTTCTCAAGGTTAAACTTATTTAAAGGCACCTTTGTTTTTTATTTTTCATATTTTCTTGCAGGTGGCTTCAAGGAGGAATAGAGCAGCAACTTCAAAACCTATATTTTTTCAAGAACATAAACTTGTTGGTTTTTCATAAATTTTCAGATCAGCTCTCAAAGAAGGCTTGCTTTTTCATACTTCTTCATCTAGAACATCAAATTTGTGAAGAAGGCCATTGTTTTCAATTTTCAGCAAGTTGGTTTATATTTGTTCTATCTTCTGGACAATTTTTGAAGAAATTTCTAAAGGTTGCAGCAGCAGCTTTTTATTTTGCATGTCAGAGAAAACTTCAGAACTTTCAACTTCCAATCTTTTGGGTCTATCTCAAATCTTCTTCTGGACAAAACCCATATCACAACTTTTTCAGTGAAACTTCAAGTGGCTTCTTCTCCAGTGAAACTTCAAGGTTTTAAAAATATAATCAACTGGGTTCATCCAAAATATGCCTCTAAACAAAACCCAAATGTCAGCTTTTTTCTGCTTTTTCAGAGAAAATTAGGGTTTGTTGTTTTTTCAGTCTTCATTCAGGGTTTTGAAAAACGGACGACCTGGGTCCTCTTGTAATGAAATTCTAAACAAAACCCGTATCTCAAAAAAATTTCCAAAAAATTCATCTGTTTGACGAAAAAAAATCAACAGACTAAAAATAGAAGGTTGTGCAAAACTTGTCAAAACATAGGCGTGTTTACAAGCAATCTTCGAGTTTTGCAAAAAAAAGTACACTCCTACAAAGTATAAGACTAGATCAGCCTTGTACCATGATTTCATTGAAACAACTGAAACTGACTTGTTCCATATTAAGCCAGTGTTCCTCTGTGTGCTTTAGAAGATGCAGGCAATGTCACCATCAGGCACCTTGGCCATTCAGGTCTTCTTGCAGCAGCATCCATACCTTTATCAGTTCAAAGTATGGAGTTCGTAATTGCTTGCATCAAGCATTACAATCCAACAACGAGGGAGATTCAGTCAGTGGACGGAAGAATCATTTGCAGCCTAAAACCTAACATGATAGAAAGATGTTTCTCAATTCCACCTTGGCCCGGAAGCGTTACTATCTCTCGAGAAGAATGCGAAAGAGTATGGGAAATCGATAAAAACAAGTACAGCAAGAAGATTGCATCAAAATGGATGAAAGAAAAACATAAGTCATTGCCATAGAATGTTGGGACTTGGAAGAGTTGAATTCAAAGATGAAATTGGCATTATTGTCACCTTGCTCAACCGGATCACAAGCCAAGAAGATGCAAGTAAGATTCAGCCCTAGATGTTTTACGTGATCCCTCACACCATGAAGAAAACGGAATTCTATGACTGGTCTACATTGATCAGTGATTGCCTTCGCCATCAGATAAGTGAGTACTTTAACAGGCATGAATCCCACATGATCTCATACCTAGTCTACCTAGTTGCCTTCCAAGGAAAATTCAGAGGGTTGAACACTGAGGGGTCCTTAAATGTTCAACATGTTTACAATTAATACACTCAACTGGAGTTTGTTGCATCCTCTCATCACTACAAGAGAGTGAATGAAGTATTCCTAATGTATACAGTGCGTGACTTGGATGATGAGCTACATGTACGCATTTCATCTACAGGCAGAGCAACAATGTCAAAATGGGCAGATTGGTATATTCCGTTTGCTACTTTCACCTATCTCAGGGTCTATGGTTATTCCAATGCTCCTCTCATGCTACCAAGGTATCTGTCTGATGAGGTTGTGTGTATGGAGTTTCTTAGGCAAGTATCAGATGTTCACACCCGCTTGCACAACAAAAAGAAACCAGCAATCAACTTCCCTTTTGCATTAGGTATTTACAAGTGTAGGTCATCGACAGATGCTAAGATAATGGGTAACAAGTTAACTAGACTTGGTCTCAAGCCTTTCAGTGAGAGATGATCTTATGATCCCCATGGTGTCTATGCAGCCAGACTTGGTCAAAACTTCTCTCACATACCCGCACTGGAGGATTTTGGGGCCAACTGCAGAGATGAAGTTGAGGTCCGAAGGCGTAGCAATAGTAGACTCACTCTTCATCAAATGAAGGATTGCTTATCCGAGGATATTGAGGGATTGTCAGATGATGACGGAGATGTGCTTCTCCCAGCTTACACTCGTAAGAAAATTGAGCAACAACCTCTTCCACAAGTTAATTGGGCTCATAAAGAATGTATTTCAGTGGAAGAAAGGACTCGTCAGGTTGTTGAGTATAGTAAAACTTTCCTAGTCCTTAAGAGGAAGAATTATATTCCTGTGGCAGAGCCACCAAGGGTTCATTCATCACTTCTTCTTCGAGAGCTCAATCAAAAGGAAAATGTCAAGAGGTTGTAAAGGGCAGCAAGTCAACAAAGATTGTGAAGAAGAGATTGGACTCCATAGGTACTATCATCCAGGAGCAACCAATGATAGAAACAAAAGTTCCTCTACACGAGCCCATACCTCAAGAGGAAACACAAGATGTGCCTTTGATACATGAACCTTTGCCATCCCTGAGGTATTCACCAATTCACATTGATTTGGAAGACGAGGAGGTAGAGGAAGAGATTGCAGTTGTACTTCCTATGGATGTTAGTTGAAATACCACATTTTGGCTTGAGAGCTCTTTGGGAAGGACAAGAAGAAGGCCTTCTTATAAGGTGAATGTTGATGATCTCAACATATATCAGGAAGCACCCAAGAAGAAGGTGAAGAAATAAATACACTTTGAGAGGAATCCTGATGGTGAGATGGTCATGGAGACGGCTACGCCTCTTGAAGATAAAAAAAGAGACGAGGTGGATGTTGGTGACTTTGTAATGGTGAAGTCTAATCTTGGCAAGAACACTAGATGTTCTGACATGAGCTTGTTCAAGATGGTATCAGAGAATATTCAGGAAAGAGTGCAGAAGGATGGAGAAGACAAGGCAACCCTCAAGGCTGAAAACCGTGAACTCCGTTTGTATATCTCGAACCTCATTCAGGGCACTTCACAAACAACACAGTTGCTGCCTCAAGTTTTAGGGACACCGGCTGATCAGCAGCAGTTGAGATAGTTGGTCATTTGTAGGAAACAGACTCAAGAGTGGATTGAGGAGATCATCACCAGAGGCTCAAAAGTTCTAGTTTAGATATTTCAGCTAAGGTATAAGGCCCATGATTTACGTTAGGGTGTTGTTGATAGGTGTTTTATGACCGCACCAACACAAAATAAAGTTTCCCAACGGATACTCTATCCTCTCTTGATCAAAGTATTATGCATGCTAAGATTGCCAGAAAGATCATACATTCAACTCCAAGGTTCCTTATGCAGGGGATAGTCTCAGTTGGCTTGATGTGATTTGCTGGTTATTTCAAGGGGACTTACATGAGTTGCTCATTCAGAAGAAAAGGATTGTCAAATTTTGGGAGATTTGTCAATGACGCTTGGGTTCCTAAACTAACCGGATAATGTTGAATGTAAAGGGATGTAAGGATTAGAGATGCTACCATCTACTCTAAATGCGGAACGCGAGGATCAATTCTTGCAAACTTCAAACCAAGCTCTGCTTTGCCTCACTCCGGACAACTTTCGCAGAACTAGTGCAATCTTCAAAGGGATAACGAGAGATATTCAAACCACGATTCAACATGCAGAGACCGTCACAACGACACATATCAACATGTAAAGCACAATCGAAGTTAAGTTCACAATGTTCTAGTTGACCACGCGAGGCGAACCCACCATCAGTGAGCTCGCTAGTGGTATGGATAAGCGAAGCTTGCTCAAATTAAACACCACATTCCACAACTACCAACTACTTGCATGAAATGAAATCTACTCTGCTTTAAGCTACTTTAAGATCCTAAGTGAATCGGAGAGACGAAAAAGCCTTGCTAGCTGCTCACAACAAAAGATAGAACCACCAAGCAATGATAAATCTTTGTATTATGAGTGTTCACAACTACTTCTTACAAAGTCTTCAAATGGGAAAACTTTCTTTCCTCTTCAATCTAACTATCAATCTATGCTAACTCTCTATCTATTCTAACTTCTATCCTCTCTACTCTTTGATCTCTTAATCTAATAATCTTTTTACAAATGAGGGGGGATGCCCCTTTTATAGTTGGCCCAGGCCAACGGACAACTCAGATTCAAATACAATGAAGGGTTCAGATTGAGCCACATATGCCCTAATTAGGGTTTTTGCCCTAAAAACCGCCACAGAGAGGAGTGGGGTAATAAATAAACAAAAGATTCTCCACTCCTTTAGAGGAACCACTATGAGCAATTAATGCCCACTATCCTCCAAAATATTCTCGTCCAGAAACGTGTTCCCATTGTTCTGCCTGCCAATTCTGTTGTGCTAGGAGGAGGCAAGCACACAACAACACTTAGTTCAAACCCTCCTTGCAAAAAGTTTTTCTCCGTTAAGTCCTCTTGTTGCTTTAATTCCTAGATGCACTTCTTCCTCGTAACTTTCATATTTCTCTAGCCCACTACCTTGGGTGCATTTGCCTCTTTCTCATCACATTCTTAATGCCTTAGCCTTGGCGTTCATCCTTCAAAACAAAAAGAAGAGCATCAGAACACTTATAACATAACTTCACTTCACTTACCCAATTTCCATGTTCTGATTTCCAAGGTCTTCTTGACCTCTAGATCTGATAAAATTCATCACTTTTCTAGCAAACTTTCATCATGGGTGCATGGTGTTCATTTCATGAGGTCTTCTTCAAGGGCACATCTACCACCTTGTGCTTGGAGTTTGTGCCTTAGAAAATATTTCACCTTGAGGACACATTTGAACGCTTAATTTTCGAGCTTCGTTTCATCTTCAAATTCTTCATGCCTCAAACAAATTTCATCTCTTTGAGCCTTTAGAAAACTTTATTAATCACAAGGCAAACACCCATTTTGAAATCACAATCCTAGGCAAAAAAATTTCAAAATCATATCTCCCTTAGAAAATATTCAAAGACCCCCTGAGAAAATTATTTTTTTGCTCTGCTGCTCAAGGGTGCACATGAAGGGGTACATTTAATTTTTCTCACCCTTGAAAAAAAAAAATTCTCCGCCAATGTTTGTTTTAACTTTTCCAGTCTTTGGGTGCATTCACTAGGTTGCTCCTTTATTTTTACTTTATCCTGTCTTTGAACAATTTTCAAACTCATCTCATACCCTGTCTTGCCTTCTGAAGAATTTTCAAACTCATCTCATACCTTGTCTTGCCTTCTAAAGAATTTTCAACTCCTCTTTATCATGGGCACATTTCTCCTAGTGAAATTTTATTTCACTTAGAAATTTCTTCTAAACCTTCAAGGGCACATTTCACAAGGCCTTCTTTTATTTTTCACGCCTTAGATATTTCATGTAACTTCTTCCTCTTAGGGCGCATCTTCACCCTAGTGCCTTTGTTTCACTTAGAAAATTCCCATGCATCCCTTCTCATCTTGCCTTGGGCGCATTTGAGGGCTTCTGCTTCCATTCTAATCACTTAAAAAAAATATTTTATTCCCTCTTGATTGTTGGGCGCATTTGAGGGTGTCTACTCTCATTTTCATGCCTTAGAACAATTTCAACCAGCAAGGTACCTTGTCTTGCCTTGGGCGCATTTAGGAGGTCGGTCTTCCTTTTTTTCACGCCTTAGCAACCTTTACCTTGTCTTCATTCCCTGTGGGCACATATGAGGTAGGGAGGAGGAACTTTGATGCCTTGAATATTTTTCACAAGCCTTTATGCCTTGGGCGCATTTCCTATATGGTGGAGGAATGTTCGACGCCTTAGAATATTTTTGTCATTGCCACGTTTTCCCTTTCACTTGCAAGCTTGGGCACATTTCCCATGTGGTGAAGGAATTTGCTTATACTTAGAATATTTTCCTTCTTGTAGCCTTGAGGGTGCATTTCTCATAGGGAGGAGGAACTTTTATCTTAGAATATTTTCAATGCCAGCCCTCATGTCATGGGCGCATTTCCTAGGTGGTGTGCTTTGATTTACCTTACTTAGAAAAGTACTTCAGCATATAACCCTTGCTGGGCGCATTTTAGAGGTCTAGCTCTTATTTTAGCTTGCCTTTGTTTCACTTTAGGCGCATTTGAGGGTGCCCATTCACATTTCCAACGCCTTAGAATATTCTCTAGTTGCCTACACAAGTTGGGCACACTCTGAGGGTCTAGGTTCCACTTTCAACTTAGAAACTTTTTTAAACTTCTTGCTTCTCATCTTGGGCACATTTTGACCCATGTACTTCCATTTTGTGATGCCTTAGCATTTTTATATCCCTTGTCTGCTTTGGGGGCGCATTTGAGGTGAGTAGCAATCATGTTTTCTCATACTTAAAACCATAGTTGGAAAACTCGCCCCCAAAAAAAACTCGCCAAGCAAAAATTTGGAGAGTTTTTAAAACTCGGCAAAAACTCGGAAACTTAAAAAATTAATTAAATTTCATTAGAAACAATTTTTTTTGCAAAGCCGAGTTTTTTCAAAAAACTTGGCAAAAACTCACGAGTTTTTTGAAAAACTTGGCAAAAACTCGGAAAAACTCGTCCTCGCGAGTTAAACTCAGAAAAACTCGCTTTTAAAAAAAACTCGCGAGTTTTTTGCGAGTTTGCCAACTATGCTTAAAACTTTTTCTTTATCCTCCCAACTCACCTTGCCACCTTGAGCACATTTCCACCCTTGAGCTTTTGTTTCACCCCCTAGAAACTTTTTCAACACCTATCACAAGGTGGGCGCATTTGAGGGTGTGAGGAGGAATTTTCACACTTAGAAACTTTTTCCCTTTGCCTCCTCTATGATTGGGCGCATTTCACCCCATGGACTTCCATTTTCCATGACTTAGAAAATCCTTTTGAGTCTTGTCCTCATGGGCGCATATTGGAGGGGGAGCTTTTATTTTGTAACTTAGGAATTTTACACACCTCATACTCCTTGCTTGAGGGCGCATTTGAAGGGAGGTGGTGCCATGTTGATGCCTTAGAAACTTTTTGGGGCTTTCCACAAGTTGGGCGCACTTAGGGGGTGGAGGAGGAACCTCATGTGCCTTGGAGAATTTCTTTATCAGCAAACTTCCTTGGTGGGCGCATTTCAAGGGTGGTACTTCCTTTTTTGTTGCCTTAGGTTATTTCAACGCCTTCATTAATCTCTTCAAGGTGAGGGTGCATTTAGCATGGGTTACTTTTAATTTATGACTTAGGAAATTTTGCCAACCTTCTTGCTTGCCTTGGGCACATTCTAGGGGCAGAGCTTTTGTTTCATGCCTTAGAATATTTCATGCCTTTAGCCTGCCTTCACCTTCTAAATTAGCAAGTTTTTGATTTCCTGACTTATACAATTTTGTTTGACCTGAAATTTTCACCATGTGATCCTTGTTGCTTGGTGAACCTGTTTACATCTGCCCCTTGTGTTGACTTGCTATATATAGCCCTATTTTGGAGACGACTTACTATAAATAGTAAGTGCTCAAATTGCGCCCAAATTTTACCAGTAGATTGCCTGAAAGATGTTGATCGTCATGGGACACCTTTGTTTTTTGAAATTCTAGCTTTTTACCCCTCTTTTTAGGCATTGAAGCTGGAAACCCTAATTTGACTTGCATGTGGCTCAAATGACTTTGTTTGACTGGATTCCTGTTGCATGTTGCTTTCCCTGTGAAACTGGAGGACTGAGGAGTTGCTGGAGTGAACCTACTAAAAATAGTAAGTGTCTGAAAAGTGACCAATCCATTGTCAGATGAGTTTGCATGTCACAGTGCCCAAGGGATCTCAAAAAACCTAGAAAAACCCAGTAAACTGGTCTGCATGCGTGCACTAGCTAAAAATAGTAAGTTCCTGAAATATGATCTCATCTACTCGCATGTCATATTGTTGCGAAGCTCTCGAAAAACCCATAAGAAATATCCAGATGTGCACTGAAAAACTCTGCATACAAACCCTAAAAATAGCCTTTAAAACTCGAACTGTTGAAAGTCATCACCCTGGCTCGCATGTTATACCATCGTGAAGGTCTTGAAAAACCCATAAACATGCTCCAGACATGCATTGAAAAATCATACGTGCAAATCCTGAAAATGGCTCTTGAAGCCAAAACTGCTAAAACTAGCAAGTTGTCCAATTCTACTCAAATTTTGCATACAAGCACCTGAAAGTACCTTGAATGTGATGGAATAGTCAGAATTCCAAAATCCTGATAAAAAAGGTCCCAGATTGAGTACTTACTAAAAATAGAAAGTTGCAAGAACTCGGTGAAAATTCAGTAGGAACCTATTGGAAGGCTTCTGACAGTAATGTTAAGCTCAAATGTCAATTAGCCAACTCAATTTAACATCAAACTGGCCTGAAGAATGAAAACCCTAATTTCACAGACTTAACCAAAATTTCAACTTAGGGTCAAATGATGGGACATCCCCGGAAGGACAAAAAGAATAGCGAGAGAGAGAGACACGAAACAAAAGCCAAAAGACCAAAATGGAGCAAAAATTAGGGGTCCACATTTGAAATGGGGTGATGTGTGAAAAGGTCACAACAGGTATCCAAGATTTTGAACAGTTGATAGGCGAGTTCAAGCCTATGCATGAAATCATAATTGCAGATTTAGATATGGCGTATGGCTCTACCTTGGCGAGGGAACTTGTTGTGACCTTTTTTCACACATCACCCCATCAAGATGGGGACCCCCTAAATTTTGCTCCATTCTGGTCTTTTGGCTTTGGTTCGCTCTCTCTCTGGTCTCTGGTCCTTCCGGGGATGTCCCGTTGTTTGACCCAGGTTGAAATATTGGTTAAGTCTGTGTAATTAGGGTTTTCATCCTTCAGGCTTATTTAAGGTCAAATTGAGTTATAAAATTGAAATCTAAGCTTAGTGCAGCAGTCAGAAGACTTCCAGCAGAGTCCCCCTAAATTTTCACTGTATTCCGGCAACTTACTATTTTTAGTAAGTATTCAATTTGGGACTATTTTATTGAGATTTTGGAATTCTGTCAGTTCCACTGCATCCGAGTGACATCAAGATGCCTACACGTAAATTTTGAGCCAGATCAGACGACTTGCTATTTTTGGCAGTTCAGGCTGTAAGAGTCAAATTAGGGTTTCTACATGAGCTTTTCAGATGCATGTCTGGAGAATCCTTCTGGGTTTTCCAAAACCTTCGCAGTGATGTAACATGCAAACCGAGACAACCACTTTCAGAGTTCAGCCTTCGGAGGCTATTTTTAGGGTTCGCATGCAGTGTTTTTCAACGCATGTCGGGTTTTTCTTCATGGGTTTTTCGAGAGCTTCGCAATGGTGTGGCTTGCAAGCAGAGAAGATCAAGTTTTGAGGACTTACTATTTTTAGCCAGTGCATGCATGCAGACCAGTTTTCTGGGTTTTTCTGGGTTTTTTGAGATCCCGCAGGCAATATGACATGCAAAACCATCCGGCAGTGGATGAGTCACTTTTCAGACAGTTTCTATTTTTAGCAGGTACACTCCGGCAGCCGCCCAACACTCCAGTCCAGCAAGCAGAACGACATGCAGAAGGAACGAAGTCAAACGGAGACCGCTCGGGATACATGCAAATCAAATTAGGGTTTCCACTTTTATAGGGGGTAAAATCCAAAAATAGCCGAAACAAAGTACCCCACCCATGTCAGCACACTTCAAGGTACCTGCTGGCAAAATTTGAGCAAAGTCAGAGAACTTACTATTTTTAGTAAGTCAGAGCACGGCTATAAATAGCAGGCCTGCACCCGAGGTTGGCGTCCGAGTAACCCTCAAGCTATCAAGATCAAGCGTTGCAACTTTCAGGCAAAACGGAGCTACTAAAGTCAGAAAGTCAAACTTACTATAAATAGCAGGTGGCTATAAATAGCAGGTCAGGGCAGAGGACTGACAAAACAGGTTCACAAGGCAGAGAATATCATCCGATGAAATTTTCAGGCAAAACGGAGCCTTAGAGGTTGAAAATCAAGGGATTTGCTAAAAATAGCACAACTTGCTAAAAATAGAATGCAAGAGCAGGAACAGGTAGAGGCTTGAAAAACGCCTAAGGCAAAAACAAAAGCTCACCTAGTAAAATGCGCCCACCTCAAGGATTGAAGCCTTGAAAAGTTTCTAAGGCAAAAACAAAAGCTCACCTAGTAAAATGCGCCCACCTCAAGGATCGAAGCCTTGAAAAGTTTCTAAGGCAAAAACAAAAGCTCACCTAGTAAAATGCGCCCTCAAGGAAGGTGAGGATATGAAATATTTCTAAGGCATAAAACGAAAGTGTCAAGGGTGAAATGCGCCCTCCAAGGAAAATGAAAGCTTGGCCTAGCATTTGCGCCCATGATGAAGAGGAGATGGCCGAAATTTTCCTATGGCATGAAATGAAAGTAGAGAGGTCAAAATGCGCCCAAGGCAAGATAAAGTGGCTAGGACTTGGAGAAATTTCTAAGTCAAGAAAATGAAAGCTCAAGACCCCATATGCGCCCAAGGATATTCTAACTGTTTGGGAATTTTCTAAGTGAGAAATCAAGGCTTGCATGAGTAAAATACGCCAAGGTTGCTGGAGAAAATTTCCTAAGGCAACAAAATAAAAGTAGACACATGAAAGTGCGCCAGAGGTGTAAAGTGAAGGAATTTTTTTGAAATAAATATTTCATCAAAATGTATACGCCTATGGTAGAGAAAGTGTTAGAAATTTTTTTCTAAGTGATATAACACTTCACTAGGGAAAAATACGCCCTTGGCAAGGAAGGATGATTTGATGAGTTTTAAAATTTTCCAAAGGCAGTTGAAAGTTAACGAATCTTTTTTTCAAGGGGAAAATTTGATATCGACGAATATTTTCCATGGGTCAAGTGAAAATCAAATGAACCCGTTTAAAATGCACCCATGAGTTAGCAGAGTTTGAAAATTAATTTCCTAAGGGAAATTTTAATATTTTCAGAAGAAATTCATTTTGCCTAGATTATTTTCCTGACAGAAGTTAAATCTCAAAGGACGAATTATTTCGAGCACGCAAACAATTTTTAATCGCCCGGAGTTGAACATTTTAATGAGAGAATTTAAAATGTCTAAGGCAAATTTTATGAAATCGAGGATTTAAATGACAGACATTTTAAAAGTTGAAAATATATTTACAACTCCCACGAATTTTTTCAAGTTGAATTTATTTAAACACTGCGAGATTTTAAAATGGAATTCAAGTGATTGTTTTTCTCGCGAGCTGTTAACTGGCAGACTAAGAGGAAAATTCGAAATTTGAAGAAGAAGGAATCATTATTAATGGCGACTGCCATAATGACCGGCTGACGACTAGCCCACTACTGCGCTTGAATTAGAAGATTCCGAACGAAGATAGTGGGAAATTGATGAAGGTGCTAAAAATAGCCCCAACACTACTTAGCAGGATTCTCCGAGAAGAGTTATTTAAACAATCTCTTCTCTCATTTCTCCTCACATTATTTCGAAGTTGAAGTTGCTGAAGAAGTTCTGGAGAGATTGAAATATTTTTCAAGTGGTTGAGGAGAGAAATTTTGTGAGAGTTTATTTTATTTCGGAGTGTTGAGTTGCTGAAAGTGCGAAGTGCTGGAGAAATCTTCATTTGCCGAGACTCTTTCTTTCAAAGAGCTGAAAGTGTGTTGCTGCGACTTCGAAGTTGAAGATTGAAGTTATTTTCCGGAGTTGCTGGAGAATTTAATTCTCAAAGAGCTGAAAGTGGAGTTGCTGCGAAGTTTAAACGTTGAGAAGTTGAAGAAGTCGAAATTTCATATTGCTGGCAACTCTTTATTCATCTAACTGCTGAAGTTGACAAAGTGAAGTCAAGGTTCGAACTATTTGTGCTGGAGAAATTAGCCACATTGCTGAAAGTTATTAGCTTGCTGCGTTTTTTCTTCACCAGTCAGAAGTGCAGTTGCTGAAAGTTGTCTCTAAACTCAGAGATTTTTATACAGTACGAGGTTTGGAGTTAGAAATTTATGCTGAGAAATTTTATTTTCAAAGCTAACTCCGTATTCGCAGCCATCTCGGGAATTGTTTTATTTTATAAAAAATCTGCAGTCTAGCTTATTCTTCTATTTTATTTTGCAGATGGCTGGCGCAAAGGATGTTGCAGGAACAAGCAGAGCCGCAGGCAGAGCTGCAAACACTGAAGCAGGCAAGGCTGGCTCATCCCGGCAGGCAATGATTAAGAGGCTCGCTAAGCCATTTCTCCCAAAGTCAGCAATAGTTTCAAAGTTGGCAGGATTGAATGACACCAACCTTGGTTCATTTAATTTGAATGCACTCAAATCGAGGATGTTCGGGCTAGGGGGCCATCAACCATCCGTCACGGCACATAATATAATGAAGAGTGGAATCTACGCAGCTGCTAGTTTTCCGCCAGCAATTCAGTGTCCGGAACTAATTATGGAGTGCGCCAATCACTACAAGCCAGAACGTAGGACGATCGTCTCTCCGGATGGTAAACTGCTCGCCAACTTCACACCCGATGCCATCGGAGAAGCATTTGGGATTCCAACTGCTGAGGAGATGTTATACAGAACAAACAAGAGAGCAGATAAGATGTACTCTTCCTCTTTCGAAAGAGTCACTGCAGTCATCAACAGAGTTTGGATGCAGAAGCCGAGGCCACCCCGCACTAAGCTCCCAAAGCAGATAATTGCCGAGGACGTGAAACAAGAATATTGTGATTTGATAATGATGTTGAGCCGGGTGAATGGGAGTGCACAGGCTTACATTTTCGAGCCTTGGATGTTCTACTTCATCGAGATCATCTTGGAAGGAAAGGAGTGTGTCGATTGGGCTAGGATGATTAGCAACCACATCGATGAGCAATTCAGGAGCTTGAAGGTGACGAAGACTCTCTACATGAGCTCATATGTGATTTACATGTTGGCCAGAATGACTAAGTACAGAGGGATTTCGTACAAAGAGCCAATCGGCTGTGCCCCTGGTCAATTCAAAATTCATGAAGCCTGCACACAGCTACATTTGGCTAACATTGCCAACTATAAACGGGCAAATGATGCATTCGCAATGCACATCGCGAGGATGCTTCAGCAGAAAACGCAGCAGAGAATATCTAAAGAAGCACAGACACTGATTGAGGAATATGGGTATTGGGTCATCCAATTCCCGAAATTCACATATATTAGGCTGCAGGGGTTCACTTCGTATCCGTATCGGTTACCACGATACCCCACTGATCACATAGTAATGCTTGAGGTATCTAGGCAATTGATTGCCTACGATAAGATTCAGAAAAGGAAAAAGAAGGGTGGACTTGATTTCTCTATCACCATGGGAAATTCCATTGAGGTGTATGTTGTCCTCTCATGTGCAGCCCGAGAGGTAGAGGGACGAAGCTGCAATCTTATCATTTTCATTTGGTCAAGTATCACTGTGCAGTAGGATTTCATTCCACGGAATATCCGGATGGTACGTAACGCTGAATACCTATAATGAGGTCATCCGAGGACTTCTGGGCAAATGCAGTGGATGAGGCTGAGATAAGAAGAAGGATGTTTTCCAGACTTCCTCTCAAGTTGATTAGAGAATGTGAGATTATTCCAGTTCCCGACCAGGTGGAGGAGGATGTCAACGCCATGCAACCCGACTATGGGTCAGTTAGGGATACTCCTGTCCCACCACCTGATTGGTCCGAGCCAGAGATCATGGACTTGGACACTCTTTCTATCCCGGTGATGACTTTTACCAGGACTTGGGTCGACAGACATGTATGCAGACTTAAGAGCAAGTCGATCGCCCTTACTTACAGCTTGATGGGTGACCCAAGGCCGTTATCGGCAAAAAGAGGGAAACAAATTGCTCAGACATCGAGGGCACAAGTGGAAGTGCCAACCCAGCCGATACCGTTGAGGATAGAACAAGCATCACCCGCGCACTCACAAACTCAATCTTCGAGTTTAAGAGTGGTTTCATTATTTGCCGATCAGAGGGCAGGATTAGAGGAAGAGCGGGGACTTGAGGAGGTAGATCAGCCCAACGCCCGGGAATCAGCTAGTGTCAGTCTATCCAGGGGCGGCCAACAGGAGGAGGAAGAGGAAACAATGGTCGACACCCATTTTCAGCAGATGTTGGACACGGCTTTGGAAGAAGAAGAAAACACAGAACAGGAGACCCAAGGGTCGGGAGATACCCAGCTTATAGAGGAGGATGAGCCCGAGCAAACCAGTGCAAGAAGAGAGGAAGTGCACGAGATGGAGGCAACAGAAGAACAGCCCCTTGTCATTTGTAATCCACAGCAGACAGTGCCTGATTGGCTTTCCGACAGAATGAGGAGAGAACCCGAGGATGACACGGATCCGGCCATTGAGATGGAAGAGTTCCTCAGGAGGATCAGTGCGCCACCAGAGAAGAAAAGGCCCGAAAGTTTTCAAAGATCTCGACCGACGAGTCAGGTTCCCGCACGCTTCAGGTGGCTATTCCGAGGGAAGATTGTGATCGAACCGAGGAGAGGCCTGAAAATTATGTGATCACCACAGTAGAGTTGGGGCGTCCTACGGGAGCCCAAGTTATCGAGGAGTTCGATAACTCCTATCAGGCATTGAAGGATCAGTTGCTCCGCACGGAGGGGAAGTATAAGAAATTGAAGAAGGAGCACAAAACCTTGATAGGATATATGCAGAATCTAGCACGTCCAGGTGAACCAGCAGACCCGGCAGTAGAACGCCCATCGGAGCTTCCGAATGAGTCAGTTGTTGCCTTAGAGGATTTGAAGAAAATGGAAACGGAGGCGGACAAGTGGGTTAGCCGTGTTCATGCTGAGACAGGGAAATTCATGGAGGACCTTGCCGATGCTTATCGACAGGCCTCAAATATTTTGGCACGAATGGATATAGTAGATCAGGCCTGGAGTGATACTCGCATCTATCAAACGAAGACTGTACTTCGTTTGGGGGCTTTGATGCATGTACCTCTAGAAACCTTAGTGGATGGAGGTGTAATTCGGAGAGGTGATAGGTACGATTTCACCAGTTGGTACTCCTCGGTGGTCACAGGCCGTGGATTTCACGACGCAGCAAGGGCAGATTCAGCTAAAGTGAAGAAGGCAATGGGCAACATCTTGGGGGGAGTCCTCAATACTAGAAGCCATATTTGCTAGAAAGTTGGTCCCAGAGGAGATAACTGCTGATGGTTTGAAGGGTAGACTGCCTCCATTCTTCTCAGCTGCGAAGTCACTTGTCCTGGATGACTTTGAGAATGTCTCCACGTTCTCTAGTATAATTCAGCATACCCAGGACGCCTTAATGACATGGAAGAAATCTTGCATCAGACACGGACAGACGGTAGCAGTCTTGGAGTTCCAGCTCAACCATATTCCACCACCACCACGTGAGGTTACAAGCTGTCCATGAGTTTGATATCCGTGATTGATGAAGATCTTCTTGATGATGGTAGTGGGCATTAATTGCTCATTATGATTCCTGCAGGGGAGTGGAGAATATTCTGTGCATTCATTGCCCATTCCTCTCTGTGGCGGTTTTTAGGGCAAAAACCCTAATCAGCGCATAGGTGGCTCAATCTGAGCCCTTTATTGTAATCAGATCTCAACCGTCCACTGAATTGGACCTATTATAAAAGGGGCATCCCCCCTCATTTGTAATCTATTAGACATTAGATCAAGAATTGAATCAGAGCGAGAGTAGAAGGCATATAGCGTTTAGCTTAGAAGTTAGCTTAGATTGAGGAGGAAAGGAAGTTTTCCCATTGAGGACTTTGTAAGAAGTTGTTGTGAACACTCTCATAATATAAAGATTTATCATTGTTTGGTGGTTCTATCTTCTATTGTGAGTAGCTAGCAAGGCTTGTTTGTCTTTCCAATTCAAGTGGATAGAGTAGAGTAGACTTTGTTTTATGCAAGTAGTTGTTAATTGTGGAGTGTGGCGTTGCGATTTGAGCACATCTTCTTTCATCCATACCACTAGCGGGCTTACTGATGGTAAGTTCGCCTTGCGTGGTCAACTGGAGTATTAGAACTTAACTTCGATTGTGGCTCATATGTTTGTATGCGTCGTAGTGATGGTATGAACATGTTGTGTCATAGTTTGAACACCTTTCTCATCCTTTGAAGATTGCACCAACTTTGTCGGAGTTGTTCGAAAGGAGACAAAGCAAAGTTTGGTTTGAAGATTGTTTAAGTCGATCCTCGTCCTCCATCCTTTAGAAGTAGATTTGGAGAATCCCTATCCCTATCCCCTTTTAATTCTGCATTTCCGAGTCAGTTTAGATACCAGAACAATATCGCCAAATCATTCATGTCCTAATTGCTTCACGGAGTTGAACAACTACGTAAGTCCCCTTGAAATAACCAGCAGAACACATCAACCAACTGAGTCTATTCGCGATAAAAGGAACCTTGGAGTCGAACACATGAACTTTCAAGCAATCTTAGCATGTGGGACACTTTGATCAAGAGAGAATAGAGTGACCGTTGGGCAACTTTATTCTGTGCTGGCGCTGTCATAAAAGGCACGTCAACACTATCTTTAGCCAAATTTGCCTTATCTCTTCCATCAACTAACTCACCTTAGAATACTCTCTATCAAGGAGGTGGTATGTGGTCTATGTTCTTCAAGGAAGGACATATGAGGAACCATTGGCATTTGTTTGTTTCAGCATTTCTTTGAAATAGGGAGAATGTACTCTATGAAATTGGATGACACGAGCAAAGAAAAATTCAGAACTAAAAAATCTGCCTATTTCCATGATTGTACATAAACATCCTTGCAACACTAGTAGCCTTTCTCTTTCTTGTAGTAGAACCCTCTCCCCTTTGACTCTCAATGTCCATTGTATGGGTAGGCATAGTAGTATTGACACAATCTTATTTCTTGCCTCACTCTCCATGTACAGCCTAGACACCTTGGCCTTCTTATATAAGGTTATTTTTCCATAACCTTTTACTCTATGTCTAGGTATGCATAAAAGACGATTGTAAACCCTTGTAATCCTTATTGCGCACATCACATAACCAATGTTTACTCTTCTTTGAATTTATTTACATGTTTGTCTATAGGAGACACAGATTGCAAAAGGGGTTTTTGGGATCGAATGTGCCCTTTGCATAAGTTTTTAGGAGAGCAGAAGGGCATTCAAATGGGTCACTTTTTACTTCACCTACAACACTCCCACAATGAGAAGAACCCCTGGTATCTCTATGGCTTGTTAGTTGAAACTTGAATATCAACCTCATCACTATCATTACTCTCATTGTTGCTCATATTGCTTTAAAAAAAATAGCTGCAAACTTAATTAAATAAAAAGTTGTCTTTTGAAATTTTGAAGGCAACAAAAAAAATCAAACATATTTGTGAAAATGAATGATGGATGCTAAACTTACTTCACATCGTGTAGTGTCGATGCTCTCTTGCCTTTTCACTGCCTATTCTTTTCTCTTCTCACCGTTCTCTTTCTATCCTCTTCTCACAAAATGCAAAATGATAAAATGAGGTTTGTTTAGGGAATTTTATGTTTTCAAGTGTAAGTGTCTTTGTTTTAAGTTTAGAGTCTGTGTGCCGGGGGTGGGGAGGTGCGGTTGGGGTCTCTGGGCCTCCCCCCATTTTTTTTTTTTTCTGACACTGAGGGGGGTTGGATAGGTGTCACTAAGATGGTTGGGGGATGTCTAGACATCCTTTGGCCATCCCCATCCCTTCTTATTTTCTCTTACTTCTAGGAAGTCCCCTTGAATTTTCCAGATTAGGGGTGGCCCTAGGGATGTTTTGTAGCCATCCTTGTGTCCCCAAAATGTCTCGGGGACGGGAATGACAAGAATTTCCCAAGGGATGCGTCCCTGTGTTATTAGGTTTGAGGAAGTCTTGAGGTACCCTAGTCTTGAACATGTGCAAATATAATTTTAAAATCTCCATGGCCTCTCGTATAATCACAAGGTCATCCCTCAATGTTGAATGACATAAATCATTGTTCAAAAAATCAGACTTGGAAAAAATTGGCAGGCCAAATTTTTCAATTGGACTTGGGACTTCACTTAAAAAAATCCTTTAGTTTGTAAAATAAACATAAATAACATGTAAATTATTGAATTTAGAGAACCCAAAGATAATTTATCTATTAGTTTTAAACAAAAAGGAGTATAATGTATATCATAATGTCATATATGATATGATTATTGATCAGCTGTCATTATTATAAAATTACAAATACATAAAAATATTTTATAAATTTCTCCAACTAAAGCTCTTAAGTGGCACTGCCCTCGAGCTGGATGGTAAGATTCATTATAGGAACAATATCATGTTAAAGCATATCAATATATTCATTCACCAGTCAATCTCACTTTAAATTGCGGTCTGCAGATGTTTCTTGCATTCTTTTATTCTAATTTCTAACCGTAAATCATATATTCTTTTTTCTTTAAGGTGTTTATGGGAGTCAATTTAAGTATTTTAACTTCATATTGTCTATATTTAATAGCAACAATCTACATGTCTAATGTTTGCAGGAAACATCTTTGCACCATCTCTGGATACCATGATAGGACAATATTCTCAGTTCACTGGTCACGGTGAGACAGGGATTTCTTGACACAGTTCTATTTACTTCAGTAACCAATGTACCCAAGTGCTAGAGTAGTTTCTGTCCCCGTGTAATGTGGAAGTGGGTCAATCAAGTGAATCTACCATTATTGTACAGAGAAATACATAACCGTACCGTGCACACTTTAGCATGTATTGAAATGATGATATAACTAGATATTTCTTGTGACATATTTTCTGAGTTATTATGATGAACACTGATAGAGAAGAAATAGTTCAGTGGTTTTACACGGGGATTCTCACACAGGTACAGCTTATTGATTGTTTGTACTTATTTCCCAGGGACGGTTTCATTGCTAGTGGGGCAGCTGATGATTGTATACGGCTTTTCAGTGAGAGCACAGATGATTCTGCTGCAATGGTACCTCAACTGCCTTTTGGTTATCTATCCTCTTAGTTAGAATAAAATGCTGAATCTTACCATCTACTTGCTGTAAGTAAGACAAGATATTTTTCTGGGGTAACTTTAAAAATATTCAGAGCATTTGCTTGATTAAGTTACCATGTTTTAAGGCAGGATGTCTTCTGCACATTTCAGAATTGTGCATCGTGGGAACCATATGTCAACATTTAAGTTTAGAGCCATGACTGCCTTTAACCACCATTTACTGTTTCCACTATAATTGTTAATAAGTTGAAACTAACCAGTGGTACTGCGCACAACCAGAATGACTTGAAATAAATTTGGTACTTTACACTGGGATGAAGATACTAACATGAAGTTCCCATAACTGTGGGTAAATTAAGGTCCCAAGATATATTAAAGCTACGTTTGTAACAATCTTGAAAATGTTCAACAAGATCTATATTCCATGCACACACAGCTTTCAGAGTCTGCTTGCTATATTTGTAGCATAGACATTATGAGGCCAGAGAAGAAAAGCTGCTTATTTTGGCAGTTTAATTTTTCTCTTTTTGCCATTCAGGTCAATATATTGACCTACACCTTTATTAACTTGGCAAGATCTTTGTTCTTTATCCCATCCTTCATGATAGAATCTAGTATGATCCAAGCCAATCAAATTAAAAGTTAAGTCTTGAAAACTTTGTGACATCTAACTGTTCTTAGACATGGTTGACATCTCAATTATTTGCAAATTATGTTTAGCACACTTTGTGTAATGTATTGTCTATTCCAGGTTGATCTCCCATCATATAAAATGATTTTCAAGACGGACAAGGCTCATGCAATGGATGTGAACTCTGTGCAGTGGCATCCTCTGGTAAGTGTTCTTGAAGTTCCACAAAATCCATTCTTTTAGTGTTTGGCTTTCCATGTAGGATATAATTCATAACACCTTCTTGTCAAGTTTCTTGATTTGAGTTTTCTGTTTGGGTTCAGAAGCCTCAGTTACTAGCTTCAGCAGGCGATGATGGAACTATTAAAATTTGGGAAGTTGCACAGAACAGTCTAGCAAACAACGATTGATGTGTTTTCATTTCCACAGAAAATTCAATGGACAAGATAGTGACATGTAATACACTAGGATCTCCAATTATTGCTTGTTATTTTGACTGTGTTAGCTTATACTGCCTTGTCTTCTTCATTATAGAAAAATAGACCACAGATTAGACGAGGTTGGAGTTAAACAAGTGACATGTAGATTTTACTATGAAATACAAGCTGATGAGACGTTTCTTGACACAATTTTCCCTTTGAATAAGGTGTCACTAGGATGGCTTCCATGGTATGCTTCGAAGTATGTTTCTGAGTTTCTGATATTTATCCATTAAAACTTATGTGATTGTGTACACATTTTTGCCATAATTGTTATAAAAGGCATAAGAATGTTGGTTAGTATGTATGTCAGGAATACTATAAATAAGCAAAACAATGGCCCGGGTTTGAGATTTCCCCTATTTCAGAACAGAACATGGAAAATTTGAAGCGAAGCATGGCAATTGAAAATATTCACAGCATAGAAGTTGAAGTTCTGTACTCACACGAAGGCAGAGTTTTGTTGGTTACCTAATTTTATGTGATATGTCAATATAAAACCACCAAGCTCATATGGCTTAGGAGTTAAATTATTTCAATGGAGGCATGGTAATGAATACGGATTGAATAGTTTTTGATCTTGTTAGAGAAGTCTGAATTAGTTAAAGAATTATGTGATGTTAACCCTGTAACAATTGAGATAACAACCTCATCACAATGTTTATGTAGATGTCAATTTTAAAGAACACATTTTACTCTTGCCTTGGAGGTTCCAGCCTGCAGGATGGTCACCATGTGTTGGTCAGTACAAATATTAATTACAATATAAATCCAATATGATGTGTATCTGTCCTTATAATTGGGATTTTGAAACCTCTTCATCTGCTCGTACAACTGGAATTTTAAACCTATATTTTAAGACAACGCTCCTCATGTCACATAAGTTTCTCAAGCTTTTGCACCCAATAATTATGGCATTACTTGTTATTTTCGTGGAATCTGCATCACAACCAGTGTCAGAACCTCCCCTTCATCCTGGATTTATTTAAGCAAAGGAATTGGAGGTATTGCAAAGGCAAAAACCAAGGAAAGCTCTACCTCGGAAGAAGTCGATCAAGGAAGAGGTTGTGGCATTCACCAACCTTTGAAGATGATTTTTTGCTAGGCAGTTAAAACTTACAACCAAAACAATCACAAAAAATCTACTCACAATATTTAGCCTTCATAGTATCATGGAAACAGCAGTTCTCAAAGTTTCTAAAATAGGATTTGCAAATAACAAATAGGAGAGTATGTTCATGTCTTGTAGCCAAATTTTATAGCAGTTTCACAAGAAGAGGGGTGGAGGTATTTAATAATTGTTTGGGCTTAAATTTTATTTTGGTGCTTGAAACATACAGCCAAACAATCATGATTGCGCCACTTGCATATGAACAAAAGATCAAGGCAGGGGACCTACCAAGTTAGTAAGTGCTCTCAAATTTTAGCCCTCGATGGATATTCTACTTTGGTACTTTATTATAATTGGCTAGAGGCAAAGTTTTTCAGATAAACTAAGGCTTGTGACACACTTGAAGATGCTTTATTTGGGAACAAATAATCTTGCAGGTAATGTGCATTAATATGTTTGATTCCCAACTATGAATTCTCTATACCCATACAAACTATTGTCTTGCATCATTCCCTTAAAAGGGGTATTCTCCATCTTGATTAGTTTGGAAGTTTAACGGAATCAGTTATTATTAAGTCAGGTAGGCTGATCAAATTATGTTATATATCATATGACTTACTTTATAAGATATTCACTTCTTATATATAGACCTCACACTAATAATGTACCGGAAGTGTAAATCACTAATTCTAAATAGGAAATATAATTACCCAATATAATTGATTACACAAGTTACACATACGACTCAATATAACTAACATGGATGTGTTGTGTGTCAATATCTCAATTACCCTATCATATCATATGCCTAGGTGTATAGCATGCCATCCTTCAATGACATGTTTCAATGATGAAACATGAGGAGAAACCAAATAATTCGACTTCCACAAATCATTATGCACGTGATCCCATTATTTATCATATAATTATCCATATGTGATCTTCACAAGTGGTATTGCATGATTTATCTATCTCCGAACCATGTTCTAAAATTTGGTGTGTTGCTTTAATTCCATTCACATCAATGGTTGTAATTCCTTTGCTTGCTTGTATAACCATATTGATGCTTATTTGACACCATGAATAACCATAGTTGCTATTTTTATTTTATGTAAATCCATGTTGGTTGCTCCTTTGATTCCTTGAATTTCCATAGTTATTCTTTTGATTCCATGTGTAACCATAGTTATTCTTTTGGTTCCATGTATAGCCATAGTGGTTGTTCATTTGATTTAATAAATGTCCATTATTGTTGCTCCCTTGATTTTGTGTATAACCATTGTGGTTTCTCTTTGATTTCATGTATGTTCATAGTGCTTCTTTGATGTATAGTGAAAAACCTCCATGAATGTTGCCTCTCATGATGATGTGGATGTCTATATACTAGCAATCACACCTTTGTGTGCAATGGGTACATCGAAGAGGTTTGGAAGCATAATTTTTTGCAATACATGAGGTCTATTGGTAGGCCATTTAGCAAATGATGTTGTTTGTACCACAAAGGTTTCAATGAAGATATGATAGCTTAAAATCAACTATGCACCCTCTAATAGGGATCCAAACACGACTAGAAAAACCCTTTGAATGAGGAAGCTAATCATGCTCCATTGCTGATAGGCTCATATTATGTTTGCAATAGAGAGAGGGAGAGGTAAGGATAGAAAGAGGGAGCGACAAGAGGGGGAAGAGCGAGAAAAAAAATAGTGAGACAAAGAACAAAGATAGAGGACTTGAGAAAGAGAGGGACATACAAAGAGGGAAGAGTGAGATAGAGAGACACACATACATAAAGAGAGAGACAACGAGATATAAAGAGATGCAAAGAGGTGGAGAGAGCAAGAGGTAGAGGGAGAGAGAGATAAGAGATAAAAGGGAAATAGATATTGTGAGAAGAGAGATTAATAGTTGAAATTGCATCTATAACATCTAAAAAAATCTCAGGAGAGAAATATAGAGATAAAGATAAAGATAAAGATTAGGAGAGATGGAGTGAATAAGAGAGAGATAGGTAGTGTAAAACAAGCAAAGTTTGGAGGAAAACAAATGGAGAAAACAACAAACAAAAAATGAATGGATATGAAATATCCTATTCAGCTCTCCTACCATCTTCGAACTTGGGTCTCATCACTATCAATTTATAAGCACCATCATACACAATTTTGTAATACCATGAATATGCAACTATAATGTAATAAAATTTGTGATTTTATTTGTAAATATACTAATGTTATTCTTTTCTTTCGAACAAAAATCAGTAAACCTCATAATGTGAGTTTCTCAAATGACATGTGTATGTGTCATTTACAACACGAACACGATGGTAATTTGTTTTACTTCATATATAGAATTATAATAGTTTATTTCTAATTAAAGCTAGACAGATTGAAATCAAATTAGATTACAAAATATTTGTGAATTCACAAATAAATTAGCTATCTTACCAAACAAAGGGATGCAAAGCAACATTAGAAATATCTAATTACAAATGAGACAAAATCTACATGCACTTCTATAAAATTATATACCTTGATTTTGTAATGTATTATTTGGAATATGTAATTAATCACAAATGGCTAACCTATCATTGGCAAGAGATAATACAACTAATCTAAACAAAAATACTTTACAAAATGACAAGAATAATTCGAAGTCCCCTTTGTCATTTCTTGCTAGTCGAGTATTTTTCAATTTACTTTAAGTGCTCCTCACCTTTTGTCTTTTTCCCATCATCCTTCACCTCCTCCACCTTCTCATTTTGTACATGCATTTTTGGTGAAAACAATTTAATGAAATATGCGTATTATCATAAAACAGATCTGTATATAAGTAGTGATTTGCATTGCAATTTATGGGAACCAAACCATCTCAATAGGGCAATTTAATGATGGGCCCTCCACAAGATTGGTAGCCATTTTGAATGGCTATTGGACATTGATGGGAGGCCATGGAAGGATTGTCGAAGAAGAAATCATCTCTGCCATGGAGGCCTATTCATCCAAAGGCCTCACTGATTTGATACTATTGATATATATTGTCCAAGAAAAGAAATCCTAGGCAGGTTGAAGGATTAGTGGGAGATACAAGGAAATAAAAACTCACAAATCCCACTTCCTCTGGTACAAATATTCATAAAATATGTAAATATATTCCAAGGTACCCTCTCCTCTTCCTTAGTAGAAAGAAGGATTAGACAGTCCATGGAGGCTTTGCAAGTGGAAAAACTAGACCTTGTGTAGTTATATTGGTGAGATAATGCTAGATACCGCTCTTGCTCTAGCAGAGCTCAAGGAGAGAGGCTTGATTACAAGCATAGGCACAACCAACATGAATACAAAGGTCCTCTCTAAGTTTGTGGATGGTGGTGTTCCTGTTATAGGTGACCAGGTACAATTTTCTATACTTGACCCTAGGCCTTTGACTGCTTTCTAATAAGCATTGTTGTGGAGGGAAGAAGGGTATGCTTGCAAAGCTAAATCTTTCCAAGAAAGTTGTTTCGAACACCTCTAGCTTGAAGATGTATTAGAACATTGTTAAGGTGGCGGGGGTGAGTTTTATTGGAGGAAGTTGCTTGATGTGTTGGTAGCAATTTTTGCTAAGCACTTTGCCACTATGTCTAATGTTGCCTTGAAGTGGGTTATTCGGCAAGGGCTTGTGTATCCTATTGTTGGCATTAGGAATGCTAATCATCTAGAGGAGAATTTGAAGGACTTTGGGTTTGAGTTAGACGAATAAGACCTGTAGAAGATAGAGGAGGTGCAAAGGGAAAGTAGTGGGCCTACTAGTGACTCCTATGATATGGAGAGATCTGATTGAATGGATGAGGTTAAGACTTGGCAACATTTGTGTGCAAAGAATTTCTTCACTTATTGGACTATGATGGTAGAACATATGCCACAACATTTTTAGGATCTAAATCAAAAAACATCGTTGCTGTAAATACTCAACCTATATTAATATGTGTTCTACAGGCACCCAGAAAACACATCGACACAACCACCATATTTTTAATTGGCAGCTTAATGATAAAGTGTAGTGTCTTCAAGATAGTCAGCCCAGGGAAGAAGTTCAACCATGCAAACACAATGATCAGCTGTAGGTCTAATGTAATAAGCGATACTCATGTAATTGAAGTATGTACAACCCTCATCCACTAAACCTGCATGGTTGCATGCATATAAAACACAAGCAAAGCTTACAATGTTAGGATATGTTCCAAAGTACTTCATTAATTCAAAGATTTTGAGAGAATCCTTGCAAAATCCATGTTGTGTGTATCCTGCAATCATTGCATTCCATGAGATGACATCTCTTTGGGGTATTTTGTCAAATAGTTCATGTGCCTTTTCTATGCTTTCACATTTTGCATACATGTCCCCCAGGGTAGTTGCAACTGCAACATCTGATAAAATTCCTCTATTCTTTATGCTTTGATGGATGTTCATACCCTATTCCAATTCTTCTATTTTGGCACAGGTAGGGAGAATGCTAGAAAAAGTTATCCAGTTTGGCTTTACACCTTCCAATTGCATTTTCTTGAAAGTTTCTAAAGCTTTTAAAAAAAATCCATTTTGTTGCATATCTTGCAATCATTGCATTCCATGAGATAACCTCTCTTTGAGGCATTTTGTCAAATAGTTCATGTGCCTTTTCTATGCTTCCACATTTTGCATACATGTCTACCATAATATCTGAAAAAAATCCTCCTTCCATGATGCTTTGATGGATGTCCATACCCTGTTCCAAAGCTCCCATTTTGGCATAGGCAGGGAGGATACTGGCGAAGGTTGTGGAATTTGGCTTTACACCTACCAATTGCATTTGCTTGAAAGTTTCTAAAGCCTTTTCAACAAATCCTTTTTGTACATATCCTGCAATCATTGCAGTCCATGAAATGATATCTTTTTTAGGTATTATGTCAAACAGTTCACGTGCCTTGTTAATGCTTCCACTTTTTGCATGCATGTCTACTAATGCAGGGCCGACTATAATAACTGACAAACTTCCTCTATCCTTTATGCTTTGATGGATGTCCATACTATTCCAAAGCTCCCATTGTGGCATGGGCAAGGATGATACTATCAAAAGTTTCAGAGTCTGGCTTTAAACTTGACAATTGATTTGCTTGGAAATTGCTAAAGCCTTTTCATTCATTTTGTGCATATATTGGAATTGTTACAGTCCACAAGACCACATCCCTTTGAGGTATCTTGTCAAAACACTTCACATGCCTTGTCTATGCTTCCACATTTTGCATACATGTCTACCAGGGTAGTTGCAACTAGAACATTTGACAATATTCCTCTATCCTTTATGCTTTGATGGATGTCCATACCTTGTTTTGAAGCCCCCATTTTTTCAGAGGCATGGAGAATGGTAGCAATCTATTGCATAAAGATATTTGCAGAGGTAGGGAGAGTGGTAGAATTTTTTTGCAGAAAGATATATATCGAGTAGTGGGATGGTTGAAGGGTCAGATAGAAAGTTACAACCAACAGATCTAGATAAGAATGACATAATTTTCCTCACCAACATGATGCATTTTTGGTAGTTGACATGACCTTTGCGAATGAAAACAAAGAAACTCTAATGATGGAGATGTCTTTCATCGTCTTACATCCTATTTCCTGCAGTTTCTAACACTGGATGTCTGAAGTGAGCCGATTCACTTCAAATAGGATACACCTTCAACGTAAATTACAATGTTTATTGTTTTTTCTATTTAACTCTTCAACCTTTTCTTCTACTATATTTACTTCTTCAACCTTCTTCTATCACTTATATTGTTGACTCTCAGTAGAAGTTTTACTTTCAACTTATTATTTTTCTTCATTTTCCTTTTCTTCTTTTGATTCTTCTTCATACTTTTCTTCAATTTCATGCTCATGTTCTAGATTGATCTTGTTTTGTTTCACATTATATGTAAAGTTCTACAAAATCATCACCACCTTCCTTACCAAAACTTCATAAACTTATTTTGCACATTACTATTAACTATTCTCAAAATCTCTAACCAAATATAGTTATGAACAATATCCAAAGCATAAAATATGAATGCAACACATTTGTACAAAGATAACTTCATATCTTAAAAACAATTTGAACATTATTACCATCTATGTAATTCTCCTTGATCTTCTTTGTTTGAACTTGTATTTTGCTAAGACAAGTTCTTGTTGATGAAATCATATTTGCTGCTAGGTTACCATTTGAATGCATTATATGAAATTGAAATGTTTTTAGCCTCAACGTCTTCTTCATATTCTTCTTCATTATATATGATCTCTTCTTCCTCATCATATTCTCCAAGTAGTCTACCCTCCCCTAGAAGAAGGCACATTTAGATTGTATGCCATAATGTGTCTTCCTTGAGTCTTTCACCAAGTGCACGTGAGGAATATGCTTTTCTTTATTATGTAAGAATATCAAAATGCCATTTAAAATATGAAAGCAAGGTCATTTAAGTGATCCAAGAGCATTTATTACTTAATTTCGTGAATTGCAATTTGTGGATTGGTAGGTTGAAGTAGTATCGACATACTCATAGTAAACATATTTCTAAAGGCAATTTTGGGAACATTGTATTCTCAAATGCTCGATGATAGCCTAATATTTTTTTTTGAGAATGCTATTAAACACATTTATATTGTCAAATAAATCATCAATCTTAGCAATGGATAATGATTATTGATTGCTGATTTGTTAAATATCCTATAATGCGTGCAAAGCCTCTATGTGCCATCGTTTTTAGGAAAGATGGCATGGTCATTCCAAGGAAAAACATTAGGCCTTATTATACTCTTATCTAGCAACTCTTGATTTTATAGTTTTAACTTGAAAAGTGTAATTCCCAAGTGCAACCTCAAAGTTTCTCATCAACAATATCAATCAACTCATGCAAACAAAACTAAGTACAATATCAAGTCATAACAAATTCCAAGTATTTCATTACAAGATATGTTGTAGGATTACATCCAACTATTACCTACAATAAGTACAATACTAATGCTTTCAAATAATACACTAAATCCAATAATACATCTTCTATGCAAATATACAACTAAATAGGCTACATGCCCACTAGCTCCTCCACATATGAAATAGTGTATTGATGCTCAATATGAAATACAACGTAATATACTAATATGCAACCATCCACTATAGTAAATTTGAGCAGCTCCAATTGTAAATGGGGAAGATATTTTGAACCCACACATTGAAGGAATCCTTTACCTCTTCAACCATTAGTTTGGTATGAAGCAATATGGTGGATAAACAAGTAACACAAGGACCATGAAGTAATAGGTACAAAGTATTGTGATTATCTTATTTAGTTTAGTATATAGACATACATGATCATAAGAACAAGTGTTGACCATGTAAAGGTCACAACACTATTCTACACATTGAAATACATGATATAGAATCACATAAATCATTACATATTACAATACTTGCCTAGTATCAATAACATTTAATCAAAGTACATCCAAAAACATTCAAGACATAAGAAGAACCAACTCCACATACCCATGACCATATTGAATACCTCCAAATAGTCTCTTCTTGCATCCCATACGAGAGCACTCATCCTTCAATGCCACACATCTTAACAAGCTCAAGGTAGAATAATAGGTCTCCCATACCACACATGTTCACAACAAGCTCAACATTCTTACTAATCACATAGATCACTTTAACACTAGTACAAGAATATGTAACATACAAGCATACAAACATCTAAGAATACATGTCAAACAACCATCTTAAAGTAACTACACAAATCAAGAACACTACAACCAAGTACAATCACAAACACAAGACACATAATACAAAAAAACACAACCACCAATCACATGAATACAAAACAAGACAAAAAGAAAAACATCATTGAAATATCTTGGACTAAACACCATAGTCTATTTCCAAAGATATTCCCTAGAACCCATTTTCCCCAATAAGTTGTTAACCGACACACTTATAGACAATATTGACTAGGTAATCCTCATACATAATGATGCTCCATGATAACCATCAAGATAGTCCTCATTGTACAATAGTACATAAGATACAATAAATTCTATTTAATATTGTAAAGTATTCTTCCCTTTGGTAGATCATTAGGATATGTTCCATATCAAGTGGGTCATAGGACATAATAATTTGGACTTGCTATTCCCAATCATATAGTGTGCATAGAGTTGATTAGTTAGCTTATGGTTAGCTTAACTCTTAATTAAGTCATATCATTATTATGTTCTTATTTAGATATTTAGGTCATCCTTGGTGTTATATTTAAGTATCTTAGTTGGCATAGGTGACATCGAAGGCATAAGTGAGGTACATATAGGAGCTAATGGTTAGTTTATTATCATCATATTGTGATTTGTGTTATTCTTGGAGACTTTTGGAGGTTTACCCACTTGAAGGGGCTTATTATTCTTAAGTATTATTAGTTATTTGCAACATATTTCCTCTTTTGTGTAATTTTATCATTACAGGTGGTATGAGAACATGATATCGACATCGCCAAGACAAGGTGATTTAAAAAAAATGGAGGTCATTTTGGGAAGTGCATATCTCTATGATTTTGGCAAAAAAATAAAAAATTTAAAGAGTTTTTCAAGGTCACATTGAATTCACTACATTATAGATTTGGGGGTGTTTGGAGAAAAATTCAAGTAGTAGTTGTAGAACTAGAGTTTCCATTAAATTCACTCCCAAGGCTATAAATTAGTGAAATTCTTGAAGTTTTTTTGGGAAGTGAGATGACCTAGGCCATTGCAAGTTATAGTAAAAAAATAAGATTGATTGGATTTGGTTTGTAATATATATTAAAAAAATAGTTTCCTCCAAATTCACTCGGAAGAGTACAAATCAATGAAATTATTGGAAGTTTTATTTGGAAAGTGATATTATACCCTAGTAAGTTACACTATTTTTTTTATATTTATTAGATTTAGTTTGTGTGATTTATTATAAAATTATTTTTTCCCATCCTGGTGGGGCTTGCCAGAAGAGGCAAAAATAATCATATCATCAATGAAGGTAGATATCAATGCATTACGAGGAAAATGACTTCCCTTATGAGTGGCATGAACTCTGAGGAAGATAATTCACATAATAAGAATTTGGAGGAAGATGGTGCTTCTAAGGGAAATGATGCTTGTGGGTTTGGCTCATATGTCAAAATAGATCACTCAAATAACTCTATGGCTAGGCACTTCACACAAAATTTGGATATGTGTAAATTTGATGGCAAAGATTCAACCAATTGGCTTTTCCAAATGGGGCAATTCTTTGATATTCATCATATTAAATGTCAAAAAAAGTTTAATGACATCCTTATACTTGGATCCTAACTAATTCATTTGGTATTATTGGCTATAAGAAGAGAAGAAAAATAAGGAATGCGTTGTTAAATGGTTTGTTATCCAAGAGGAACTCACTACACATAATGGTGACTATTGGCAAGGAAGATGGATACATAATCAAAGTTTTATGTCCAAGCTTGTTGTATGTGGTGATATATATAAAAAAGTGGTAAGATAAGAGTGTAGATAAAAAATTACCAAATCATTTTATACTCTTTGACACAACGTAGTTGTATGTCAATTACTTGTATATTTCAATCATCATTTAATGATTACATTATTAGATCTTCCATATTAACTTCTTACATATACATCTTCTTTTACATATATTATATCCTCACACACATCATCATTATTGTCCTATCTTTCTATACTATATTTTATTTAAGTATCATATTACATTAGAGACATGTCCCTTGTGATCATTATGCCTCTTAGCTTATGTGGGAGTCGGCTTAGAACTCTGCATTCCTCTTGTGGTCAAATTTGGTGGTTTGTAGGTGTTTCTATCACTTTGGCTTGTTAACCTACAACACCATCCCCCCTTTGGAAACAATGTCTTTTCCTCAAGACATTAGGAATCTTAATCTACTTAAAAATATGAAATTGACTTAGTAGTTTAATGGTCTATTAGCAAAGTATTCTTGTGTATCTCCTTGAGTTGTTGGAAGGTTGTGTCCCGCTAAATCTTAGCTTGTTGTAGCACTTGAATTTGACTATTGATC